>JAPEVW010000128.1:417500-475893 GCA_027921565.1 Artemia sinica
TGCTCGCCGTGATTCCAACAATAAAATGCAATTGGAAGAGTTTTTCTTGGCTATGGACGAGGAGGGCAGGATGGAAAAGCTATTGGTATCTTTAATAAAAACAGCGAACGGGGCAATTTCACGATTACGTCATACCAATTACCCGATGAAATTTTCAGATAAAGAGCAACTGGCGTTGGAAAAGGGGACAATTTGCTGGGTATGTAGGGGTGTTCTTGCCCCAAAAGACGCGGTGCAGGACCACAATCACCTTATTGATCCCAATTCAACGGGAAAAAGTAACTTTCGAGGGTGGGCACACAATTAATGTAATTTAAAAATTAAACAGCAACTTTTTCTTCCTGTTTTTATACATAACTCTAACTATGATCTGAAGTATGTGCTACCAGCATTGGCACATCTTCAAAGAAATGGAACAATAGATGATGATGCATGGGTGATAGACAGCTTTACCTACAAAATCATACCTAAATCAGCGGAAAAGTTGCTTGTTTTGGAATTTATGTGGAAATTTGTTGAAGCCGACGTTGAGTACACGAATAAAATTCGCTTTTTAGATTCATACAGTTTTTTTCCCCCAAATCATTGAGCGAATTAATTCAGGTGCAGAAAAACGATGACGGTTGCAACGCTTTCCTCCTTCTCAAGCAACAATTTCCAAATGATTTATATGACTTGTTAACGGTCAAGGGCATATATCCTTATGACCATTATTGTTCCATGTCGAGATTCGCCGAGGAAACTATTCCTTGTATTGAATCGTTTTACGACAGTCTTCACGATCGTAGTTGCACCCCCGAGGAATACAGTTTTGCTAAAAAAGTTTGGGTAGAGGGAGGGTGTAAAAATGGCTTTGACTACTGCAAGCTGTATTTGTCGAGTGACGTGTTAACTCTGTTAGACATTATGTGTAAAAATACGGACAAAATCTATGAGGAGTTTAATCTTGATTTGGGGTATTATTTTTCTTTCGCCTCATGTAGTGATGGATCTTATCCTAAAAATTAGTGGGGAAAAAATAGGGCTAATCACTGACATTGATCAGCATCTGTTCATAGAAAGGTCAATGAGGGGGGGTTTTGTTTTTCACGGGGATCGTATCTTGGAAACTGATCCAACAGGAGAGAAGACGGGGACAAAATCGGATGCAGTTTTTTTCCTCGATATGAATTCTCTCTACCCTCGGCCATGTCCCATTATGCGCTACCTTGCGGTGACTATAAATGGCTCAATGACCCTAAAGCTCCCCATTTCCCCAACATTGGCGACAGTGTTGAGGAGAATGGACCGGCTGGATGGTTTTTTGAAATTGATGGAGAGATACCAGTCGAGCTTCACGATTCAGTAAAGGATTTTGTTTTCCCGTGCATCAATAGACCTGTGACTAAGGACTCTTTGAGCCCTCGCAATAGGCGTTTAGTCGAGGTAGACAGATTGCATTGGACACCTTCAAAACAAAAACTTATTGCTGACCTTCTGCCAAAAAAAACATAGTTGTACATCATGTAGCTTTAAAATGGATGTGCAACAAATGTTTAAACGTCACAAAGGTTCACAGAGCACTCCAGTTTAGCCAAAAACCCTATCTGAAAACGTTTGTTGACACTTTTGTCAACAAACGTTCTGCAGCGCAGACGAAGGCTGAAAAAGAAATTTATAAACTCATTTTGAATTCGGCCTTCGGCAAAATGTGTGAGAGTGTTCGTAATAGGAATCGTTGTGACGTCGTGACCGACCCCAAACAATGTGCTCGAATTATTGCCGATCCAAATTACACTTCCTTCACAATCACTGGCCCGGACATGGTACTTTTGAATAGGAAAAAAAGTCGCATTGTCTTGAATAAAAATATTGCTGTAGGCAGTGCGATCTTGGAGATCTCTAAAAAGCTCATGTTGGAATTCTACTACAATGTGGCTAGGGTACAGTGGCTGGAAAAGGGGCAAGTAGAGGTCTGCTACGGGGACTCGGATTCTCTACTGTTAAAAGTAAAAACCCCAAATCTAATTGATGATTTGGCGCATGGTGAAATTATCAGCTCACGGATGGACTACTACACCAATTGGGTGGTCTTTACCCAGAGCTAGTGAAACGTCGGGCACCAAATCAGCTTTTATTTTTTAAATCTGAAACGGGAAGTGACATGATTTCCAGTGGTATGTTTGTAAGTCCGAAGGTGTACTTTATACAGACACACGACGAGGAAATCAAGAAACGTTGCAAAGGAGTGCCCACGCGCTATGTGGATAAGAATTTCGACATGGACATTTATAGGAATTGTATTGTTGAAAATACAATTCCACGAGCCAAATTGCTGGCAATTCGTTCTCTCAAATACAAGAACTTTACTGTAAATGTAGAAAAAATTGCCATGATTACCATCTCCGACAAGGTCTATGTTTGTCAAGACGGTGTGACCACCCTCCCCCTTGGACACTATTTAACTTCAGACCGGGCCGAATGTGTTACCCATAGGGAAAGTCTCGGTTTAAATAAAGTCCTGTAAATTATTTCCTAAAAACCTTTGGGGGGGAAGGCTCGCGGCCTTTGGGGGGGGGGGGGGGGGAGGGCCTCGCGGCCCGGGGGGGGGGGGGGCTCGTGGCCCGGGGGGGGGGCTCGCGGCCCGGGGGGGGGGGGCCGGCCGCCGCCAGCGGGGGGCGCACCGCCACTTTCAAAGTTATCTTTTTTTTACTTAGAGCAGATTTTTTTTTTGTAAGTGTTTCATTAAAAAAAGTGATATTTTTTCAAGTGCTCTCTAATTTAATGTTGTATTTTTTTTCTCTATAAATAAACAAAAAAAAGTACTCAAGTGTTTTTTTTCTCAGTGTGTCTATATAAATGTTGTATTTTTTTATTATAAATAAATTTAAAAAAAAGTGTATTTTTCATGTTTAATGTGCTTTTTTTCAATGTATTGTTACTTTTTTTCTATGTATATAATAAAAGAAAATATGATTCTTTATTCGTCTTCTTATTCTTCTTGAAGAACAGAGTAGTAGTAGTAGGGAAATTATTTAGTCATTAGACAGCCATAGTCTACAGTTAGTTGTCCAGGTGAGCTGTTGAAGGGAACATTTATCAATTTAAAACACCATTCAGATCGTTTTCTGTGTGGACCGTCAATGTCGGGCAAAACACACACTCTTAACTAAAATAATTAAAAATTGCGATAAAATGTTTGCGGAAAAAGCCGAAAAAAATCTACTATTGTTACAGTATTTGGCAGGAGTCATACGATAAAATAAAAGCAATTGCTGCCATGGGATTGGTGCAGATACAGTTCATACAGGGACTTGATGTTTTCAACATTATTGAACCAAACTCTTGGCTGATCATTGACGATCTGGCTGAATCTATTGAACAATGTTCCCAGGAAATGCTGCAATTGTTCACTGTTCACTCTCATCATGAACAGATTTCCGTTACTCTGGTTCTACACAATCTCTTTCATCAGAGCAAATGTATGCGAACACTTGCTTTGAATTGCACCTACTATATCATCTACAGAGTTGTTCGTGATTCTAGCTCGCTAAATAACCCTCAATAAACAAATCTATCCGGGAGCCCCCAAATTTCTGCTCTCAGCATACAATCAGGCAACTAATAAACCCCACAGTTATATCCTATTGGATCTTAATCAAAATACACCCGAGGATCTGCGTGTAATCACAGATATTTTCGACAATGAAATTACAGTATATCTCCCTGTGAACACTAAAAAGACCTATTAGTCTCTATTATGACACTGAAGAAACTACATGAAAATAGACATTTGTTTTCAGTTCTAAGCACTTCAAAACCTCCGCTTAGGAAAGCAATACTCAAACACGGTATTGACAATGATTTCATTAATCTAATATTCGAACTTTGTTTAAATTTGACCGAGGGTAATGTTCAACTGCCAGAAGTAGTTAAGCAACAGGCAAAGCAACATCGTTCCATTGTACGTACATTGGCCTCTAAAAAGAAAGGAAAGAATTTTAAAAGGAAACGACTTCTTCAGGCGGGCGGTAGCTTTTTCACACTTTTACTGCCAATAATTGCAGGACTTGTAAACAGTTTTCTCTAGTGAGAATGGCAAAACCCTATAAATTGACTCCAATAGAACTCGCTCTCTCACCCGTCGAACACTTTGAGAACAATCTGAGTAAATTCCTTGACAATGAGAATATTGAGGATGATAAAAAACTGCTTTTACTTCAAGATGCACTTCGCCGAGTGGACAAACATAAGTCCTATCGGTCGAAGCCCACTGCTGCTGCTGCTGCTGATCCCAAAAAAGAATCATCTTCTCAAGAGTCTGCTGCTGCTGCTGCTGAAACACTATTAAAGAAGGAGGAATTGGATTCAATTGTATTGAAAATTGGAAATCTAATGCCCCACTCATATCGTGAACAAAGTAAACGACTCCTAGCCTATCTCTTGGAAAGTGGTCATATTCAAGTTGAGAGCAATGGGGAAGGGATTATAATTCAGGGCAAGAGCTATAATCTACTTGATTTAATCTATGATATGGTTACAAATAGTAAAGGATTATTATCATTTGACGCTCATCTATACAACTTTCTAAAATACATTAAACTTCCCCAAAAGTCTTATTGGCAATAGACAAATTCTAAAAAAATTAAATGAACATGCATCATCATCATCATCAACATTGACACCATTAAAATATGAATAAGATTTTAAATCAATTTTGGAAAATACTAGCACACCACTGATAGCTAGACAAAAGCGAAGACGTATCAAGTCAACGTCACCATTACCTCCACCAACAGCCAGTATACAAAAGGGTAGCGGACGTTACACAACGTGTTTACATTCAAAATGGCTGAAGTTCTGAAAGGTGTTTATGAAAATATTGGTGAGGCGGGGAATTTAAGTTCCCCCACCACTCTTTCCAAAGTCACTGGTGTTCACACTAAAAGTGTACAAGACTATCTACAAAATGAATCAAGTTACACTCTGCATAGAAATCATAGACTTCGTGCCAATCAATATCGAAAAACTAAAGCCTTTTACCCATTGCATATAATGCAAGCAGATCTCCTGACTCTAGATGAGCTTCAACGACGTCACAATACACCGTACAAGTACGTCCTACTTGCAATCAGTGTTTTTAGTCGCTATGCACATGCAATTCCATTGCGATCAAAGAGAGGTGTTGAAGTTGCCCGGGCCATTGAAAGTATTCTCGAACAGGATTCATATAAAAAAATTCAAACGGATCGCGGTAGTGAATTTGTTAATCCCCATGTTGCAAAAGTACTAGTAAAATATAGTACACTGCTCTATCATACTCATAGTCCTATAAAGGCTGCATTGGCCGAACGATTGATAAGAACTATTCGACTTTTAATTTCAAGATATTGTACATTGAAAAATATACCGGCTTTTATTCATGATCTTGATAAAATCATGTTGATTTATAATCAACGACCTCATCGATCATTGTCCAACTCTACGCCAACGGAAGTTCATCATTCTGATCATGATACAATTGACACCTTTCTTATACAGTATTCCAATGAAACGATTGTCAAGAAGAAGAAAAATAAATTCAATGTTGGTGATACCGTTCGAATTAATAGAACAACTAATGTTTTTGAAAAGGGGAATTACTTATGGTCAACCAAACTTTTTTAAAAGTGGCAAAAATCCTAGACACTAAACCCATAAATTACTGCTTGCGTGATACTAAAGATGAAGAGATTCTCGGCGGCTTTTATGACTATGAATTGCAAAAAGTTAAAAATGCTAGTGAAATCTATCAAATTGAAAAGATATTAAACACACGTACTCGCAGGGGTAAGAAACAGTTACTTGTTCGGGGCTAGGATACAACTCTGATTTTGATTCTTGGATCGGTATTGAAGATATTGACAATGCCCAATGATTTCTATGTAACTTTCATGTCCAACGTTTCCAATCCTCTCTACAATGACTTGAATACGACAAGTGATTTTTGACAAAACTCTCCCCCGCCATCAAATTTGACGGTGCGTATGAAGTGGCTCTTGCCGACTGTATTCTCAAAAATACCTATGACATCCTGAGAAAGGATCGTAAATATGATATAAAAATTGGCCACCACCACCACCACCTTCAGGTGATCAAGAACAAATTCGAAAAATCAATTGGATGGATTATCCATGTGTTGCATTACCCTACGAGGAACTCACCTGTATGAATGATTTGTGTCGTTCTATTAATAAAAGAATTTCCGCTCGTAAAAAGGGAGCTTTTCATTTCAACTATTCAAAGGAGGAGGGCAAGATCTACATTAGTTCACCTATTGCCAGCGAAACGGTTATTCTCAATGATAACCTAAAGGATGTTCTTGGCTTTAAGCTCAATATAATCAATGGTAAAAGTGCCGGAAACACTAATTTCATTTTTGCTGACTACCCACCTGCCTTCTCCACAGACACTTGTATATTTCTCTACACTTCATTTGTGGAAACATCGAGAGTCGGTAATTCAAATGTTCCCCTCCTACGAGTTCTTGAACGAAAAACCAATCAAGAGCATATTCATCACTACAATATAAAGCATCTTCAGTATATTCCCGTAAACACTTCCTATTTGGAACTCTGTCAGTTAACACTAAGAACTGAATTAGGTGATCCTCTAGCAATTTTCAAAAGGCTTAGCAGTGATTACATGTCATTTTCGACCCTTGTCGGCGACAACACAATCACCTAAAATGAACAATAGGAGAATTCCATTTGTCTGTCCCGATATCGATTGCTATGTTGGTGCTTTGAGTCCACGTCAAATAGGCAATGGATTGGACTACTACAAGGGTCGTACTACAATGTCTGGCTATGGTCTTGGTAGCTGGTTTGCTAGGCTATTTCATTCTGCACTACCCCTTGATAGAAAATATCTTGTACCTGCTGCATCAAATTTTGCTGCCTCCACACTACAGGACTGGGGGGTCGGGCAAGAATTTCAAGGAGAGTGTTAAGGAAAATATTAGATCTTCAGCAAGAGCCGTTGGTGAGCATTTAAAATCTCGACAAAATGGGGAGGGATTGAAAAGATGCGTTCGCGTCATTCACTCATCAGTCTCCTCCCAGGCAGGAAGCAAAGGACATCAACAAGGACTTTGAGGAATAAAACAACGAAGGCCAATAAGAAGAAGAAGAAAAAGATTGTTAGATCAAAGAAGGATTTCTTCTCTTAAGATGACTTATCTCCCCCACAAGGAATCATATCCATCAATTAGTTCCTCATTGAATCTATTCAATGCTGAAAATGTTGATGTCAGTGTCAAGTATGGCTACTATGAACAATTTCACCCCCAACAACCCCTTTCGGAAAATATACACTTTCAAATATTTTCCAATGAAGACTATTTCATTGATTTGTCATCAACATTTATTGATTTAAATGTTGCGGTGAAGAAAAAGTCAGATAATACAACTCCAAATGCCGGTGATGGTCTCTCCTACGAGAACTGTATTCTACACAACCCTATTCAAACAAATTAATGTATTCATTAATGGAACATTGGTGAGCAAAAGCAATAATTTATCAAACTATGCAAGCTACACAAAATTTATGATGATGACGCCAAAGGCATACAAGGAGTTGAGAGGACAATCATTGGGCTATGAATATCGATCAGGTGTTGATACTGACGGTGAGTTGACTACTGCAGTGACCCAAGAGTATCATTTAGTTGGAAAATTAAATCATGAGATATTCAATATATCCCAATGGCTACCCCCCAATGTCAAGATTGACATAAAGTTACAGATGGCCCCATCGAATTTTATTTTGAGAAAAACACTTCCTGCAGCACCCGATGCAAATGTCATTATCACATCGGCAATTCTCCACGTCCGAAAACAACAAGTTATGAGCTCTGTTATATTGGCAGTGGAAAAGCTAAGAGCCAATGGTAACAACATTAAACTTCTTGTCCCCCATACAATCACCAATCAACGTCACATTGCCGCCGGTTCTCGCAGCTATAGCGATTCATCATTTATCAATGGAGAAATCCCATCAAAATTGGCTTTGGCCTTTGTGAAGAGTGGCAGTGCCGTTGGATCCTGGACTGAATCCCCCCATGATTTTAATTTTTTTTGGGTCTATCTAGCCTCGTGTGCAAAGTGAATGGTATTCCACTGTACACTCTATCATTTGACAAAAAATCCTATAGAACTCTGAACGAGTTGACCATGCAATCCCTAGATCATGACTCTCAACTATTTGAAAATGGAATAACCGATTCAATGTTTTCAAAAAATCATGGGGTTATTGTTTTGGACTTGTCTGGCACACAGGATATGAGCATAGTACGAACAGGGAATGTACGTTTAGAGTGTACATTTGCCAATGCTCTGACTGAGAGTATCACGCTAATATTACTGAGTCAATTTGAAACCTATTGGGAAATCACACCCGACGGCAGTGTTCTACTAGACCTAGCACCATGAACACAAACCAAATAATCAACGTATTTAGTATGGATCCATACATGTCCCAGTACAAGTCCTATTGCATACCTTCGGCCTTCATTGAAAAATTCCAAGTGTTAACAATACCCTAATCATTGTTAATAGCAGTCCATCGACTTTGAAGACCGGTCATTGGCTATGCATCTTTCAAACAGCGAAGAATATTGAATTTTTCGATCCTCTTGGTCTATCGTATAAATTCTACGCTCCATACATCAGCAACTTTATTGAAAGCAGGGGGAAAACCATTATTCAAAATCAACGAAGAGTACAGGATTTAACGACTAAGACATGTGGCTTTCATGCACTACTCTTTTTCATGTTCAGATGTCGTGGCTACACCTACAAGCAGTTTCTCAACATCTACGTTGACTTACCTCAATTGAACGACTTTCTAGTGGAGAATATACTTACAAGTGTATTTAATATTGATTTTAGTGCCTAAGAATAAAATGTTCTAAAGATGTATGTGAAATTGTTTATTAATAAAAAAAAAAAAAATTATATACATGATAAAACGACTTTTCTACTCTTTAGATTTCATCTACTACTAGGTATTTGTCGACAACAACTAGTGCAGGTAGATTATCTGGATTCACAGTGTACTGATCCTGATGTACTGCAATGTCAGGGTCACATTTTCTACAGTAGAGTGTGACTTCACTCTTGTCATATCTCTTTGTATAGTCAATGATACTATTCTCATTCATTCTATAGAATTCACATGTTTCAATTTGCTTATTTGAAGCAATTTCACAAACAGTGTCCTCAAGTGTCGAATCACATTCCGTCACAGCCAAATAAAAATCAGTGGGCTTATAATCATAACACCCAATGTCTTCACAACGATGACGTAGAAACCATATTCTTTTGTTATTCCAACAGTTGAATCGTTGACCCGGTTCCTCCTCCCAGAATAATCTAAAACCACGACGATACCAATTTCGTAGCAATAAACTAAAATCACGGTTAGGATTCTTTTCAATCATACCGGGATATGTATTCTCCCACTGATTACATTTATCATAATGACAATTGGAGCATAGGTGGCCTCTAGGATGAGAGTCACACACCTCTTCAAGACAGGAATTACAACCTTTAATTTGTACAGCATATCCTCTATGCAATTTACACGGGTTGCATAATCTAAACTTTTCATCATACTCCTCAATCATTGTGCAATTCTCACATGATGATGACCAACTGCCCAGTGAGTACATACATAACGGACATGTCTGGAACATTTTGTTATGTGTTGACACTCTCACTACCACAATGAAACTGAGCTAGCAACACAAAAAAAATTGTCTGAGATAGAGAGAGAGAGAGAGGAGTAAATCATCCTTGAGCACCATCTTTCTCATGAAAAAAGTCCTAAATTTCTAAACTAATGTTTAAAAGCATATCCACAATATCATATATTGCTGTGTTGTGATCAATATATCAATAAATTGTGTAAATGCATTTGGACCACGACGTAGAAGCTTAATACAATAGTCTAATGATGGAGAATCAGTTTTCATTATATCGACAAGCATTCCCCGAGAAAATATCTTCCTTTGAATAGACAATTCTAGAAAATTGTCATCTAGAATCAAACGTTTTTCTATAAGAACTAGATTCCTCATGATTCGATCTTTCTCGAATCTATCCATTTTTTTAGAGTCATAACTCTCTCACAACCAACTTCAGACTAACCAGAATTTTTTCTACTCTAAAAAATATACGCTAGTCTACTATAGAAAGAAAAAAAATACCATTGATTTAGAAACAATTTTATTGAACATAATTTCAATAATAATAATCACAGATGCATTTTGTTCTCATCAATATATTTCGATAGGACATCTAATGCTGACCGAAGTTTATTTATATGGAGAATATTCACTTTTCCAGCAAAACATAGCTGCTCCTCCTGCTTAAATTTTCTTAATGATATCACGTATCTAGCATACATAGTGTCCCATTCAAGACATAGTCTACAACCAGCGGTTATTTCCACAGCCACATTGGGTACTCGTATATCGCTGCTGCTGCTGTCAGCTCCATCATTAATCTCCAATAATGTAAATGCACCACTCATTTTTTTTTTCCTCTACTAATATCCTCTCAAATAAACTATTCTCTTTGAATTCAATTCTCTTACTAATATGAATTTGTAAAGAAAACTATTCCTTTTATTCAAATCCCAACCACCAATCAAGTTATACTCACTCTCTTTGGAAAGGTGTATACAAGGTCCAGAATAACATAGAAATTGCCATACCTCCGAGCAAATCCAGAAGGTCATGTGAGGGAGCTCTGAATCTCTTTGAAAAGGTGAAGAGCTTCTATAGAATAACATTGAAATTGCTATGGCAGTACGCAAATAACATAGAAATTGCTAGGGCAGTACGCAAATAGCATAGTCCTATGGCAGTACGCAAATAACATAGAAATTGCTAGGGCAGTACGCAAATAGCATAGTCCTATGGCAGTACACAAATAACATAGAAATTGCTAGGCAGTACGCAAATAGCATAGTCCTATGGCAGTACGCAAATAACATAGAAATTGCTAGGGCAGTACGCAAATAGCAAAGTCCTATGGCAGTACGCAAATAACATAGAAATTGCTAGGGCAGTACGCAATATGGAACCTCTTACCCTACTATAATGTCGAGAAATCTGGCTCCACCTCCACGGAAAATCCCCCTTCCCACGGAACGATCCTCTCTCGACAATTCAATCCCGGTGAAAATTTGCCCCAGACAATTACCCTTAATACCTCTGTGCGTAAAATTTAGTCGGCAAAGAAAAAGTAAGGCAAATAACAAGAATTGCGTTTAGTAATTCTGACACATTACCCCAGCGTTATTCTCTCTCTTTAGCTTACTACATATTCATCGCTCCTTACCAGAGTTCGTTATGAGAACCGGCGTTTACCCCTCAAAAATACTCCCCGCCCCAAAAAATATCCCCTAGAAAATACCCCCTCTCCCCGATGGTTGGTCTCCAATCGCTTTTGACTTATAAAAAAGGACTAGAACTCTCTACTTTTGATCAAATGAGCACCCTCCGAGGTTTCTGCGATCATGAGATGGAGCTGGGGATGAAAAAAGGGAGGCCCCTTCCTATACGAATAGATTCTGCTCATTTTGGGATTTAATATTACTCTTTACTTTCATAGTAACAGCGTACACCAGAAAAATTCCCAGAAATCAAGGGGGATTAAATATCAATTTTACATTTTTGATATGTTTTTTAAATTTTTTTGTACCCCCCCCTCCCCAGAAAAAAACAAACAAAAGTTCTGTATACGGCCTTGGGGATTACATGTTAATTTCTACCTCCGCCCTGCCCTCATCTTCCCCTTAGAACTAATTATGTATTTATCTCAAGGCTCACTGAAAGCTGGGATGTTTTGGTATTGAAATAAACCCTTTGAGGCATCTCCCTCCTTCCCTAACTACAAAACAATCAAAGAACCCCATTGTAGAGGTTTAAAGCCCTTAAATGCAAATGTTTGGAATTGTAAAACAACAGAGAATTTACTTAAGACAGTGAAATTTGTCTAGACCTTAAAAATATTTTGGCTAGTTAGGGAGGGAGAGAGATGCCTCAAAGGGTGCATTTTAATGCCAAAACATTCCTACTCTCATTCAGCCTTGAGATAAACAAACAATTAGTTCTAAGAAAGAGACATGGGGAGGGTGGAGGTAAAAATTGATTTATAATCCCCAGGGCCGTATTCAGGACTTTAATTTGGGGGCTAATTTTTCCGAGGGGAAGGACAAAAAAAAATTAAAAAACACATCAAAAATGTGAATTTTTGAATGACCAAATTGTGAATAACCATGCTTTATTAGTTTTCATATCATGCCATGGGGTATGTCCATATTTAGGTCCAAGGGCCCAAGTCTTTTGGCTGATGGCTAGGCTATAGTCTATAGCCATCAATCAAATATGGTTGTTCCGGGCCGTTCAAAGGAAGGAGCGACTAGGGCAAGCTGACCTGGGTGCCATGGCTGAGGGGCTCGGTTTGTTTTTTTTTTTATATTTCTGTTTGAGTAGAGAGGGGGGCGTGTATTTTTTTTTGTCCCGGGTACCAGCAACCCTAGGAATGGTCCTAGATATAGTCTATAGATTTCATAAATTCTTGATTTGGCATTTGATTTCAAGAAGAATCATAAATCGTTGTGAAATTCAGCTAGGAAGTACCAGGACTGATATAGGATTTCAATTATTTTTTAAATTTTAGAGCACAACATATTCTTCTTCAGGATTCAGATAAATTTCTAAGGCATTGGAGAATTTGTGGAAATGCTTATTATTGTCATCTTGTAAATATCGGTCTGACACCGTTCCGCTATCCGCGAATATCTGATGGAAACATAAATCAGTCGAGGTAGGCAGTGACGTAAATTAGCACAAGCTTAGGGGTGGGGGGATGTATTTTCAAAAATCTAAGGAGAGCAAGTTTTTTTCCATAAAAAAGTCATTTTGAATGAAAACACCAAAAGATAATGCCGAGGCACCAACATCTTCACTCTCTACCACAGTTCATATAATTATCCAGTATGATCATTCTCTATCTCACCCATTATAAAAACCCGAACCGGGTGGTGCGAGTGCTCCGGAGAACGTTTTTGCAGATATAAACATAGGCGAAGTCAGATTAGTGGGAATGCAGGTTAGTCTGTTTCCGATTGTTTTCCATCAAAGTGCATTGAAACAATCGGAAACAGGCTAACCCGCATTCCCGCTAATGCAGAAATAAGTGGGAGGAGCTTTTTGTTCGCACCGAGAACGAAGACCAGAAATGATCTGCGATAAGCTTACTGGTATATTCTGTCTACTGTGCTCTCTACTGACACCACTGCCTCCCAATAGCAAATTCAATAGACCGTACTTGTTAATTAAACGAAACAGACCCAAAAAGTGAAGTTAGGTTAATTTCAATGAAACATAACCTTTAATTTGGCTATATATTTGCACATTAAGGGGGGGGGGGGGGGGGCTAAAGTATTTGGACAGCGCCCCTAGTCTAACCTTAACCCCCCCCCCCCTTAATGTGCAAATATATAGCCCAAATAAAGTCCAATGCATTCTGTCATCCGACATTTGTCTTTATGGCTCTGAAACCGATTTCTCTCAAATCTTATATTAAGCCAACTTCTTGCCGGTGTTTCGTTTAATTAACAAGTATCCAATGGACATTATAACAAAATTAATTCACCGTGATATCTGAATTTTGGCAGCTCCCGTTATTTCTGTGGGCGAATGACTAACCTTAACCTTTTTTAACCTTCATTCTTGACCGCCTTTTATCACATTACATTGAATAATTGTCCAAAAGTCAACGAGCCTTATCAAAGATATCAGTCCGAAGTATTCATGGATAGTGAAAGTTGCTCAGATCGAAGAGTACAACTTTAGTTTCAATTTGTTTTGTGTCTTTGGAACTACTCCTTTCACTTTCTGAGGAATATTTCTGGGATTTATTTTAAATACAGGTAATGCCTACCTCTCCCTTTGATCATGTAAAGTTTCGAAAAAGAACATTTTTCCGAATGTATTTGGTAAATTTTTCTCACTCATACTTGGGATAACTAGAAAATAGGCCAAACTTTAGACTCAAAGTTTCATCCTGAGTCCAAATATAAATCAAAATAATATAAATATAACAAATTTGGGCTATATATTTGCACATTAGGGGGAGGAAGGGGTAAAGCATAGCATATATTAAATACGTAACCTAACCTAGGTACCTTCCCCCCTAAACCCCAAAAGACAACAGTTTAAATGTCGTATGCGCGATAAAATCACGCTATCATTGTATTACTCTATAGTGGTTAACCCATCAAAAAACGGGTTTTTTCGTGACTGGTATCCTTGCAAAGGCCCATATAATGGGAAAGTACCATTTATTCCACCCCACCCCCTTAATGGTCAAATATACCCTGAATTGCATATATGGTCGTATATTTTTCTACTAGTCAGGGGTGAAGTCGGGTTCTGTTTTGAGAAATGGACTATAGGAAACCTCTATGCATACCCATTACGTTGTTAAAACGAGACGTTTAAATAAAATACTTGCCATTTTGGAGGGGTTTTAAGACCCCAACCTGTCTACAATGGGCTTCAGTTAGCCTATCTTGCCCTTCTTGGAATATTGTTTCTAGTATTAGCCTAAAATCTGGGACTGTTGAGAAGGAAACATTTTAAGAAAACAATTCTTACTTCATAATATGTAGAATACTCGTATTTTCCACATTTTGACTGCAATTACACTATAATGATCCCCCCCCTAATGTGTAAATGTATAATCCAAATTATATACCGTATAGATTTTCCATGCATTTTGTCATGTGTCACTGCGTTTCAACCCGTAAATTAGATCAACGCTGACGAAGTCAAGAAACAGGAAACGGTTCTAGGCGAATACCCCCCCTCCCGGCGAATACCCCACAGAAAATACCCCCCCCCCCGCGGATAATACCCTCCCGGAAAATACCCCCAACGGAGAATGCCCCCCAAAAATACCCCCCCCCCCCCAAAAAAAAAAAAAAAAAAAAAAAAAAAACGTGGAAAATAAGGCTTTCCAAATTTGAGAATTTTATTTGAGTTTTATATTTTTAATTGCCACAGGGGGATGGAATTTTGGTACTTGTGTATTACACGCCACACACTCAAGTTTACGCTGTGTAAAATTCGAGTTTAAGCTGTGTAAAATTAAAAAAAACTTGTATATTTGAAATCAGCATTAAAATATGATTCTTTTGATGTAGGCTATCTATTGGTACCAAAATCCGTTTTTAGAGTTTCGGTTACTATTGAGCCAGGTCACTCCTTACTTACAGTTCGTTACCACGAACTATTTGATGTTGTAAATATATAGCCCAATTTTGTTTCTAAGGTAACGAAGAAACCAGTTTGTTCTCGAGTTTTACACATCAAACAGTTCGTGGTAACGAACTGTAAGTAAGGAGCGACCCGGCTCAATAGGAACCGAAACACTAAAAAACGGAATTTTGATACCAATTGATAGATCAAAAGAATCAGATTTTAATGCTAGTTTCATTAAATTTACTCCTACCCATCAAAAGTTACGCGCCTGAGAAAATTTGCCTGATTTTCGAAAAAGGGGGGGGTAACACCCCTTAAAAGTTATAAAACCTTAATGAAAATAACACCATCAGATTCAGCATATCAGAGAACCCTACTGTAGAGGTTTCAAGCTCCTATCTGCAAAAATGTCGAATTTTGTATTTTTTGCCAGAAGGAAGATCACGGATACGTGTTTGTTTGTTTTTTTTTTTTCCCCAGGGGTGATCGTATCGACCCAGTGGTCCTAGGATATCGTGGGAGGGCTCATTTGACCGGAAATTAAAAGTTCTAGCGCCCTTTTTAAGTGACCAAAAAACGGAGGGCAACTAGGCCCCCTTCCACGCTCATTGTTTTCCCCAAAGTAACCCGATCAAAATTTTGAGATTGCCATTTTGTTCAGCACGGTCAAAAATATAATAACTATGTCTTTTAGGATGACTTAATTCCCCAAATTCCCCCCGGGAAGGGCTGAAAGTTATATACTTTACCCAATGTTTTACATATAACATTGGTTATTGGGAAGTATACAGACGTTTTGAACGGGGGATTTTTTTTCTGGTTAGGAGGGGGGTCGGGGGCTATGTGGGAGGATCTTTTCATGGAGGAAGTTTTCATGGGGGAAGGGATATTGCTATGAAGGGGGCGCCGGATTTCCCACCATTATTTAAAAAACGATCAGAAATTAAATAAAAAAAAAGGTTTTTCAACTGAAAGTAAGGAGCAACATCAAAACTTAAAACGAACAGAAATTGTTACGTATATGATTGGGTCTGTCCCCTAGTCAATGCCTTGCTCTTTAAGCCAAAGATTTTTTAGTACTTTCATAAGAGCTATTTATTCTAATTAACGGCCTTTGTGATTAAGGGGTCATTTTTTCAGAATTGGAACAAAATTCGAACTTTAGCGCAAAGAGCGAGGTATTGAATAGGGGGCGAACCCCCTAATAAGCGTATTAAAAATTCTTTAGTAATAATATTAACAAGGAATTTTCACCAAAATTACTATTCATCGCCAATTTTTTAAGTATATTCAAATTTTATCCAAAATTGAAATTGCAAATTTAAACGTAGAACGGTACTAATCAACGTACAATTGTTGATTTATACATTTTAAAAGCAATTGACCAGAAATTTATGGGACCGGCACCTCAAATTATATTTTGGTTAGGCCTTGGTATGATTTGACAGACAATCAGAAAATAAATGAAAAAAGAGCTTTTCAACTGAAAGCAAGGAACAGATTTGAAGCCTATTTGAACAGATTATTCTTTGTATGAAGGGGGCTGTCTCCTCCTTATCTCCTTACTCTTTACTGTGAAGTTTTGCTTTTTTTTTCCAAATTTTTTTTTTTAGGAAAATTTGCAATTGGAAAAAAGTATTTTTCAAAAGCGCTAAAAAAGTTTTTTTTTAATGAGTAATGTGTCGAAAAGGGGGAAGTCCCCCTTATATACAGAGTGATTTATATTTGTTTTAAGTTTTAAACTTGCTCCTTACTTTATTTGATAAACCTTTTCTATTTTTTAAATAACATTTCATGAAACTGTGCGACTTGGCTCAATAATAACCAAAACTCTAAAAAACAGAATTGTGATACCAACAGAAACATGAAAAAATTGGCTTATAATGCTGAATCCAAATATATTAGTTTCATTAAGTTTAGTCTTACCCATCAAACGCCAAGAGCCTGAGAAAATTTGTTGTATTTTCGGAAAAAAGGGAAAAGACCCCCTTGAAGTCATATAATTTTAATGAAAATAACGCCATCAGGTTGAGCGGGCTCATTTGAACGGAAATTAAAAGTTCTAGTGCCCTTTCTAAGTGATCAAAAAAAAAATGGAGGGCAACTTGGCCCCCTCCCACGCAAATTTTTTTCCCGAAGTTATCCAATCAAAATTTTGAGATAACCATTTTGTTCAGCATAGTCGAAAATCTAATAAGTTGAGGATGACTTAATCCCCCACAGTTCCCGGGGGAAGGGCTGCAAGTTATGAACTTTGCCAATTGTTTACATATAGTATTGATTATTGGGAAGTATACAGACCTTTTCAGGTGGGATTTTTGCTGGTGGGGGTGGAGGTTTTGATTCCCGATGGAGCTATGAAATATACCAGTGAGTGTATTACATCCCGATTGCAGCAATACTAGTGACCTACATTATTTTGCATTTGAAATGGTCGCTTCCTAACAGATGCAAATATCCTAGTGTTGGGACGACATGCTTGACCCAACGATTCGGTTTGTTTTGTCCCAGGTTCGGCATTGATGTTTGTTCAAAAAACACTTAGGCTAAATGAAACATTACATTTACTTTATACTAGGATGTTTTTCTTTCTAGTTAACAAAATTTCCAGATACCTCGCTATTCTTCTGTAATTTTTTAGTGGCCATATACCTAGAAAGAATTAGTTCTGACTTCAAACTTTCAAAATACTTTACCACCGGGGAAAATACCCCCCCCCCTCCCTCCATGGAAAAGAAGGCTTTCCAAATTTCAGAATTTTATTTGAGTTTTTTTTTTTTTAATTTCCTTAGGGGGAAGGAGTTTCGGTACTTGTGTGTTATGGGCAACTCACTCAAGTTTACGCTGTGTAAAACTCAAGAACAAAACCGGTTTCTTCGTTAGTTTTTCTCAGCTTAGTGCGAGATTAAATAAAAAAAAACTAGTTTTTTAAACTGAAAGTAAGGAGCGACATTAAAACTTAAACGAACAGAAATTATTCCGTATATAAAAGGGGCTGTCCCCTCCTCAACGCTTCGCTCTTTATGCTAAAGTTTTTTATTGTTTTAAAAAATAAAGTTATGAGACAGAGTCAAACTTTAGCGTAAAGAGCGAGGCGTTGAGGAGGGGACAGCTCCTTTCATATACGGAATAATTTCTGTTCGTTTTAAGTTTTAATGTCGCTCCTTACTCTCAGTTTAAAAAAACTAGTTTTTTTTAATTTAATTTCTGATCGTTTTTTAGTTAATGCAGCTTTTATTTTGGCTCACCGTCATTGAATAAGAAGACAAAATTTTGCATAAAAATTTTACTTTTCTTTTGCTAAATGGATCTCTAAATTTGGTTATGACGTAATTTACAAATTTAAAAATTAATTTACGTAACTAACTTCTATATTCGTATATTTTTCTTCTGGCAAAAAATACAAAGTAGCAGATTTTTGCAGATATGAGCTTGAAACCTGTGTAATAGAGTTTACTGATACGCTGAATCTGACGGTGTAATTTTCATTAAAATTCTTTCACTTGTAGGGGATGTTTCCCCCCTCTTTAAAAAATCGGGTAAATTTTCTCAGGCTCGTAGCCTTTGATAAGTATTACTAAACTTAATAAAATTTATATATTTAGAATCAGCATTATAGACCCATTCTTTTGATACATTTATTGACATCAAAATTCCGTTTTTAAAAGTTTCGATCACTATTGAGCCGTATCGCTTGTTTGTTTATTGTTTTTTTTTATTACGTATATGTTATTACGTATATGAGGGGGTTCTCCCCTTAGTCAATACCACGCTCTTTACGTTAAAAGTTAAAAAAAAATTTAATTCACAAACCCCTGAATCACAAAGGCGTTTAGTTAGAATAGATAGCTCTTTTGAAAGCACTAAAAAAAACTGTAGCGCAAAGAGCGAGGTATTGACTTGGGGGAGAACCCCCTCATATACGTTATAATTTCTGTTCGTTTTAAGTTCTAATGTTGCTTCTTATTTTCAGTTGAAAAAAAACTTGTTTTTTTTTTAATTTAATTTCTGATCGTTTTTTTTAATAATGCTTGGAAATCCGGCGCGCCCCCTTCATAGAAATGTCCCCTATGCCAAAGAAACATCCTCCACGGAAAGATTCTCCCGAGTAACCCCCCTCCTCCAGCCCCACCCTCCAGAAAAAAATCCTTCCTGAAAATGTCTGTATACTTCCCAATAACCAATAAATAATGCTGGCAAGTCCGGCGCCCCCTTCATGGCAATTTCCCTTCGCCCATGAAAACTTCCTTCATGGACAGATCCTCCAACATAACCCCCGACCCATCCACCCCCACTACCAGAAAAAAACCCTCCTGAAAACGTCTGTATACTTCCCAATAACCAATACTATATGTTAACATTGGGTAAAGTTCATAACTTTTAGCCCTCCCCCCGGGGACTTCGGGGGATTAAGTCATCCTAAAAGACATAGTTATCCTATTTTCGACCATGCTGAACAAAATGGCTATCTCAAAATTTTGATCGGGTGACTTGGGATAAAAATGAGCGTGGGAGGGGGCCTAGTTGCCCTCCATTTTTTTTGGTCACTTAAAAAGGGCACTAGAACTTTTAATTTCCGTTCCAATGAGCCCTCCCACGATATTCTAGGACCACTGGGTCGATACGATCACCCCTGGGAAAAAAAAAAAAAAAAACAAATAAACACGCATCTGTGATCTTTCTTCTGGCAAAAAATGCAAAATTCCACATTTTTGTAGATAGGAGCTTGAAACCTCTACAGTAGGGTTCTCTGATACGCTGAATATGATGGTGTGATTTTCATTAAGTTCTATAACTTTTAGGGGGTCTTTCCTCCTTTTTTCGAAAATCAGCCAAATTTTCTCAGACGTGTAACTTTTGACGGGTAGCACTAAACTTGATGAAAGTTATATATTTGAAATCAGCATTGAAATCTGATTCTTTTGATGTATCTATTGGTATCAAAAACCCGTTTTCTAGAGTTTCGGTTACCATTGAGCCGGGTCGCTCCTTATTTACAGTTCGTTACCACGAACTGTTTTGACAAGACAAGAAAAAGGACAGAATATATGGGAAATATATAATTTGGGCTATATATTTGCATATAAGGGGGGGGGGGGTAAAGTAGTTGGATACTATGTTACCCGGGGGGTTCGGAGGGAGAGGGGTACGTGGGAGGATCTTTCCTTGGGGAAGGGACATTTCTATGAAGGGGGCACCGGATTTCCCAGCATTATTTAAAAAACGATCGGAAATTGAATAAAAAAACAAGTTTTTTCAACTGAAAGTAAGGAGTAACATTAAAACTTAAACGAACAGAAATTATTACGTATATGAGGGGTTATCCCCTAGTCAATACCTCGCTCTTTACGCTATTTTTTTTTAGTAGTTTCAAAAGAGCTATATAGTCTAATTAAACAGGCTTTGTGATTCAGGGATTTGTGATTCGAACAAGATTTGAACTTGAGCGTAATATTTGAACCCATAATACACAATTTAGGTTTATGTTATTGTAGGGGACACTCAGTCACAAATTAAAACTTATATTTTTCCTTATTATGGGTCAAAATCTATTGGCAGGCAGCCAATAATGGGACAACAAACATTTATTCCATGTTTTTTTCCCCATTCTGCTTTTTCCTTTTGGTTTCCTTATAATTACTATATAGTCCCAAATTTCCAGGTGGGGGCCATGCCCCCCTCCCTTGCCGGTGCCCATGGCCTTGTTAAGTAAATGAATTGAACCCAAAACGAACAGAAATAACAATAAATAACCTATCCAAACTCAAAATAGCAACAATTAGCATGAGTAGGGCTGAAAACCGCCGCACCTCCTCAAGACCAGAAAGTAATTTGCACTTTACTGAAAACAAAATACATTTTAAATGTTTTCACTTTTTTTACTTCAACAAATAAAGAAGTATTAAGATCATAAGGAATAGATATCAGAATATGTATATCAAACTGACAATACACGGTTTTTTATTCTTTTTTTTTTTTTAAGTAAAGCGCAAATTATTTTCTGGTCTGAAGAAGACTTGGGTGTTGTCAGCCATACTTCTTTTTAATTTTTTGCTCGTTTTGAGTTTGACTAGGCTATCTATTGTAATTTCTGTTAGTTTTGGGTTTCATTTATTTGTTAATGGTGATTTGTGGTATTTTACACTTGGAAGATAAGAAAAAACAAACTCGTAGAATTTGACAGCGGTTTTTGTCCGTAAAAACTTAAACAATTTAGAATGTCTTGGTTCCGAAAGCCAACTATCCTTTCAAAGGATTAAATAAAAAAAACAAGTTTTTTTTTTAACTGAAAGTAAGGAGCGACATTAAAACTTAAAACGAACAGAAATTATTTCGTATATGAAAGGGGCTGTCCCCTCCTCAACGCCTCGCTCTTTACGCTAAAGTTTTTTATTGTTTAAAAAATAAAGTTGTGAGAAAGTCAAACTTTAGCGTAAAGAGCGAGGCGTTGAGGAGGGGACAGACCCTTTCATATACGGAATAATTTCTGTTCGTTTTAAGTTTTAACGTCGTTCCTATATATTTGAAATCAGCATCAAAATCTGATTCTTTTGATGTATCTATTGGTATTAAAAACCCGTTTTTTACCCCTTACTTACAGTTCGTTACCACGAACTGTTTGATAGCCAAACCTTCTTAAACTTTTTGGTGCCTTATCTTTTAGCTGAATTTTGATGATTGTTTGCCTAAATTTTTTTTTCTTCTTCAATTTTTTTTTTTTTAATTTGGCACCCGCTACTGCCAAAAATTGCAGAAGTTCATATGGAAGTCATTTCAACACAAACAGATCTGTGTTTATTTTCTAAGTTTTTAAGAAACTTCTGGTGTCTAAATTCCTCTTTTTCCCGTTCCTTAGCACTTTTCAACAAAACTATAAAAAAAAAACTCAAACAAAAGTTTCAAATTTAGAAACCCTATTTTCCACAGGGGGGGGGGGAGGGTATTTTCCAAGGA
Source organism: Artemia sinica (assembly GCA_027921565.1). Taxonomy (NCBI): domain Eukaryota; kingdom Metazoa; phylum Arthropoda; class Branchiopoda; order Anostraca; family Artemiidae; genus Artemia; species Artemia sinica. Next base: position 439,753 of record JAPEVW010000128.1, read on the forward strand.
GGAGGTATTTTCTGCGGGGGCTACTTTCCGAAGATGGGGGGTATTTTCATGGGGGAGGGCATTTTTGGGGGTTAACCCCCCCCCCCATTCGCTATATTCATTTATGTTATTTTACTGTGTTCATGGCCGTATATTTGGCTTTAAAATACATTTGTCTATCTATTTGTCTATCTATCTAATATGCAGAATAATTGTACCAAACACATTTTGCATATAGACCCGTTATGCAAATTTATATTATAGACCCGTTATGCTTACCCCCCCCCCCCCTCCTAACGTGCAAATTTATTTCTAAGTAACGAAGAAACTAACAAAAAAACGGTGTATTTTCGTATTTTACGCAGCATAAACTTGAGTGAGTGGCGCATAATACACAAGTACCAAAATTCCACCCCCCTACGGAATTAAAAAAAATAAAACTCAGATAAAATTCTCAAATTTGGAAAGCCTTATTTTCCACGGGGGTGTTTTTTTTTTGGGGGGGGGGGGGGTATTTTCCGGGGGGGGGGGGGGGGGGGGGGGGGGGGGGGGGGGGGGGGGGGGGTAAGCGCCGGTTACCATATATATATATATATTATATATATATATATATATATATATATATATATATATATATATATATATATATATATATATATATATATATATATATATATTATATATATATATATATATATATATATATATATATATATATATATATATATATATATATATATATATATATATATAGTATATATATTATATATATATATATATATATATATATATATATATATATATATATATATATATATATATATATATATATATATATATATTATATTGGTATTATATTTCAAGGTTCGACATAAATGACTATAAAATTTGGTAAGATGACAAGATTTACCACAATGTTCTCTATTTTTAACATTTTAATTTATAAATCCTTTTTGTAATAAAAGCAGAAGCATTTGGTTTTCTTCCACATTTCTTGCTTCGTTCTTGAATTTATAACAAGTTGCAAATCCATCTCGAAATTAATACAATTCGATGTTACTACTCGTGACGATAATAGCAGCTAATTAAGCAAGGCAGAACTAACCCTTATTGAGTGCGCTAAAACTTGTCTTGGCAGGAAGAGGGGATGCAATGACGATTCCGCCTTGAACAGTGATGGTGTAAAGGATCCCTAACAAGGGCCATTTTCTACACCGTTGGCTTTATGGAGTTGATTGATTCAATAAATGAACCATGTGTTTGGACCTAAAAGTATACCAGTTGAGGCATCCCTTCGTCCACACATAGTATACTAGAAACTATGTTAGTAAAATTTACTGGTGAAGCATCTCCTTGTCCACAAACAAGATTACCAAAAATAGAGAAATTACTTTCAAAGATGCTGCCTACATGGGCGGTCCTAGCTTCTTCTCTGGGGGGGGGGGGCGATTCTATGATGAAGAGTGGGGGCTGAAGTTATATTGGCAGTTCACAAAACCTACATTGCCAGCAAGTTCTATGATACCTATGAAATCTTTATTAATAAGTAACCACCAAAAATCATAAATCATCAATAAGCTTCAGCATTAATCAATCTTCTTGGATTAGAGCCAAATCTTTCCAAGACATTATGGATAATTGCTTCTTGTTTAACTTTTATTCTGTCATTCCAGCTGTTTTATATCCAGCTTTTTAACCATCTACCTTTTATCAACTGCTTTTTTAACCATCTACCTTTTTCCAAATGCTTTTTGAACCAAATCTAGTGTAAATTTCAAGTTCTAGGGGGACAGCTGCCCCCCCTTCCGTACATCCATGGATGCTTATACTGTTGGCTAACCGTTGTTCTTACGAGTGCAATTTTAAATCATTGACTAATAATTTTCCCGATCCAATATTTACATCAGAAATTACTAATTCCAAATAATGTGGGGTGAAACCCTCCAATATATTTGAATTTAATCTCAAAGTCCGCATTTAAGATCTTATTTTAATACTCAATTACTGTTTTGTCATTACAATTTTGAAGCATCTGATCAGATCTTAGGTTATTTCAAAGAGGAAGTAAGAAGTATTTGTGAAGCTGGGTTTTATTTCGGACATGTTTATTGAACACGGAAATGAAAAGATTACACTTGAGATGCTCATTTCAAAAGTAGTTACAACATGCCCCAGGCAACTTTGCCTTCACTCCCATATATACCAATTCAGGGTCAGGGGAAGATCATATCAGGGGGAGGGGTGGTGGTAAAGTTTATTTCTGATGCAACGAAATGTTAAATTTGGATTCAAGATGCAATTCTGACGAGTAAGTGTAAACTTTATCCCCCCCCCTAAAGTGCAAATATATACCCCGAGTTGGTATATATAGGGATGGAGGTAAAGTTCATTTGCACCTAAGTTATTATTATATTCGGAAAGAGCATGAAAAGGAGTCGAGTGGTATGTTCACTTTATTTTGTAGGTCAATAATATGAACTGCTCAGTATTTACCGCCCTAAAAAAATACTAAAAAGCTAATTTAAACATCGTAAATACTTATTCACAAAGCAGTATTGCTTCACTTTGCCCCCTCCCTCCCTATTCCTCGTCCCAAAGTAGAGGCCTTTCTATAGTCATTCTATGACAGTATTTTTTATAGCCTAAAGTCAGAATAAACACTCCAATAAACTTCTCTTAATAATAGGCAACTTTTTATTAAATAATTTAGATGGCACTAAAGAGGCGAATAATTGAAAATCCTAACATGTGATATATTTTTACAGATTCGATTTAAAAATGCCTAGCAAATCTTGTACCGGTACATTAGCAGAAAAGGAGATTTGGAGGCGGAGCTTCTGAAATACAAACCAATCTCATTTGCTCAAGTTTTATAACGAACTGTCAGGAGCCGAGAGAGACCAGTTTCTACATGAAATTGCTGAGTAAGTATTAGGCTATAGGCCTATGCGTAGACCAGAGTCATTTAAAGGGGGAGGGGGGTTAGCTGGGCAAAATGATGTTTGTGGCTATTCCCACTTTATTCAAATTTTCACTTTTATTTGGCTTTTTTTGCTTATGTTTGAGTTGGAAGGGGAATGCTGTAGTCTGGGCTAATTAGTTTTTTCTGGGTCCCACCAACCTAGGAATAACTCTGGTCTAGAAAATTTAGTTTTATACCCTAGTGTAAAAAACTTCATGGGATTTTAAGGAGTAGGCTATATATTTGAGATGGTTCCTAAAATTTTGATTTACTGAGGTTCACCAGTTTAGGTAAATTTAGGGATATTTTAATGAATTTGTTAGCTAAAAGTTAAACATGCAGTTAGGGGTAGGTAATATTCTGGTTTAGAATATGCCCTCTTTAAAGGAAACAGTTAAATAACATTTTTTATTTATTTATAGTGTGCTTAAACTATATGCTAAATGAATTTTCTAGGCTGCTTCCTAGAAAAAACTGACATTTCCCCCACTAGGTATCAGTTTAGTATTCCCAGTCTGCAGAAGGAAATACTATAAAATTCTTAAAAGTACTTTAAAACATTCAGAAATACTTACTAGTTGAGCCCCCCCTAAGGTAATTTATATTCACTGAAATTACAGCAGACACAGCAAATTTTCTATATTCCACCTCTTTTTCCAACTTAATTTTACAGCAAACAAGCAAGACAGTAGCAACAATCAGTGGGAAGAAAAGATTCAGAATACAAAAAAAATATTGTGTAGATAATCAGGAATGTATGATTGACAATTAGGGGAGGGGGTTTGAGGGTATAGCATATTTGTTACCCTAAGGATTCATATAAGTAGTACTTTAGAATGTTTGGGTAAAGGTGTAGAATAGGGGCTGTTAAGAAGGAAACAATTTAAGTAAACAATTCTTACTTCATAATATACAGAAGAATTATAGCTAACACATTTTTACTGCAGTTCTACTTACTTTAAAAGAGATCAAAGAGAAGAAATTTGTCATTGCCTACTTACATCAGGTTTTTAGAAAAATGACAAATGAAAGACTTTTTTCTGTCTCTTAATGCTATGAAAAAACAGTAGGAAAGTATCAAACAGAAGACTTCTGATTACCCAGTACTTAAAGAATTAATAAAAATGTCAAGCAAATGATTTTTTTTATTTTGATTTTGAGATTAGGAACATAGAAAAAGTCAAATAGATAATATTATTTTTGTGTTTGCATTTAGCTTTGAGAAAAATATCAAATAAAACCTTTTCATTATCTATATTGTTTTAGCAGACACTTCTCATTACCTAGTTATATTTGGCTTTAAGAAAAATGTCAAAGAAAAGACTTTTTTCCATCTCATAAAAATGCTATAAAGGGAGCAAGAAAATGTCAAAACCAAAGATTCTTTCTTATTGGCGTTTATGTAAAAGTTAATAAACATATCAAGCAAACCAATTCTTTTATGTTTTTGAGATTAGGAATAAAAAAGCCAAATAGTGTATTTTAGATAAAAATCAAAGAGATAAAGAATACTGCGTTAGGTATTCTGAAAAATGTCAAATAAAACTTTGTTTTACAATGAAGTTTTTTTTTCTCTATGTCATGTTATGAAGAAAGCAGAAAAATTCAAAATGAAGACGCCATCCTCATTATCTAGTTCATTGGGCTTCAAAGAAAATTGTCAAATAAAGGAATTTGTTTTATCTCTTAGTGCAATAAAAAAAACAATGCAATGCCAAACAGAAGATACTTTTTCGATTGTCTAGTACGTAAAGAATTAATAAGATGTCAAGCAAATCATTTTTTGTTTTCTTTTTGAGATTAGGAATAACAAAATTCTAATAGATAATATTATGGGCGCCCATAAGGGGGGGGGGCGCCAGCCCCCCCTGGCTTAATGATGCTGTCTTATATTTGTATTAAGTTAAAAAACTTTTTCCACAAAATAAGTTTTTCAAAGAAAAGCAAAGAGCTCAATTAAGCCAAAAATGGGCAGAAATAAAGTCAAATAATCTTTCAAGCATAAAACTACCATAAATCACGATCAACAAATAAATGAAACTCAAAAAGCAAACAGAAATTATATTAAATAGCTGAGTCAAACTCAAAACGAGCAAAAATTTAACATTACTAGGGCTGACAACCCCCTTGCCTTCTAAAGACCAGAACATAATTTAGGCTTTGCTGAAAAAAAAAAAAAAAAAACAAAAAGAAATGACCATGGATTGGCAGTTTAATATACCTATACTGATATTTATTCCTTAAAGTAAAAAAAAAGTAAGTAAGAAAAGTTCTTTGCTTATTTAAGCAAAAAAAGTGAAAATATTTAAACATATTTTGTTTTCAGTAAAGCAGAAATTATGTTCTGGTCTTGAGAAGACACAGTGGTTATCAGCCCTACTAATATAAGGTTTTTTTTAAATAGAGAGGGTGGTCGTATAAACCTTGGAGGGGGCTCATTTAATTGGTAATCAGAAGGTCTACTGGCCTTTTTAACAGTCAAAAGTGATTAGAGGTCAACCAGCCCCCCTCCTCCATACATCAATCATTTCCCCAAACACATCCAATCATAATTTTTTAGATAGCCATTTTTGTTCAGCGTAGATGAAAGGTACAGAAATTATGTCTTTGAGGATGACCCCCCCCCTCCCCACATAGCCTTCAGGGCAAGGGTTTATGTTATGCCCTGGGGGCATATAAAGTTTTAATAGAAATGGTGGCTGTATAAACTTCAAAGACGGCTTATTGGACAGCTAGTCAGAAGTTATGGTGCGCTTTTTAAGAGTCAAAGTGATCGGAGGGCAAATACCCCCCCCCCCCCCCCCCCCACCCCACACCCCCCCCCCCCCCCCCCTCCCCCCCCCCCCCCACACAACACACATGTCGTATTTTCCCGAAACGCATCTGACAGAAATTTTAAGATGGCCATTTTGTTGTTGTAGAAACTTCAAAAAGGGCTCATTTGGTTGGTAATTGAAAGGGCTAGCGCCCTCTTTAATAATCAAAAGTGATTGGAGGGCAACCATCCTCCCCCCCCCCCCCCCCACGGCCATCATTTCCCCAAACACTTCCCATCAAAATTTCATTATAGTTATTTTGTTTTGGCATAGTTTAAAAGTCCAGAAATTATGCCTTTGAGGATGAGAATCCCCTCACAGTCCTCAGGGCAAGGGTTGTAAGCTATACCCGAAGGTATTTAAGGTTTTTATGGAAACGGTGGTCATATAAACTTGGGAGGGGGCTCATTGGATTGGAATCGGAAGTTGAAGTGTCATTTTTAAGAGCAAAATTTGTCAAAGGGCACCTATACCCCCCCCCCCCCCCCCCACATCATATTTTCCCCAAATGCATCTGATAGAAATTTTGGGATAGCCATTGTTCAAAAAACTGTTCAAAGATCTCATAACACGGCCTTGGGTTGGCACAAACCCCCAGAGTATGGGGGGTAAGGGTTGTAAGTTATGCCCTGGGGCATGTAAGGTTTTTATGAAGAAATGGTCTTGTGAACTTTAGAGGAAGCTCATTTGATTGGAAATACATAGCCTAGTTCTAGTTCCATTTTACGAGTCAAGCATGACGGAAAGAAAATAGCCCCCCCTCCCTGATATCCTCTTTTGCCCAAACACTTTTGATGAAGATTGTGAGATAGCCATTTTGTAACCAATAGTCCAAAGAGAATATATTAATGTCTTCAGTAATCAAATATAAGAAACATTTAGGCAGACATTGAACTAAATCAAAACAAACTATTAGCATGTGGACTTTCAGAAAGGTGACAAAGCAATATCTCAAGAACAAATTCAAAATTCAACTTAATTTATTTAGCATAAAAATACAAAACAAATTTACAGCAGCCATCTACAAAAAACCCGAAGGTTTGTTTACGATGGATGCAAATCTATTATTATAAAGCTCTACATCCACATAAAAACTATCTCTTTATGGGGAAAAATCAAGTTAGACCTTTAAGAGTAACTTGTGGGGGATTTTGAAATAGCCAGAAGGGACTATGTGTTTACTTTTAATACTACAACTACAGTTGCTGTAACTAATGACGCTAAGAGTATTAAGATGAAACATTTAGGAAATGTTTAGGGGGCATCCCAATTAAACAAAATAATTGTATACATGCAGGTTTTCAAAAAGGCATAGAAGCAATATCATAGGCTGCTCCACTATATAATAGCTAGAAATATCACTGAAACATTTAAAGAAGCTAATTTGATTCAAAATTAAAAGTTTTAGTGTCCTTTCTAAGAGTAAAAAGAGATTGTAGGGCAATCAGCCCGTCTCTCGAGCTGATTTATTCCCCAAGCACATCCAGTCAAAATTTTGAGGCAACTATTTAGTTCAGCGTAGTAGAACGGTCCAGCCCCAACTATGTCTTTGGGGCTATTGGGCATGTCAACCCCCACAACTATGTAATTGGCCCATTATGCTATATAACTAAATGCTACTTTAAAACTAAATGAAAAGACATTGTGTTTGCAGTTGCCAATAAGACACTTAAGCAATATATCGAGAATGACTGGGGGTATTAAGAAAATGACCATCTCAAAATTGTGATTGGATATGTTTGGGGAATTGATCGACGTGGGGGAGGGGGAGCTGGTTGCCCTCCATGAGCTCTTTTTGAAATTCCAATGACAATTCTTTCTATAAGAAGTGCCCTGGTGTAAAAAAAGCAAACAACATATTGTGCCCACATTGCTCTTTACTTAGGCAGTGCTATCGAGTTGCCTATGATGTTTTGTCTTGGGATTTCAATTATACAGCATTGGGAGTGCCGATTAGACCAGGTGACCCCCCCCCCCCCCCTAAAATTCATCCTATGGGCGCCCATGGATAATATTGCAATTGTGTCTGTATTTGGCTTTATGAAAAATGTCAAATAAAATAGTTTTCTTCTCTCTATCTAATGCTATGAAAAAAAAAAAAAATCAAAATGAAGACACCATTCTCATTCTTTAGTTGTATTAGGCCTAAAGGAAAACGTCAAATAAAGAACTTTTTTTCTGTGTCTTAATGCTATAAAGAAAACAAGAAAATGTCCAACAGAAGGCACATATCTGATTTTTTATTAAAGATGGTGGGAGCAGTGAAGATGTTAAAAATAGAATAGCCAAGGCTCAGGGTGTTTTTTCACAGTTAAAAAAAGTCTGGAAGAATAGGAAGATAAGTCTGCAAACCAAGATTAGAATCTTAGAAGCTACAGTGATGACAGTGGTCAAATATGGCTTTTGAAGCATGGACGCTCCGAAAAGCGGATGAAGATTTGCTAGATGTTTTCCAAGAAATTGCTTAAGGATTGTTCTGGGTACCCGGCTGACTGACCGTATTTCAAACAATAGGCTATACGAAAAATGTGGTTCAATACCGCTTTCTAGTCTATAATGAAAGAAAGGTTGAGGTGGTTAGGGCATGTTGTTCGGATGAAGGATGACAGATTGCCGAAGATTGTTCTTTTTGGCCAACCATCTAGGGCTAAACGGAAAGCAGGTCGTCCCCGTCTGGTTGGGAGGACGTCATAAAGAAAGATTTAAAGGAAATGGGAACTTCGTGGGCGGGTGTAAAAAGGAGGCTTTGAATAGATTGGGGTGGAGGAGGAGCGTGCGTAGCTGTTTTGGCCTCAGGCGGCTTGGTGCTGCGATGAGTTGTTAGTAGTAGTAGTAGTAATGTTTATGAGGAAAGCAGAAATATTCAAAATGAAGACACTATTCTCATTATCTAGTTTCATTAGGACTTAAGGAAACCGTTTCATTGATTAGCTTTTTTTCTGTCTCTTAATGCTAAGAAAGGACTTTTTTCTGTCTCTTAGTGCTATAAAGAAAACAAGAAAATGTCCAACACAAGATACATTTCTGATTGCTTAGCACTTAAAGAATTAAAAAAATTGGCAAGCAAATAACTTTTTATTTTGTTTTTGAGATTAGGAATAAAAGAAAGTTAAACAGATAATATTGTTATGGTGTCTTCCTTAGGCTTTGTGAAGAATGTCAAATAAAACAGTTTTTCTCTGTCTATCTCATGTTACAAATAAAGCAGAAAATTAAAAATCAAGACACTATCCTCATTATCTAGTTTCATTAGGCCTAAAGGAGAACGTCAAATAAAGGAATTTTTTTTTGTCTCTCAATACTATAAAGGAAACAAGAAAATGTGTGACAGAAGATACGTTTTTGATTGCTTAGCACTTGAAAAATAAATAGAATTGTCAAGCAAATAACTTTCTCATTTTGTTTTTTGAGATTAGGAATAAAAAAGTTAAACCAGATATAATTGCTATGGTGTTATATTAGGCTTTGTGAAAATTTGTCAAATAAAACAGTTTTTTTCTCTCTATCTAATGTTACAAAGAAAGCAGACAAATTCAAAATCAAGCCACTATCCCCATTATCTAGTTTTATTAGACTTTAAGAAAAATATCAAGTAAAATACTTTTTTCTGTCTCTTATTTTTATAAAAAAAAAAGCAGGAAACTGTCAAACAGAAGATACCACTGTTATTACCCACTACATAAAGAATTAATAAATGTGTCAAGCAAACCAATTTTATGTTTTCTTTTTGAGATTAGGAATCCAGAAAAAGTCAAATAGGTTCTATTGTTATTGTATTTGCATTAGGCTTTGAGAAAACTTCAAATGAAATACCTTTTCTGTCTCTAAAGAAAGATGGAAAAAGTCAAATAGAAGATGCTTCTCATTGTTTAGTTGTATATGGCCTTAAGAAAATGTCAAATAGAAGATTTTTTTATGTCTCTTAAGGTTGTAAAAACAAATAGCAGCTTTAAGATAAGAAATATAATGCTATTGCTGGCTCTGATGCTAGAAAAAAGAAGGGAAAAGTCAAATTGGAAGTAAATCTGTGCTTTCGTTTTTTTACTATTAAGAAAGCAGAAAAAACGTCAACAGATAGTATTGCTATTGTATATGCATTAAGGTTTTGGAAAAATGTCAATTAAAACAGTTTTTTCCTCTCCATCTCATGCTATAAAGAAAGCAGATAAACTCAAAATGAAGACACTATTCTAATTATCTAGCGCCATTAGGTTGTAAGATAAAAGCAAACCAGTTTTTTACTCTCCATATATGATTACCATTCCGTGTATGTTCAGTTTTATAAAAATCGGCAACAGGAGTTTTTTAGTTGGGCTTGTCTTCATCAACCAGGGGCTTGCAACGTCATATTTTGGCTTTGCTTTGGACTATGACTAGATTCTGGCATTAGGTATTTATATCTGGTGATTGAAAAGAGTAAATTCTTTGATGTCCCCCCTTGGCACCAATAGGACTTTATCAAAGACTTTGTACTGCATGCATCTATTAATCTAACATAAGCATGTCAAAACAAAAACATAACATAACAAGACATAAAACATAAACATAACAAAAACATAATATTGCTGTATATGTAACTCATTATAAACCTTCAGAAAACAACAGGGTTTAACATGGGCGTAGACAGCATATTGTTTAGGGGGGGGGGGGGCAGTCGATGGTGTGATGGAGGGGGAGATGAAGTTATGTTGGCATGGGCGTACGTAGCTTCTTGCCTAGGGGAGGGGCAGCCACTTCTGTGATGAAGGGCGGGGGGGGGGAGCTGAAATTATATTGGCATTTCACAAAACCTTACATTGCCAGTAAGTTCTATCATACTCATGAAATCCTTGTTAATAAGTAATCACCAAAAATTATAAATCATCAATATGCTTCAGCATTAATATTCTTGGATTGCAGCTAAATCTTTCCAAGACATTATGGATGATTGCTTCTTGTTTCAATTGAATAAATTTGTTTGAATAAATTTCTGTTTATTTCCAGTTTTTTCAACCGTCTACCTTTTATCAACTGCTTTTCCAACCATCTGCTTTTTCAGCCATATCTAATGTAAATTTGAAGTTATAGGGGGGGGGCAGCTGTCCCCCTGCCTTCCCCTCCCTACGCCCATGGGGTTTAACAATAGGTTTGCTTGATGTATGGGTGCAAAAAGTTAAAAAATATTAGCATTACAACTTATTGATTGGGGAACAAGCAATACAAATCTAAACTAAACATTTTATTCTAGTGCTTTTTACCATTGTCTATAAGTTTACATGTGAAATCTAGTTCAAGAATCTTTTCCAATGATTTTAGTATGTCAGCTAAAAATAAATCTTAGGAGTATTTATCCTAATTAGCTTATTGTGAATTTCTCCCATTAGTTGCTTTAATGTTTTATTCTCCAAAACTAGATTGCTATTCTGTTAATGTTGAGCTTTACAAAATTAGGCAGCAGAGTTTTTTAATGGAGCTAATTCTCATTTTGCCTCCATGCTTGCAAGATTACTTTTTGCCAATTTTGGCTCCAGGTATTCCGCCTGGAGATTAAAAGAGCATAATTAAAAATTAACAGTGACAAAGACCACACAGCCTTTCCATCATACAAAGTATAAGAAATTAAACTATAAATTATTGGAGACAATGAACAAAATCTAATATTAAGTGAATATTTCGGCTATATGACCAATAGCAGTCCTCAGCAAAATATAATTTTAAAACAAAAGAAATCAATTAGAAGCTGACTCAGAAACACACCATTAAAATATTTCCCTGCCCCAAAAAAAGTTATAGAAACGTATCAATGCATTTCTTAGCAAAATGTTCTCAGAAGTCTAATTTAACAATTATGGACTTGGAGATACGCCTAACTGGTAATCCATACATTATTTAATAAAAAAAGTTTCATGACTCAAATGTGCTGACAAATGACTCAAAAGTTCAGCCATGCCTCCTTGTCTCAGATTCTTTTTGGCTCCCTTTTTCTATGATCTTTTTTAGCTATTAGTCATACAGCCGAAATATTCGCTTAGGTTATAAATTATTTTATGCTTACTGCCTTCAGTTAATTCCTGATTAACCTCATAGGTTTTGTGCTCTAACATTTACAAGGTTGCAAAACATGAAACAATTTACACACCAAGTTATAGACAGGATAGTAGTTATAGATATAGATAGGTATAGTAGTATATGCAAAGATACGTATACTAAAATAGGTATAGATATTGTAGGATAGTAGCTATAATAGGATAGTAGGATAGGATGTCAGTTAAAGATAGGATAGTTATTTTTGTTCTTAAAATAAAATGTATTATACTTTTCCTAATTCTTTCTGACGTCTTCATTTCAAATTTTATTCAGAATTTTCTGACGTCCTTAAAAATGTGACATTTTTTGGTTTCAATTTTATAGGGAATTGGCCACGCTGCTTGACACATTTGAAATTATTGAGTATCTTACTTTTGGAAGGAGATCAAATCTTGTACAAGACATTTTTGTTTTTATTCACAATAAGAGTAGGTGTAAAGCTGTCATTTAACTCTTTGTATGTATGATATATAAAAGTTGAGCAATGTTATTTTCTTTTTTTAAAAGATCCTGGCTATTTACTGTATTGTAAACAGTGACTATTTTATTTCATTGTTAAAAAATATTTTTAAAGGAAAGCAAATAGCAATATTGAAACCTTAAACAATCAGAATTAAAGACATTCGAAAAGTCAAGCATAAACTGAACAAAATTATTGTGAATGAATAAAACAAACCCCAATGAACAGATATTAAAACGAATAATAAAATGAAGCATAAAAATAATATTTGTTATAACAGATGAATAATTGAAACTTTAAATGAAACAAAAGTCTAAGTGAAGAGTCAAATAAGACGTATAACGAGCAGAAATGACCTCAGATAAGGGCGATGCTACCGCCCCCCTCAAACCATCTAACAACTCGAGTGTATTGGTGCTCTGGTTCAGTCAAGGTGAGACACGCCAGTTTTTGTGTGCAAATTAAGTAAGTCCACAGCTTGATCTAAGTTCATTACGCTAAGTTAGGACTTGAATCGGTTTTGCATCTCGTTGCCGAAATCCTTGAACTTGATCATTTTTACATCTGATCAGGACTTACTCGTTTTTGCACCAGATTTTGGACCTTTCGTTTTTGCACTAAACCAGGACTTACCTAGTCTTACGTCAAAAGCAGGACCTTGTTTGTTTTTGTATTCAGTTGGAATTTGGATTGTTTTACCCTAAGTTGGACTTAGGGAGTTTTGCTCTGGGTTATGGAAACTCCTTGATTCATACTCAGCCGGAATTACCTCGGTATTACAACGAGTCAGTCCACAGAATGGAAACACAGACAATTGTATCTTTTTCACATTTTATTTTATTATGTTTTTCTATTGCAGAAATCAATGTGTCTGATTTCAATCCTGTGTATTCCCTACACTACATGAAACTTTGCTATTGTTTATCTTTTTTATTGCTTTCTCTGTAATAACGTCTCTTTGACTTTTTTTTCTGCATTTTAAATAATACAAATAACTTTTAATATATTTTAATCTGCTGAATTTTCTGTAATCTATTAAAACAAAGTATAATTTGTTTTTTTGCTTCTTCTTACTTTAAGAGTAATTGACAACACATTTGTCTGCTCCATATACAAGCTGACTTGTTGGCACGCTAGACTGGAAATCCTTTGTCCGAGAGGTTCTAGTCTTAATCCTAGGTTTCTAGTAGTCCTAGGGTTCTAGTCCTGGTGTCACTTGTTGTTTGGTGTGGAACGGGGGTCAGTGGCTTGACTCTGTATGCTCATCCAGAGTCGACTGAGCTCTAAATGGGTGCCTGGAGAAACTCGGGGAAGGTAAACTTGAAGGGTGTGTGAAAGCACAGAATAGCTGGCAAAGGAAATCAGCACTGCCGGCAGGGACTGTTAAAGTCAATGCAGTATTATTTACATTTTTTACCATATGAAAAGGGAAAGCAATTAATATAATCAGCCGTGGGACCCCTAAATGTATAAAAATCCTCCTGTTTTTTTCAGGTTTTGGTATAAATTGCTTTTAAAGTAAACGAGAATTCTGTATTTAGCATGCCAATTGTGATCGAAGTTAAAAAAAAAAAAACTTATTTGGATAAAAAAAATTTGCAGCATATGCAGTGGAATTTCGCAATTATGGTGCCATTTGTATGTAGAAACTTCTATGCATTTTTAAAGTTGGGAACATTTCATTCCAGATTGAATCTTGATGAAGTTACCGGATATTTTAAGGATGCTTTTCTCACGACAACCAAAATTGCTGAAAAAGTTGATGATAGACTGGAGGCTATTCCACAGGATCTCTATGGCTCTGTTGTTCGCTCGACAAAAGAAGAATTAACTGCATATGACAAAATAGGTATTCCTGGATTCACATTAGTCTACCAAATTAGCCAGTAAACAGTTTTACAAGAAATGTTCATTTAATAAATACGTTAATATTAACAATTCATTAAAGGATTGAGCCGCACTTAGGACCAAAAAGCTGCAGATGCTCATTCCAATCAGCACTCTGTTCAAAAGGTACACTCCTTCCTCGCTTCAATAGAGTGTTCACTTCCTTTCATTTTTTTTTATAACCACTTCCCATTGGTTTTTAGGACACACTGCTTTTTATTTGGAGATTATTAATTATGTCTGATTAGTAAGAATGACATTTCAAAGCTAGTCTTTAGTCGCTTCAATGGAGCCCTCTCTTCCAATAAAGATTTTCTTATTTTTCTTATAATTGTAATATTAGTATACCAGTCATTTCATTTTGTCTTCAACCTCCCCCACTAGGACCAATGTTAACATGAAGAACAAAATATGAAATTATTATTTAAAAATTAATATTGTTTAAACATCTTGCCCTCCCCCCGCCTCCGTTAGGACCGTTGTTAATGTGAAGAAAAAGGAAGAAGAAAGGCTATCCGACAAATATATTATGCTGTGGTGTAACTGTTTTCTTTGGAAATGCTTGTGTACAATTGGACAGCATTTACTAGATTAAAATTTGTTATCATCAAAGATGTCTGTGTCTGATGCTACTTTCAAATTTGAATTAAAAAATGACAAGAAGTCCCTTCAAAACATTATAAAGAAATAATTTCCTCTTTTTCTCTAATGCCTAATCTTGGTTTGCTGCTTTGTATTTCACCTCGGGTGTGATATCTAGTGATCGCGCCAGCTGGCAGTTTATTTTTTTTCAAGCTTCAACTAATGGATTTACGTACTTGGGGAAACACATGCACAAAAATTAATTTGAAATTAAAATGAAATTGATGAAATGAGATTAATTAATTGTCCTTTCTAGGAATGTATTCTGATCCTTACCTCTAAAATGAGGTCTCTAATGCACAGAGGGTGTCCTTATAATTGAGGAAAAAAACTATTATTTTAGAAAACATATTTTGTATTTTTGAATATCTCAGAGAAGGCTCTGTCTTCGGTTCTCGTGTCCCAGGATAATCGTACCTAGTAATGATATCAGATCCATATTTATTATGACATTTGGTGTCTTTGTAAATGCATATACTTAGCTATAAGTTAATTTTAATGCGTTATTTTTTTTTTACTCCTCCTCTCCCTCCTAAAAAACTCGTGTGATACTCACTTTTTTATGGATTGATATTAAAGTTGTCATGTTGTGAGATTAAAGTTTTAATTTGTTTTTAGATTCAAGTTTCAGAGAACTTTGTCTATCATTTCCTTATTTCCTTTATTGTTCCTTTATTCTAGGTCTAGAAGCCGTAAGTAAAGGAGAAGTCGGTGTTCTCCCTTCTTGCTGGAGGTCAAGGCACTCGTCTAGGAGTGAACTACCCTAAAGGAATGTATGACGTTGGCCTAGCCTCTGGGAAATCACTTTATCAACTGCAAGCTGAAAGAATTCTCAAGCTGGAGAAGATGGCGTTTGAGTATACAGGTCGTAAGGGAACTATTCCTTGGTATATCATGACTAGCGAAGCTACAAGAGCCTCTACTTACGAGTACTTTCGGAAGAATAAATTTTTGGACTTGATGAAAAGAATCTAGTCTTATTTGAGCAAGGAATGCTGCCATGTTTCACCTTCGAAGGAAAGATTATTCTTGAAGGGAAGGGAAAGATATCCAAAGCCCCAGGTTAGTTCTACTGAAGCTAGCTTTCTAAAGTTGAAAGACTTTCGTTGCACTTTGGAGGCAACTGAGAGGATCAGAAATGAATGCGATGCTTCCTCGTGTATCTCGTTTCGGATATTTTGTCAGCTTTTAAAGTAGGTGAAATTCAGTGAACTTTGAATTTTTTTTAATTTTAGTGACATAAGGAACGAATCAAACTTTCCCTTTTATTTCCACTTTTATTCAATAATTATATTCAGTTTCCCATACCAGCTTCTTCCAAAATACAAAATTTCTGTAATATTTGAACGTTTTTCTGAATACACTTCTTTGAATTTTTTTTCTAAAGACACTTTTCTGAATTTATCTTTCCCCACACTTGTTTAGAAGTAATTTGAAATTAATTTGTCTGTAAAGATTCTTCGAAAGACACTTTTTGAGATATTTTTGAACGGTGGGGTTCGATACGCGGAGGTCCTCCTTAGAAAGTCCTCCTTGTGTATTCAAGTATTTCTTCAGTCTTTTAAACAGATGATTAATCTACCTGCTACTGCTACTGCTTAGATCCCGACCATCCTCGTTGAACGTTTTGGGGCCACTTTGTCCTGCTAGCTCATGCGTAAGGGCTCTGTACATTATTCTATTAGAAGTACTTGATAACTTTTGAGTCAAATTCAGTCGAAACCAAAGATCTATATCCATCGCTGTTTAACCTATATTCATAATAATAAATCAATTTTCCTTTTTGCTGAGATATGACAAATAAATTTGAAGAAAAGCAAATAAATTTGATCTCCTTTTGTTTATTACTTGTTCCTGAACTTAGATATTCCTGAACCTAGACGAACACTTTTTGATCCCTGTACAAAAAAAATTGGCTTTATGCATCTAAGTTAAGAATAAGATATGATAACGTGTATTTCAAGCCAAAATGTGGCCATGTACACAAATAACACACAAGATTAACAAATTACAGCACTCGTCACAATAATAAAGAAAAAATAAAGCAAACCTGCCGTCCGGGACACTTTTCCTCCTCTCAAAAACTTTCAATCTCGAACGAATCGGAAGGCAATTAGATCTTAGCTGCATCCAATATGTAAGGTATCTAGACGGTAAATTTAACTTAAAGTGAAATTCCTGACCATATATTATCTTAGCCTCATTATAATACCTTAAAGTTTCCGAGTTCTTAATCTCCTCACCCCATTTCTATATCGTCTGGTCCTCCAGCACCCGCTTGATTTCCTTGTTCAACTGTAATTGTTGACTAGTTGGTCCAAGGCCATCATTCGCGAAAGAAAAACCTGTCTTATCCAGTACCTCTTTAACTTTAAAAGGCCAAGATCTTTTTCTATGTAGCTGAAGTAACTCATCATATGCAGCCTTCAGTAGCCTATCACTGGGTAACTGTACAACCCTTAGCCAAAATTTTATCATTTAGACTGTCCTATAACTTTTAAGAGACCACAGTCCAAGGTCTCCTTTAAGAAACTGGGTATGGGTCATTCTATGCAACCCGTACAATCTCTTAAAATAACGTAGCTAAACGGTTTCTAACTGGGCAGCGTTCTCATGTCCCCAGATATCTGCCCCGTAATGGAGAATCGGCATAATCTTAGATAGAAAAACCCTCTTATGCAAAGACAAATTCTTTATTCCACTAATTTTATTCCTAAAAAGTGAAAATGTTGCAGCTCTTCCCCTATTTAACACTTCTTTGATATGAGAACTTCATCCACCATTACTTTGGAAGATATAACCAAGATACTTTATTTTTTCAACTACTTCTATTTGTTGTCCTCCAAATACAAATATATTATCTATTTTTTTCTTTCCTTTTACTGAAAACAACCACTTTAGTTTTCATAACGTTGAGCTGTACCTTTTTCATTTGTAAATATTCCTCAATTAAATCAAGTAATATCCGAAGCTCTCTTGCCGACTTCGCCACCAATGCAGTGCCATCCGCAAATAATAACACCGAAAAATTAATTTTTCCAAGACACAGCTTTGGAGCCCATTTTTTTTCCAGAAACTCCACCATATCATTCAAAAACAAACCGAACAGCCTCGGGGACATGGCGCTGCCCTGCTTCACTCCTTTCTTAAGGTCAAATAGCCTGGAAAATCCCGATTTTGCAACCCTGACCATAGACCTAGTCCCAGAATACATACCAACAAATAAACGAATAAAACTTAAAGGTAGACCTACATCTCTTAAAACACTTTTCAAGGAGAGCTCTATCTACATTGTCGAATGCCTTTCTTAAGTCTAGAAACGCAACATACAGCTTATTTCTACCTGATTCATACTTTTCTATCAGTGCACTTAACACAAATGCTCTATCCGACGTACTATACCCTTTCCTGAAACCCCCTTGCTCCTCGTTAATTACCCCATAACCCTCCAACCATTCATCCAACCGATTGTCCAAAATCTTTTCTAAAATTTTGCTAAGTGCAGGCGCTAATGCTATCAACCTATAGCTATCATGATCACTAGGACTAACTTTCTTAAATAGAGGTACCATAATCGATACTTTCCATAGGGAAGGCCATACACCACTACTTATAATTCTATTAAAAATATTCACTAAAACTAGCAAAAAACACCAAGAAACCTCTTTAACAAAACTGCTGGTATACCATCTGTTCCTGGCCCTGATTCTCCCTTCATCTCCTTAACTACTTTCCTAACTTCATCTGAGGTTACCTCCTTCACTAACTCATAATCTTTTTCTTTCATCGGAAACTGCGGAGCAACACTTGATTCATCTATACTCTCAAGAAAAATAGGCCAAGTATCAGCTTCAGGGATTTGTAATTGGCATTTTCCTTGTCCATTCTCCTGCCTTATTCCTGACCAAAATTGCCTTGTATCCCCTACCATATAAGCCTTCTCTATCTCTTTCTGTTCCTCTCTAATTTTCTCCCGTTTTTTCCTCCGTTTTGGCCTATTATATTCCCTTCTCCTTTCCTTAAACCGTAAAAACAAACTCTGCCTTTCTTCCTCCACAGAGCAAGCATTTCCCAAATCTAACTCCTTTTTACTCCTCCAACTCCTTTTTAAAAGAACTACATTCATCATAAAAAAAAACTATTTTTCTGTTCATATTTGGTTTCTCTGACACACGAGCACACTCATAAATCACAAAACCCAAATCTTCTAAAATTTCATCTATATCTCTTGTTTCATCATGCAGACTCTCAACTTTCTCAATTATTTCAGGCCTCAAAAACTCCTCATTCATCAACTCCAGTTCCTCTTTACTCCCTTCCCTCTTTAAAACTTCCCTTAAAAATAAAGATCCTTTGTAACCCTACTAGTAGGACTATCACCTTTTTTATTCCTTGTAACTCCTCTTCCAAGGCAAAGCTTAATCACAACTGGTAAGTGGTCAGAGCCTACGACCCTAAGAACCTCGACATCAACTATCAGGGCCACGAGCTCAATACCAACCAAAACATAATCAATTACACTAGGATTTGCCCCGACAGACAGGTAAACTCACCCTCCTCCCCATCCTTCCCAAATTTTCCATTTCCAATCACTAATGCATTATCTGAGCACAGTTCCAGAAGCCTTTTACCCCAACAATTAACCCTTCTTTCAATATCTTTGCTCCTTCTAGATGTCTTATAAATATCAGGTATCAGGTCCGGCGTATCAACAAATGAAACCTGATTAATCTCCTTACATATTCCAGTATAAGCATTAAAGTCCCCCACCACCAAAAAATAATCCTTATCAAAACGTGATCGCAATTGCCTAAGCTCCTCCTCTAATAAATCCCATGTCACTTCTATTACATACGAACTATTCTGGGGGGGGGGGCAATATACACGGCACCTAAAATAAAACTTTTACCACTAACAAGATGAATCCGAACCCATATAATATTCTCCGATACACTAGAAATTCGAGAATGTTTACGGAAACGACTTTGCTTAATTAACAACAAAATACCTCCATAATATCGCATATTCTTTGCTGGTTTACGTGCCACATTTTCTACCCAGTATCCTTCAAAATAAGGCACTGTATCATCACTATGCCACGACTCCACAAGAGCAATAATATTAACACCACCTAGGTCCTTCAGTACTTGTTCAACCTTAATCTCTCACACCCTGGACATTCCATGTGATCACTCGCATTGGGTGAACATTGCCACACTGTCCCTATTCACTTAGAACACGCTGGTCATGTGTCTGCAGGACAAAGGGCGTTTCTGGCTCATCAGGTAAGTATGAAAGTCTATAATAATCTTTTGAAGACGCAGCTCTGGTGCTCCTCGACTGACCTCTGTAGTTAGCTCTTCCGCCACCAGATCTAGAGTCCTTTCTTGCAACATTACGGACTTCAATACGATTTTGATCATCCGGGCTTATGACCTCCCAGGCTTTTCGATTTTCAGTATTTTTCGCAACTATTGGAGAATTCCGGACAGGACGCGGAGCACCCTTCGAGAAATGCAGTTTCGGATCACGTATATTAAATTCGATCACCTTCTCGGTATCACTCTCGGCTTGACTATCACTCTCAGAGTTTTCAGACACCACTCTGCCAGCGACGGAAATGTCCATTTTTTCGCTAGCCGGTTCTTTAGCTAGTTCGACTTCTCTTGTTTCTGCTGACCCGGTTCGAGGAGGGCCCTGTTTATTCACTTCACTGGAGCTGGTGGTTACTTCCTTAACACATTCCGAAGGAAAGTCATAAACAAACACTCTGCCGTCGATGTATAACTTTTCTCCCCCTAAGCCTAGCTTGGTGGTGTTTCGACAAAGCGTACTCTAAGACCGGTTTAAGGTTTTTACGGGCTTCCCTTTGCCTGGCACTATAATCAGGGACAGCCGACAACCCATTCCTTTTCAAAAGGGGATTAGACTTAAGAGTTATCCCGCAAAATTCAACAGAGTTCATCTTTAGTAAGACTGGTCCCGCACGCATTCTGAACACGTCTTTGACGTCACAACGGTTCAGATTTAAATCCGGTATACGCTTATTAAGAACTATAATTATTTCTTGCTTCAGCGCATATATAGCAGGATTAATAGGTTCGAAGTTATATAGGACAACATTACATCTTCTCAGTTCTTCATCAAATGCGTCAGCCCGCATGGTAGTTGCTCGTAAATTCTGCCGAAGCATCTCAATTTCTCCTTTCATCTCTTCACAAGCTTTGGCATTGTCAGATAGTTTTTGGTTCAAAAGAAGAAAACTGGCTTTCAACTGATGTAACCTTCACTAAAACTTTTGGCAAAGTCTTTTCAGTAGCCTCAATTAATCGTGGTATCAGATCTAGCTTGAAATTAAACTGAGCACTGGCTGTACCCTCAGGCATAGCCTCAGTTAAAGCTATAGTCGCTCCGTTAGAGTTATTCATTTTTCAAAAATTTCAGTCCTCCCACACACTGCTTACGTATTCCTGCATCAGTTATCCAAATCACGATCAATAATCATATATAAATAACAGTCAGAGTCATTATCACAAGAGTCTAAGTTCTATTTCGTATTTCACTTGCAAGCAACGCTGAATGAAAACAAATTTTCATTCAGCGAAATGATTCATACTTATTTCCGAAATGTGAATATTTAACTGTTTCTTTCTCTCTCTCTCTCTCTTTTAAGGAAATACGCACAAAAAAATATATTATCATTACATATGAAATCCTTAAGGTTTTCAACCCTATTGTCCATAAATATCTCTAAAAAAGTGTTTTGAAAAATAGTCCCTAAAAAATCAGACTGTTTTACTGCCCATGGGGGGTGGGGTGACACTTCCAAGTCTTGAGGCTTTGCACATCAAATACACAAAACTGAAATATCCCCCCCCCCTGAAGATAATTTCGTGCGCTCGCTTTCTAAATATGTTTCCTAAACATCTATAGTATCTAGTATCTATCTAAATATTTTTTCTAAATATGTTT
Organism: Artemia sinica; assembly: GCA_027921565.1. Lineage (NCBI taxonomy): Eukaryota > Metazoa > Arthropoda > Branchiopoda > Anostraca > Artemiidae > Artemia > Artemia sinica. Next base: position 461,537 of record JAPEVW010000128.1, read on the forward strand.
CTAAATAATACTTTCTAAATATGTTTCCTAAACATCTATAGTATCTAGTATCTATCTAAATATGTTTCTAAATATGTTTCTAAATAATACTTTCTAAATATGTTTCCTAAACATCTATAGTATCTAGTATCTATCTAAATATGTTTCTAAATATGTTTCTAAATAATACTTTCTAAATATGTTTCCTAAACATCTATAGTATCTAGTATAGTATATAGTATCTATCGAGACAGATTTTCCAAAAAGTAAATTTTGAACAAAATTAAAAAGGGTACAGTGTAAAATATTAAGAAAATATTTCCAAAAAGTTTATTTGGCAAAAAAAATTCCTCGATATTTCCTGTATATTTGGTTGTGTTTTTGAAGAAATGGGGAGAGAAAATTTAACAAAAGAAGAGCAGGTATTAGGTAAAAGTTGAATAAGAAAGGAGCAAGGTATTTTTTCCTGTTTTATGTATTACTAAGGTATAAATGGAGGATTAATTCAACGATTTGATGTTAAATTAATCAAATATTTTAAAGGCTGGCAAAGTATTTAAGATGAGATGCCCAGGGAAGAATTTAGTTGCCTTATTTCAGACCCTGCCAGTTTATACTTTTCTGGAGACAGAATTCTAATTTATTTTACACTCCTTGTATTTTTAAAACCCTGAAAAAAAAAGTTTGCGAAAATTTTGAGTCAGACAGAGTCGCCTAACTCTAGATTGGGCTGGGGATTTATTTCTGGTGACACTAGTGCCAGATTCTGCTTTTCATATTCTTGGACTAATATTTAATGTGATTACAAATTGTAGATGTGTTGAAGAACTCAAAATCCCCTTTTCGGGGGATTTGAATATTCCGTTAACCTCACGACTTGAAGTATCAGCAATGAAAAATCATCTAAGTTTCTGAGAAATATCTAGAAACAATGGGATTACTTAGAATTATTTAAAATTGAGATTATGGGAATTATTTGAATTATATTTGGAAATAATTTTTAATGGCTCCTTTTATGAAACCGAGATAGGCTCATCTTCAATGGAACCAATATTTGAGCTATTGTATATTTGATGTTTTGCCTAAAACGAGAAAGAAAAAAAAGGAATCTTTCAGACTTCTCTCTGAGACAACAAAATTTTCTTGAAATGTTTAAAGGAAATTTCATTAATATATTTTAAAAAAATAAGAAAAAGACCTCTATGAAGCTATTTAGCTTTTGGTAATAGCGGGTACCGAATACAAAAAAAGAACGAAGAAACTTTAGTGAAAAATCAGCAGAAAATAAGCTAAACACTTTTGGGATCAAACAGCTTCAGAAGGTATAGCTTTCCTTTCAAGGTGTAGTCGTCTTGGCAATCAACATATTGTTAACATTGGAGTTTTTATGGTTGAAAAGCGTCATCAAATTTAACTAATTTAATTTTTTGTTTATTATTTTCACGGTTCAACTTGGCAACACTGACGAAAATATGGCACTGCCTTAAAAACTTCATGATTTGAAATGACAAAAAGAAAAATCTTAGAAAATTGCGGTTTTCATGCTTGAATAGACCCGAGATTGTCCATTTTCATGGCTGGAAAGCGTTGTAAAATTTAACTAATGAGTTATTTGCTCATTTTGTTTTCACGGTTCAGCTTGGCAACACGGCTGAAAATATGGACTGCCTTAAAAACTTCATGATTTGGAAACAACAAAAAGAAAAAATCGTAGATTTCAAGTATGAATGGACCTGAGATAGTGTATTTTTATGGCTAGAAAGCCTTGCTCTTGGACCTGAGATGGATCCTAGGGCAAAAATATTTTAATTTTGATTTAATTTTGAAAAATGTTTAATTTTTAATTTTGGTAGTTTAAGCATTGCTAGCAATGGTGGGCTAAAGAGATCTCGAACAGAAACGGAATAAATGAGCAAAATTAGAGAGCTGAATGTAAAATTTATTGACGGTATGTTATGCTATGGAAAGTTATGCAGAAACGGGGATTTTTTTTTTTATTTACTTTCTAACTTCAAATATTATGTCAGTTGCATTGCTCTTTTATGTATCTTTAGGATCCAGCTATACGCTTATTTTGATGATTGGCACATACAAAAGAATTAATTATGGGCAAAGAGGGGCGAAGCTGATATTCGTAAAAAATTGCTAAAGTGGGGATTATATGAAGTATTTAAAGATTTTCGGCCAACCGTCTAGGGCTAAACGGAAAGCAGATCGTCCCCGTCTTGGGTTGGAGGACGTCATAAAGAAAGAGTTAAAGGAAATGGGAACTTCGTGGGCGAGTGTAAAAAGGGAGGCTTTGAATAGATTGGGGTGGAGGAGGAGCGTGCGTAGCTGTGTTGGCCTCAGGCGGCTTGGTGCTGCGGTGAGTTGTTAGTAGTAGTAGTATTATTTAAAGGTTTATGGTAAAATGAAAACAACCTCACACTTAGGGGAGGGGTAGGTAGGTTCCCCTTTTGCATACTTGCCCTCCAGATTATGTAGAATTTTGTGCAACAACAAGTTTTCAATAAATATGTGAAAGATGTATATCTAAAAGATCAGCATTATCCATACATGACAGATGTATACATATAGACCTATTGCTTCAGATACAGACGTTTATACAAATAGACATGTAGCTGGGAACGTGGAATATACTTTTTTAATTGCGTCAATTTATCTTCAGATGGCAATGGAGGTTTATACCGTGCCCTACGTCGATGGAAAATCTTGACAGATTTCGAGGATAGAGGTGTCAAGTATCTTCATGTTTACTGCGTTGACAATATTCTAGTCAAAGTTGGTGATCCCACATTTATTGGATATTGTATTACCAGGAACTCGGACTGTGCTGCAAAGGTTTCTTATTTTCCCTTTTATTTAGATTATAATCATAATAGGCTGAGTATTAAAGGCTGATATTACCAGGAATTCGGACTGTGCTGCACAGGTTTCTTATTTTCCATTTTATTTAGACTATTATCGCAATAGGCTGAGCGTTAAAGGCTAATATTACCAGGAACTCGGACTGTGCTGCACAGGTTTCTTATTTTCCCTTTTATTTAGACTATAATCATAATAGGCTGAGCATTAAAGGCTGATATTACCAGGAACTCGGACTGTGCTGTACAGGTTTCTTATTTTTCCTTTTGTTTAGACTATAATCATAATAGGCTGAGCATTAAAGGCTGATATTACAGTGAACTCGGACTGCGCTGCAAAGGTTTCTTATTTTCCCTTTTATTTAGACTATAATCATAATAGGCTGAGCATTTAAAGGCTGATATTACCAGGAACTCGGACTGTGCTGCACAGGTTTCTTATTTCCCTTTTATTTAGACTATAATCTTAATAGGCTGAGCACTAAAGGCTGATATTACCAGGAACTCGGACTGTGCTGCACAGGTTTCTTATTTTCCCTTTTATTTAGACTATAATCATAATAGGCTGAGCATTAAAGGCTGATATTACAAGGAACTCGGACTTCGCTGCAAAGGTTTCTTATTTTCCCTTTAATTAGGCTATAGTCATAACAGGCTGAGCATTAAAGGCTCATAAAGGCATTTTGTGCTTATACTTTGTGAGAAACTATTGGTAGAAGAAGTTAATTTTCGGCACATAGTTGAAGTTTTTGCTCAATGATCCTTAGAAATTTCCTATAGACGTTTTTCGTAGGGCTACTAGCGGCTCATTAACGTGTACTATGGTATTGTGTCATATGTACTTTATCTATGTATTTACATGGACTGACATTATTGACATGTAAACAAACTGTCAAGAATTTAGAAGAGTAATCTATGGTTATTTCCTAAGTTTTTTACATTATCAGCTGGAACTGTATATAGTTTTAAAGAATACGCATTTTTGCTGCTTTGATATTATCATATTATTCTGTGAGTGCAGTTACTTTTTAAATGGCGCTGCTCTGAGCGAGAAAATTTCTGCCATAAGACAACCTTGATATTTTTGATTTGCCAAATGTTAAAAAATGTATACATTTCAAATGACATCGGGTAGCATTGTAAGCAGGTTGTGACAAGAATTTTTTTTTCCGGGGGGGGGGGGGGGGGCAGATTTTAGGTCGCCTGACGAAAAGATCTCCGGGGGTACGAATATTTGGTTCGCTTTTGTTTTTAGAAACATAATTGAAACTTTTTTTTGCTTGTTGGCATAATTTGGTCTTAAATTATCTAATTCGGCCTAAGCTATCTTGTTTGTGCTTTGATAAGAATATACTGTTAGTATTCTTATTAGATAAGTGCCTTTTATAAATACGCCTATATAAAAAAAAAAAAAAAAAATCTTACTTGTTTTTAAGGGGTGCTACTTGGAAGGGCAGGAGGAGGTATTTGACCCCCTCTATATTTTAAAAATACCTTTTCTTTAGTATTTTCACAGAAAACGTAGAAAAAGTAACAGAATCTCCCCCTTTAAATTTAAAAAGATACATTTTCACGTATTTGAAAATAATTTTTTTTTTCTAAAAACAATCTCCCAGCCCCCCCCCCCGCTCCATTTTTGTAAATTGGCGCCCATGCTTATTTTTGTTTATTAGGAAGAATTTGGAGAATTTCACTTTCCATTAGGAATACCAGCCAGTATTCACTAAATGACGTCGCTTTTTCGACTTCACTTGACAAAATTCTCATTGTAAACTCGTTTCTTCCCTCTTTTCCCCTCGCTCTTCCATTTCTCGCTTTCCTTTTCTTTTCTCTTTCCCTTTCTCTCTCTCTCTCTCTTTCCACTCTCTCATTCTCTTCTCTCTCTTCCCCCCTCTCTTTCTTTCTTTCTCTCACAGACACCCTCTCTCTCAATCGAAAAACGGGAAAATACATTTCAGTTGGTGGGACCTCGGAATAACTCGTTTTGTAGACTGAGAAACATAAAAACCATTTGATTTTCTGTAGCCCAAAATATCAGTATTCTGAAAGTAATTATTTTTTTTTTGCCAACTGCTGAAGTTAGTAGATATTATTCCAGACAAAGTTTTAAACTTATATAACTTTAAAATCTGCTTAATTGTCACTTTTGTCTCCCCAGAAGTGTCTACAAGAACCAACTTTAAAGCTCTAAGTTTCCCAGAAACGATAATTGAGCTTTGAAAGCTTTTGGCTAGCAAGTCTATATTATTAAAGCTTTTTACAAGGCAAGTTTTCTCAGCAATGATTTTATCTTAGTTATATCAGAGAGACAAAGATAGATTACTGATTTATGATTCCAGAAAGTGTGCTAAAAAATGGGCCTCCGTCTTCGAAAATGGGTGGATACCCAGGGGACTGGGTTAAATTTAGAGATGTCATGTGGGAACCCTATTAAGTGTCACATACTTAGAATTACGAGAAAAATGAAGTGGTTTTATGTACAAAATGTAATTGTTTCCGCATCAAATAATCTAAGAATTCAGGAAGTTCTTTCAGCATATAGTTCAGGAAGTTCATATACATATTATATATATATATATATATATATATATATATATATATATATATATATATATATATATATATATATATATATATATATATATATATATATATATATATATATATATTATATATATATATATATATATATATATATATATATATATATATATATATATATATATATATATGTCTTTAAAGGATAGGTGGTGTACCCCCTCCCAACTTTGAAATTTGAAATGGCAGCTTCTCTAAAATATTTATCACTTGGGGCCCTTAAGAGGAAAAAAAAAGGTTTCTTGTGAGAGTTGTGCCTGAAAAATACCCCTATCAATAAATCCAAGAATTCAAAACTTAAAGTTAGTTATCATGCATTAGTTTTATTTATATTGAATTAGGTTTTGTTGATCTTGAAATAAAAGTTGGATTAAACACTCATGAGCTAAAAGTTATTATCAGTATAGAGTTGATTGCGTTTTTTGTACCCCCCCCCCCCCCCCCTACCGAAAAAAACAACCCCCCGGAGGCACAATCGCATGTTTCGCAGGGAACAGCATTTGATACATTTCAGTTTGATCATTAGCCTTGATTAGAACTATTCCGAGGGAGAAGTAATTATTTGACTTTTAGCTTTTTATAGTCTGATGATCTCTCAATTTTATCGTCCTGGCACTTTCCAATCCGTCATCGGATCATAAACATTCTCGGCTGGCTTATCGAGCGAGCTTGGTTGTGTATTATTTGTTTTCATGATGCCTCGACGGAGGCCTTTCCTACCTCTTGTCCTTTTGTCCTTTTGCTGAAAATTTTCCTCATTGAGATGTTTGTTTTTTCATCTACAGTTTTCGGGTTTCGTCTATTCTGCAAACCTCGTTTAGTCTTCCAACTTATTTATTTAAATCTTTGAAAATGAAGTTTGGACCTGAATTTAGCTTGAAAAGAAATTGCCACCTCCTTTAAACACCTAAAGACTAGGGTGTGATTTTCACTTTGCTGAAAAACGAGGTAAATTTCTTAATTTTTTCTATCATAATATAAATTAAAAAATAATCAAAATAAACAAAAATGGGAATTCTTTTTACCACCAAAATATAAACTTTCAAAAAATATGCTTTTCTCAAAAAAACATTTTTGTTCTTTTGCCAGCATTTTAGCTTTTTGAATTTTATAATCTGATGATCTGTTACATTTTCTTACTGAGAAGTGCTGGCGAGAACCGACTTCAAAGCTGTAAGTTTCTTTAGAAACAACAAATTAAGCTTAGAAAGCTCTTTACTAGTCTATCTTTTTTATGTGTGGTTGGATTTACTGCATGTTGTAAAGCACATTTCACTTAAGACCAGTTGGAAATATAGGCTCTCATTGTCTGCAAAGGGATAACTTAAGGGGTATTTGAACTATAGCTGAAAAATCGTCAGTTTTTATTAAGAAGAAGGAATAAATTGATAAATGGCAATTATTTATAGATGAATATCACTTTATTCGTATCTGTTGTTTTTTTTATATCATTGTTTTGTGATGAATTCAATCACTTGGTGATATGTCGGTAGTCATAATAATAGGATGAATATCAGCTCTGGGGGGTTGGAAACACCAAGATTCAAGATTAATTTAAAGAAAACAGGGTTCGTAATTTCGGCCTAGGCTGCAACTATTTTTCATAGCAGGTCAGTAAATTACGAACGATTAAATACACTAACAATAAGGAGAACGAAAGAGTTCATAAAATGATTGGCGTTGTATCTCAAATTGTTCGATTTTATTCTTGCTTCTGGTAGGCAAACGCTTTGTACAAGGAGGTGGCAGCAACGAACGATGCTTCTGAACCGCGAGTAGTGAGTGTTCAAACTTAACGATAAGTCCGTGTCGGTGGTCGCGAAAGAGAGAGAATTTTCGGCACCTCAAGAGTGGACTCGTAAGACACATAATTTACAAAAAGTGTGATTTTTGCAACACTTATCTGAACAGTTTCGATGTAAGACACATAAGTGTCTAAAGACACATAATTTACAAAAAGTGTGATTTTTGCAACACTTTTCTGAACAGTTTTCGATGTCACTACTGAGATATTCTGTACTGTGCACTCGAAAGCCCCAGACCGGACATGGGTAATCAAGTAATGGCTGCACATAACACAAATATGCTAGTTTGAGTTGTATTGTACAAAAACCCAGGTGGTGCAAAGTAATCAACGATTTTAAAGCGTAATTTCCTTTCTTTACTAGGTTTGCAGCATTTGGGCTAAAGGAGCAGTTGAGATAACTGAGATAATTGGGTATGGTTCTTGACAGGAAAGAGGTTTTTTTCACGTTTCAGAGGGTTGAACCTCGTCACTTTTGTTTTATTCTCGTTTATCTCGTTGATTTGCAGCCCATGCGTCACACCAGCTGACGAAAGTCGATTTGAGGTCACTACTGAACTGTGGAACGACACTGAACTGTGGAACGAACAATTGTCCAAAATATTCGTTCTATTAGTTCTTGCTGCTGTGACTGGGTGAAGACCTTATATATACCCTCGACAAAGGTGGCTTTAACCGTCAAGAGAGTGTTTAGTCGGTATTTTGTGACACCAACCATGGTGAAGGTCGAGCTCGGTAGGCAAATTATTCAGAACAGACTTAATCTGCTTTTTTTTTTCAACTGCAATCCAGGTTTATTTGTATATGTGAATGAGAGTATATTATACTCTCGGTTTTATCCTTGCGTATGTGGAACCTCTGCATTAGTTATGGCATTTGTTAGTTTCAATAGCTTACTTTCTACTACAATCTAGGTTTAGATAAAGCACCAAAGATAATGAAAAAGAAATCGGATTGTTTGCATTAGTTAAGTGGACAGTTACACAACCAAATGTATCTTTAATTATTAGGAAAAGTTAGGAATTGAATTTTAATGAGCTCCATATTGCAGCTCCATAATGCAGTTATGCAGTTTTGATAGTAGCGGACACCAAATTAAAAAGAAAGAAACGTGCGTGAAAAGTCATCCAAAAATCAGCTGAGAACATGTGGAACCAAAAAAATTTTCTTTGAGTTGTCAAGTTTAACTAACTAAATTCGCTTATTTATTTTCACAATTCAACGCGGCAACACTGACAAAATGGTGGTGCTGTCCTAAAAGCATCATAATTTTGAAGCAGCCAAAAGAAAATTCCTGCAAAACTCTGGTTTTCAAGTATGAATGGACCTAAGATTGGTAAGGGGGGGGGGGGCTTTTGATTCCCAGTGTCATTGGTACTATAGGGTGAAGCACATCTATGTTGGTTATGCTTGAAACATTGTAAATTTTCATAGAACTACCTTTATTAGGGTTTCGCCATAATCTGTTTTCTTTTTTGTTTAATAACGACAGTTTTATCTCATATACTCATGGGACCCCTTTAGCCTAAAAATTTTATTTGCTGGATGCCACAGCTTACTTAATTCTTTTCTACTGTATCAGAGGCAACGCTGTAGCGTTGCCCATAGTAAAGGCCATACGGCTCCAATGTTTTATTATTTATTTATTATTTATTTTTTTTTTTCCCAGAGGCACTTCATATGGGAGGGGTTGTCGTAGAAACTTCAAAGGAGGATCATTCGATTGGAAATCGAGAGTTCTAGTGCCCTTTTTAATAGTCAAAAATGATTGGAGGGCAACTAGCCCCCCCCCCCCACGCCCATCATTCCCCCAAACACATCCAATCAAAATTTTGAGATAGCCATTTTGTTCAGCGTAGTTGATTTCCACATAGAAAATATATTTTTGAGGAGGATAACCCCCCCCCCCACACAACCCTCACGGCAAGGGTTTTTAAGTTATGCCCTGGGGGCATTTAAGGTTTTTATAGAAGGCGTTGTTGTAGAAACTTCAAAACAGGCTCATTCAATTGGAAATTAAAGAGCTAGTGCCCTTTTTAATAGTCGAAAGTGATTGGATTGTAACTAGCCCCCCTCCCCCCCCCCACATCCATCATTTCCCCACACACATCCAATCAAAATTTTGAGATAGCCATTTTGTTCAGCGTAGTTGATTTCCAGATAGAAAATATATTTTTGAGGAGGATGCCCCCCCACAACCCTCAGGGCAAGGGTTTTAAGTTATGCCCTGGGGACATGTAAGGTTTTTATAGAAGGCGTTGTCGTAGAACCTTCAAAACAGGCTCATTCAATTGGAAATTGAAGAGCTAGTGCCCTTTTTAATTGTCGAAAGTGATTGGAGTGTAACTAGCCCCCCTCCCCCCCCCCCCACGCCCATCATTTCCCCAAACACATCCAATCAAAATTTTCAGATAGCCATTTTGTTCAGCGTAGTTGATTTCCAGATAGAAAATATATTTTTGAGGTGGACACTCCCCCACAACCCTCAGGGCAAGGGTTTTAAGTTATGCCCAGGGGGCATATAAGGTTTTTATAGAAGGCGTTGTCGTAGAAACTTCAAAACAGGTTCATTCGATTGGAAATTAAAGGGCTATTGTCCTTTTTAATAGTCCAAAATGATTGGAGGGTAACTAGCCCCCCCCCCCCCCCCCACGCCCGTCATTCCCCAAACGCATCCAATCAAAATTTTGAGATAGCCATTTTGTTCAGCGTAGATGATTCCCAGATAGAAAATATATTTTTGAGGAGGATACTCCCCCACAACCCTCAGGGCAAGGGTTTTAAGTTATGCCCTGGGGACATATAAGGTTTTTATAGAAGGCATTGTCGTAGAAACTTCAAAACATGCTCATTCGACTGGAAATTAAAGGGCTAGTGCCCTTTTTAATAGTCGAAAGTGATTGGAGTGTAACTAGCCCCCTTCCCCCCCACGCCCATCATTTCCCCAAAACACATCCAATCAAAATTTCAGATAGCCGTTTTGTTCAGCGTAGTTGATTTCCAGATAGAAAATATATTTTTGAGGAGGACACTCCCCCACAACCCTCAGGGCAAGGGTTTTAAGTTATGCCCTGGGGCATATAAGGTTTTTTATAGAAGGCGTTGTCGTAGAAACTTCAAAACAGGCTCATTCGATTGGAAATTAAAGGGCTAGTGCCCTTTTTAATAGTCGAAAGTGATTGGAGTGCAACTAGCCCCCCCCCCCCCCACGCCCATCATTTCCCCAAACACATCCAATCAAAATTCTGAGATAGCCATTTTGTTCAGCGTAGTTGATTTCCAGATAGAACACTTGTTTTTGAGGAGGACACTCCCCCAGAACCTTCAGGGCAAGGGTTTTAAGATATGCCCGGGGGGCATATAAGGTTTTTTATAGAAGGTGTTGTCGTAGAAACTTCAAAAAAAGTTCATTCGATTGGAAATTCAAAGGGATAGTGCCCTTTTTAATAGTCAAAAGTGATTGGAGGGCAACTAGCCCCCCCCCCTCCCTACGCCCATCATTCCCCCAAACACATCCAATCAAACTTTTGAGATAGCCATTTTGTTCAGTGTAGCTGATTTCCAGATAGAAAATATGTTTTTGAGGAGGACACTCCCCCAGAACCTTCAGGGCAAGGGTTTTAAGATATGCCCTGGGGGCATATAAGGTTTTTTATAGAAGGCGTTGTCGTAGAACCTTCAAAAAAGGTTCATTCGATTGGAAATTCAAAGGGATAGTGCCCTTTTTAATAGTCAAAAGTGATTGGAGGGCAAATAGCCCCCCCCCCACCCCTACGCCCATCATTTCCCCAAACACATCCAATCAAACTTTTGAGATAGCCATTTTGTTCAGTGTAGCTGATTTCCAGATAGAAAATATGTTTTTGAGGAAGACACTCCCCACAAACCCTCGGCAAGAGTTTTAAGTTATGCCCTGGGGGCATATAAGGTTTTTATAGAAGGTGTTGTCGTAGAAACTTCAAAACAGGCACATTCAATTGGAAATTCAAAGGGCTAGTGGCCTTTTTAATAGTCGAAAGTGATTTGAGGGCAGCTAGCCCCCCCCCCCCCCCACGCCCATCATTCCCCCAAACACATCCAATCAAAATTTTGAGATAGCCATTTTGTTCAGCGTAGTTGATTTCCAGATAGAAAATATGTTTTTGAGGAGGACAATCCCCCACAACCCTCAGGGAATGGGTTTTAAGTTATGCCCTGGGGGCATATAAGCTTTTTATAGAAGGCGGTGTCGTAGAAACTTAAAAAAAGGCTCATTCGATTGGAAATTCCGAGGGCTAGTGCCCTTTGTAATAGTCGAAAGTGATTTGAGGGCAACTAACCCCCCTCTCAAGCCCACCCTTTCCCCAAACACATCCAATCAAAATTTTAAGACAGCCATTTTATTAAACGTAGTTTTAAGTTCTGGAAATTAGGTCTTTGAGGATTACAACTCCCCCAAAGCCCTCAGGGCAAGGGTTGTAATTTAAGGATTCTCCGAATCCTTCATATTATTTCTTATAGAAGGATGCTCGTATAAACTTTAGAGAGGGCTCGTTTTGATTGGAAATTGAAAGTTCTTGTTCACTTTTTAAGAGTCAAAAGAGATTGAAGGGCAACTAGCCCCTCTCCCTCCTACACGCCCTCAATGCATCAGATAAAAGTTTTGAGATGGACATTTTGTTAAAATAGTTCAAAGTTCTGATAACAAAAACTCCGGTGTCGACACAGTCCACCAGGGCCCAGGGGTAGGCGTTGTAAGTTATGCCCTGGGGCATAACTTATTAAGGGGGGTTTATAACTTATGGGAAGGGGTTTTTGTATGGGAAGAACACATAGGAAATCTATTATAATTATCCAATTATAAGGTTGAAATACATACTCTGTGATAGATGCAAAATTGCTTTGGCACACAAATTCCTATTAAGGTCAATTCCAAACAGCCGTGATCCCTTTGTGTCAGCAAGTGAAATGGTCTAAACTCCCTTATTGGAGCTATTTTTTCAATACATTCATTGTTGTCAATCGCTGTCCACAAGTTATGCAAGCTGTCTATTGTTCATATATAAGGTTTTTATCAAAGAGGTAATCGTATAGACTTTGATAAAAGCCTCATTCGATTTAAATTGAAAGTTCTAGGTCCGTTTTTAAAGTCAAGAATAATCGGACAGTAAGCACCCCCCCCCCATGCCAAAAAAACTTGAAACTTTTTGCAATCAAAAACGAACAAAAATTAATTAAAAAAAACTTTCCGAAAAATAAGTTTTTCAAAGAAAAGTAAAGGCCATTTTAAACTTAACCTCAGGAGATACAAATACCTGTTAAAATTCAAACTCAAAACGACCAGAAATTACTATTAAAGAATAAATGAAACCCAAAACGAACGGAAATTAAATAAACAATCATAGCAAAAAACATACAACAAGTAATAATATAAATGAATAAATAGATCTTAAAGCAAGTAATGCTTAGATTGAATATGAAAATCTAGCTTAAAACGAAAACAAATATTTTGCTATTAAAGTATAAATGAAACTTAAAACGAACAGAAATTAAATAAACAATCAATGCGTACAAAACATACAATATATATTAATGTAAATGAATAAATAAATCTTAAAACGAGTGAAACTTAAATTGAATATGCAAATCAAGTTTGAATCGAATAAAAATAACTACAAACAAGAGTTTGGGTATCGTCTCACTGCAGAAGCCTAAAACCTACTGCGTCATTGGCGCTTTACTGAAAACAATTCTTTGAAATATTTTCACTTTTGTAACTTTAAGAAATCAAAAATTAATTAAGATTTTAGGGAATAAATATCAGCATATGTATATTAAATTGGCAATGCACATTAATCGCTTTAAGATCTATTTATTCATTTATATTATTACTTGTTGTATGTTTTTTTGCTATGATTGTTTATTTAATTTCTGTTCGTCTTGGGTTTCATTTATTCTTTAATAGTAATTTCTGGTCGTTTTGAGTTTGAATTTTAACAGGTATTTGTATCTCCTGAGGTTAAGTTTAAAATGGCCTTTACTTTTCTTTGAAAAACTAATTTTTCGGAATGTTTTTTTTAATTAATTTGAAAAAAAGATTTACGTGCTACGAGTACATCTAACCTACCCGTTCTGCGCGCCTGTTATTTTTAATTTTTCATAAGCTTCGAGTGATCAAATTAACTGGAAAGAATATAGATCCAGTAAGAAAATTAGTAAATAGCTAATATATCGTCAGTACATAACTTCAGGCGGAAATTTTACTTCAAAATTAGCAAAGAAAAAAAATCAAGGATTTTTTTTTCAGTTTCTAGTCGTCAGAACGAAAAGCGACCTCAGATATGTTACTAGTTTACCTTTTCACCATGTTTACAGAAAAAAGAAACAAAAATAGATATCAACTTCGTTTAACTTCTGTTTTTGTGTCTTTACCAGCTTCACTTAATTAGATTAACTGGATCAACTTATATTAAGTAGATAATAGCTTTCTCGTCAGTAAATATCTCCAGGTTAAAAACTTAGTGGAAACGGCTAAAGACAACAATTTCACTATTTCTGCGGCTTCTTGACGCCACTCCGAAACTAAGTCCCCAGGGTATTATTTATTAGTTACCACGGGCTGCCTTTTGCTTTTCTGCAATATTTGAAAAAGAAAAGAGAGTAAATTAACTGATTCGTTTCACCTACCTCTCTTTTTCTATCCCTCCCCATTTTTGCACCAGCTTTCAGTAATCTGGTTAAATAAAATAGAGTTAAATAATGTAGAATTAAGTAGAATTAATGTAGAATTAAGAAATAAGTAGAATTAAATAAAGTAGGTTAAATAAAATTAAATTGAATAAAATAGACAGGTAAGTCGGTTTTATATGTAAACAACTTCAGATTGGAACATATTTCAAAATTACTCGAAAAAAAAAAAAGCTTTTTTACCGCTTCTTGGTGCTACCCCAGATCTGTGACGGTGCTAGTCCCAGTAATATATACTATGTTTCTCAGAAGATAGTTGTATATCTGCATATTAAAGACTGTATATCCATTGGAATGGTTACACTCTTAACTATACAACTATAATTGCTGGCATAGTTGATAAATATTTCTGGAGACCGCACTGGCTAAGCTTGACAAGATAAGAA
>JAPEVW010000129.1:0-47500 GCA_027921565.1 Artemia sinica
CGAGAAAGACATGCATTGGAATAAGCAAAACACCCGCCCAGACACACAGGCAAAAAGTTTGTTTGAGAGAGAAAAAACACATACAAATACGTAGATTCAGACTCACAAACCAGACAAACATGCATTGGAATAAGCAAACACCTGCCCCAGACCTACAGGCAAAAGAGTGAGAGAGACAAAAACAGCACACAAAAATACGTAGATTCAGACACACAAACCGAGAAAGACATGTATTGGAATAAGCAAACACCCGCCCAGACACATCAGACAAAAAGACTGAGAGAGACAAAAAACACATACAAATACGTAGATTCAGACGCACAAAAACCGAGAAAGACATGCATTGGAATAAGCAAACACCCGCCCAGACACACAGGCAAAAAGAGTGAGAGAGATAAAAACACATATAAAATACGTAGATTTAGACACAAAACCGAGAAAGACATGGAGTGTACCCCGTGACGACAGCGCATACATAGTGAGAAGAGACATGCAAAGTCGACATAGCTTTATTTCATTTTTAAGGTTAATTTAGACTAAGTTTACGTGCGCGCACGTAACCTATTCCAATGCATGTCTTTCTCGATTTAAAAATGAAATAATCGACGTATTTGTATGTGTTTTTGTCTCCTCACTCTTTTTGCCTGTGTGTCTGGGCGGGTTTTCCACTATTCCAATGCATCTCTTTTCTCGGTTTTGCGTGAACTGAATCTACGTATTTGTATGTGTTTTTATCTCTCTCACTCTTTTTTCCTGTGTGTCTGGGCAGGTGTTTGCTTATTCCAATGCATGTCTTTTCTCGGTTTTGTGTGTCTGAATCTACGTATTTGTATATGTTTTTTGTCTCTCTCACTCTTTTTGCCTGTGTGTCTGGGTGGGTGTTTGCTTATTCCAATGCATGTCTTTTCTCGGTTTGTGTGACTGAATCTACGTATTTGTATGTGTTTTTATCTCTCTCACTCTTTTTGCCTGTGTGTCTGGGTGGTTCTTGCTTATTCCAATGCATGTTTTTCTCGGTTTGTGTGTCTGAATCTACGTATTTGTATGCGTGTTTTGTCTCTCTCACTCTTTTTGCCTGTGTGTCTGGGCGGTTGTTTGCTTATTCCAATGCATGTCTTTCTCGGTTTGTGTGTCTGAATCTATGTATTTTTATATGTTTTTTTGTCTCTCTCACTCTTTTTGCCTGTGTGTCTGGGCGGGTGTTTGCTTATTCCAATGCATGTCTTTCTCGGTTTGTGTGTCTGAATCTACTATTTGTATGTGTTTTTGTCTCTCTCACTCTTTTTGCCTGTGTGTCTGGGTGGTGTTTGCTTATTCCAATGCATGTCTTTCTCGGTTTTGTGTTACTGATCTACGTATTTGTATGTGTTTTTTTTGTCTCTCTCACTCTTTTTGCCTGTGTGTCTGGGGGGTGTTTGCTTATTCCAATGCATGTTTTTCTCGGTTTGTGTGTTGAATCTACTTATTTGCATGTGAATTTGAACTCATCAGTCCTGTTTCAATAGGCGGGTGTTTGTATGCACAATGCATATTGTTTTAAAATTTAAATGTGTCTGAATTACGTATTTGTTTGTGCTGATCTGTTTAGAGATCTACACTCTTTTGCCTTTGTTCTGGGCGGGTGTTTGCTTATTCGAATGCAGTGTTTTCTTTTGTTTTGTTTGTGTCTGTAATCTACGTATTGTATGTGTTTTTTCTCTCTCACTCTTTTTGCCTGTGTGTCTGGACGGGTGTTTGCTTATTCCAATGCATGTCTTTCTCGGTTTTTTGTCTGAATCTACATTTGTATTTGTGCGTTTTTGTCTCTCTCACTCTTTTTGCCTGTTTCCGGGGCGGGGGGGGGGGGTTTTTGCTTATTCCAATGCATGTCTTTCTCGGTTTGTGTGTCTGAATCTACGTATTTGTATGTGTTTTTGTCTCTCTCACTCTTTTTTGCCTGTGTGTCTGGGGGGAGGGTGTTTGCTTATTCCAATGCATGTCTTTCTCGGTTGTGTGCGTCTGAATCTACTAATTTGTATGTGGTTTTGTCTCTCTCACTCTTTTTGCCTGTGTGTCTGGGCGGGTGTTTGCTTATTCCAATGCAAATCTTTCTCGGTTTTTATGTTTGAATCTACGAATTTTATGTGTTTTTCTAAGAGATCACTCTTTTTTTCCTGCGTGCAAAAAGGTGGGTGTTTTCTTATTCCAATGTATTTCTTTCTCGGTTTGTTTGTCATGAAAAAACGTATTGAATGAGAAACCAATCAGTCTCTCTCACTCTTTAGCCTGGTGCTGCACAAGAATATGTTTTAAAAATTAAATCCAAATGCATGTCTTTTTTCTGATATGATCTGAGATCTACGTATTATTGAATGTGTTTTGAAGTCCTTCAAAAAAAAATGTATATAAAAAAATTAGTGCCTGGGTGTTTGCATGACAAAATAATTGATGTCTTTTTCATTAGTCCTCTCAATAGAAGTATGGGTATGCACAAGAATATATTTTTGTCGCCTTAAATCAAAAGTGTCCATTCATTTTCTGATATGGGTTTAGAGATATAAAAAAGTTTTGAAAAAATACCATGTTGCAAAAAAAATAAAAAAGGGGATAATTTCGAAGTCCAAAAAAAATTTTTAAAAAATCTTTGTTTTTTGCATTATTCCAAATGCATCAGTCTTTCATCAATAGCAGTTCCATGGTCTGCAATATAGTATTTTAAAATTTTTTCAAAAGTGCTCATTCTCACTCTTTCTGATATGTGATGTTAGAGGGTGTTTGCTTATTCCAAATGCATGTCTTTCTCGGTTTGTGTGTCCTGATCTAGTATTTGTAAAAGTGTTTTTTTCATGAAAAAATCTTGAATGTCAGTGTCAATAGGAGTATGGGTGTTTGCTTATTCAAGAATATGTTTTCAATTTAAAATCAAAATGTGTCATTCATTTTTTCTGATATGATTTAGAGATGTAAAAAAAAGTTGAAAAAATACCATGTTACAAAATAAAAAAAAGTTGAATAATTTCAAAGTCCAAAAAATTTAGTTAAAAAAAATAGTTTTGTTTTTCATGAAAAAACGGTAATTGAAGTATGAGAACCATGTCCTCATCAATAGGAGTAGGGTATGCAAAGAAAATGTTTTAAAATTTAAATAAAAGTGTCATTCTATTTTTACTGAATGATTTTAAAAATGTAAAAAAAAAGTTGAATAATTTCAAAGTCCAAAAAAAATTTATTTCAAAAAAATAGTTTGTTTTTCATGAAAAATATTGAATGAGAACCATCAGTCCTTCATCAAGAGGAGTATGAGTATGCACAAGAATATGTTTTAAAATTTAAATCAAAAGTGTCATTCTATTTTTCTGATATGATTTAGAGATGTTGAAAAAAAAAAAAAAAACTTGAATAATTTCGAAGTCCAAAAAAAATTAGTTAAAAAAATAGTTTGTTTTTCATGAAAAAATATTGAATGAGAACCATCAGTCCTCATCAATAGGAGTATGGGTATGCACAAGAAATATGTTTTAAATTTAAATGAAGTGTCATTCTATTTTTCTGATATGATTTAGAGACGTAAAAAAAAAAGTTGAAAAAAAGTTGAATAATTTCTAAGTCCAAAAAAAATTAGTCCAATAAAAAAAAGGGCTACTACAAACATTATTTTTCTAATAGTAAAGGTCATGACTAAACATATCTATACCTTTTCTCATTTTTGAATTTAGAAAATATTAAATTTAAAGTTTTAATGTTTTAAGTATGTTTCATCTCATTTGAAGACTTGTAAAAAAAAAGTTAAAAAAAATATATCATGTAAAAAAAAATAAACAGAAAAAGTAAAAAAAAAACTTCAAAAAAAAAGGGGGGGGGAATACAAATGGGGGGGAATCGCATCGTCTCTCTGGGCAAGCATAGAGTTCAATTGTTAGAGCCACAAGCATATTTCATGCCATTTTAAGATACGTATAAAAGAAAAAAAAAAGTTGAATATTTCGAAGTAAAAAAAAGCCCAATAAAAAAAAGTTCTACTACAAACAATATTTTTCTAATAGTAAAAAACGCGACACACATATTCTATATCATTCCCATTTTGAAGTTGGAAAAATATTAATGTGAATTTTTTATGTTTTAAGTATGTTTCATATCATTCTAAGGGATGTAAAAAAAAGTTGAAAAAATATATCATTTAAAAAACAAATAATAAGAAAAAAAGTTATAGAAAACTAAAAATACATAAAAAAAATGGGGCGAGGGGTGGGGCAAAAAGTTGGAGGGGAGGGGGCCCCCTCACAGTACAATGATTTTGTATTAAATTTCATTTTTCTGATAAAGTCATGGCTGTTCACATATGATGCATACATCGATGGTTGTTTCATGGTATGGTTAAATAAAGTTGATGGTTACGAAATTCTGTCTGTTAAGCAATATTTTAGGCGTGTTTTTTTTATGTTTGACCTTGAAAACGGGTATAAGAACTCAAACTATGAGTTATTTTCTCAGTTCAAAATTGGCATTTGAAATAACAACATGCATTCTAAAAAAGGAATATTGATGAAAGCTAGAAGCAAGTAGTAAGTTATTCATTTATATTCTTAGTGGGTAAAGAAATTAATTCTAATATAATTTATCGAATGGTTTATAAAGTCCCCTTATAGTTAATGAATTGTTAAATATTTTTCAATCTGGATCTTCAGAGCTCGGTAAAGAGCAATATCAAAACAAAAAATTGTGTAAACACTGCATTTAAACTGCTTGCGAGCTTAGTACATAAGGCAAATCACACTTATTTCTATTCTGATCCAAAGTCCCCCCCCCAACTATCCCCCAACGCTATACACCCCTCCCTCCCCCCCTTTTACCCCCCATCCCCCCCTCTAGGGACGGTCCGCGACCACGATCATTTGGCAACCTGATTGAATCGGTATTGAGTAATTTTCTTGGAGTGGCCCATCAATCATGTAATTTAAACGTTAGTCAACAATATTTTTCTACCTGTTTATCTACACAATTCCAGCTATGATCTGAAATTCATTTTACCGCCCCCCGGCGTTGGCACGATTTCTAACAAAGTGAAGTTGTAGATGGCGCATGGGTAGATGGTTCTTTTTCTTATAATATCATACCCAACTCTACCCAACTCATCTGAAAAGCTGCTGCTCTTAGAATTCAAATTGCAAATAATAAATAATTAAAAATTGTGAATGAATAAGATCCGTTTTTTAGACCCTTTTAGCTTCTTCCCCAAATTCCGAAGACAACTCATTGAAGTACAGAAAAGTGACGATTTTAATAGTTTCCCCTCCTTAAGCAACACCTCCTTAAACAGCACTTTCTAGACGGTGAAATGTATGATTTATTAACGTGCAAGGGCATATACCGTATGAGTACTACAAACTCCACCGCGAGGGCTTTCTGAGGAACAATTGTCGTCTATCGCCTCGTTCTACGATTCACTTTACGATCGTCACTGCACCACTGTCGACTATGAATTTGTCAAGAGGGTTTGCGTTAAGGGAGGGTGTAAAAATAGGTGGGATTATTGTAGGTTGTACCTGGTAAGTGATGTATTGACGTCGCTGGATATTGTGTGTAAGAACACGGATAAAATCTATGGGGAATGGGTTGGATTTAGTTTAAATTTTTCCACTACTCATTTGGTAATGGATTTAATTCTTAAAACTCAGTAAAGAGGAAATAGGGTTGATCAACCGACGTGGATCAGCATCTATTTATAGAGAAATCAATGAGGGGAGGGTATGTTTTTCATGGAGTTCGTATATTGAAAGTGATGCGACTGGACAAGACACCAGTGTAAAGTCTCGGTTGCAGTTTTCTTAGATATAAACTCCCTGCTATCCAGCGGCAATATCTCACTACTCTTTGCCTTTTGGAAATTATAAATGGATTAACGATCCTCGTGTTTCAGATTTCCCAACATTGCCAATGTTGAGGAGAATGGACCGCGGAGATGGTTTAAAATCGAGTGGTGAAATACGGTGGAGCATCATAACTCGGTGAAGGATTTTTTTTCCGTGCATAAACAGAGCGGTGACTAGGAACTCTTTGAGTCCATACACATTCTAAGTAGAGGATGGTGGTATGCACTGGACACCTTCAAACAAAAAACTTATCGCCGACCTTCAACCGAAAGAGAATATTCGTTGTACATACATTCTTTTGTGGTGGATGGTAGCCAACGGTTTCAACGTCACAAGGATACATAAAGCCCTCCAATTTGATGAAAAACCCTATTTGATAACGTTTATTGACACTTTTGTTGATAAAACGTTCCGAAGCGAAAACAAAGGTTGAAAAGGAAATTTTAAACTCATTTTGAACTCAGCCTTCGGTAAAAATGTGTGAGAGTGTACCTAATCGAAGTCGTTGTGACATTGTGACTGACCCAAAGAATATGCTCGAATCGTTGCCGATCCAAACTTCAAATCATTCACCATCCTAGACCCGAATATGGTCCTCTTGAATAGAAAAAAAGAAATGTAATTCTAAATAAAAATATTGCAGCTGTTAGCTCAATAACCGAAATATCAAAAAAAACTCATGGTGTCATTTTTACGATGTTTAGTCATAATAAACGAGGGTGTGTATGCATCACTATGGCCGGGGGAGGGAGAATTTCAAGTATATTACGGGGATACCAATTCACTTTTGCTAAAAGTAAAAAGTGCAAATTTATTAGAAGATTTGGAAAAAAGGCGTGCAGATTAGCTCTCGAATGAACTTTATCAAACTGGGACGAGTCCATTTACCCGAAGCTAATGAAGTTTCAGGCCCCAATCAGCTATTTAATGTTAAATCAGAGACGGGAAGTGACTTGATTTCCAGTGGTGTGCTTGCAGGTTCGAAGGTGTACTGTGTGCAAACACATAACAAGGTAATCAAAAAAAGTCTGCAAGGGGGGTGCCTACACACTACGTGAATAAGAATTTCGACATGAATGTATATAGAAACTTTGTGGAAAATAGTATAGTTCCAAAGGTGAAAGTCATGGCGATTCGCACTTTAAGATTTAAAAACCACACAGTTGGAGTTTATAAAATAGTCATATGTCCCGTGTCGGAAAAATCTATGTGTGTGCGGATGGTGTGACGGTGCTACCCCACGGACATTATCTAACTTCTGACCGAAGTGTATGTCAAGATTATAGACATATCGCCTCGGTCGGGAAAAAATTAAAATAGTAAAAATGGATGGGTGGTGGGATCCTTTTGTAATAGATGTTTTTTCCCTAGCTTAGCAGTAGTTTTTTTCCCAACTCAGCAGGGTTTTTTCCCCAAACTCAGCAGTGGTTTTTTTACCAACTCAGCAGTGTTTTTTTTTTTTATAGCAAGGTAGAATCAGGTTTTTCTTTGTAAATAGAAAAATATGATCAAATCGTTGTTTTTTGGACCCCGCACCCACGGCCGGCCCGAGGGGAGGGGGAGGGGAACAGCCTTCGGCCGACTGCCGCCAGTGGCCGCCCGCCACCCTTCCGGGGGGGAGATCCCTTTCCCAATGTGTGATAAGTGCTTTTTTAATGTCTTATTTTGAATTTATTATGTGATAGTGCCTTTTTCATGTTTTTTTTTGTGTGTGTATATATTAATAAAAACATGTAAATTTTTTGTAGTGATGTTTTTATTCTGTAAATAAAAGCATTTTATCATTCTTAAAAAAATGTTTTATTTTCTTGTTCTCGAATCTGATTAGGGAAATTACTATTATTATTTATTGAAGGGAACGATGCAATCTACAGTCAGTTGTGTTTTGACATCGATGCAAGTGGGGACTCTGTATCAATTTAAAAACTCCATTTAGATCGTTTCTTTGCAGACCATCAATGTCTGGCAAAACGACACTTTAAAAAAAATAATTAAAAATCGTGATAAAATGTTCTTAGAAAATCCAACAAAAAATTTACTATTGCTACAGTGTTTGGCAAGAATCCTATGAGGAGAATAAAAACTATTGCCCCAGACACGAAATTCATACATGGACTTGACATTTTCAAACAGTATTGAATCAAACTTTGGTGATTACTGACGATCTGGCTGAGTCCATTGAAGAATGGTCTCAGGAGATGATACAATTGTTCACTGTCCGATCTCATCATCAACGGATCTCTGTAACACATAGTTCTACACATCTTCTTTCAGCAGAGCAAGTTTATGAAACACTTTCTTTGAATTGTACCTACTATATCATCTACAGGGTTGTTCGTGATTCCAGTTCCCTCCTAACGTTAAAAGACAAGTGTATCTGGGTGAACCGAAAAAATTCCCACTCTCGGCTTACAATCAGAATACCAACTAACCCTACAGATATATTCTATTGGACCGGAATCAGAACACACCCGAGGATATACTTGTAGTCACCGATATTTTTGACAGTGAAATTACTGTATATCTGCCGGTGAACAGCAAAAAAGGTCGTTAGTTGCAATCAGACACTGAGAAACTACATGAAAATCGACATTTATTTACCGTCCTAGGTAATTCAAAACCACGATTAGGAAGGCCATACTCATACATGGTGTCGACAGAGATTCATTAATCTCGTATCAGAACTTTTTTTAAATCTAACTGAAGGCAATGTTCAACTGCAGAAGGTGTTAAGCAACAGACAAAGCAACATCGTTCCCTTGTACGCTCCCTAGCATCAGCAGCAAACAAAAATAAAGGAAACAATTTTAAAAGAAAAAAAACGTCTTCAAGCGGGTGATAACTTCCTTACACTTTTACTGCCAATCATTGCAGGACTTGTTAAAATTTTTCTCTAGAGAGAGAAGAGCCAAACCCTTTAAATTGACTCCAATTGAACTCGCCTTTTCGCCAAAGGAACATTTCGAGGACAATCTCAATAAATTCATTAACAATGAGACAATTGCTAACGATGAAAAATTAATTCTGCTTCAAAATGCACTTTGCCGAGTCGACAAACATAAACCCTATCGTGAGAGACCACTCAAAGTAAATGTCATTGATCACAATAAGGAAATTACTCCAACATCATCATCATCATCAATGACAATAATACCAAAAGACTAAGAAGAAGGTTTGTCTAAGGTTATGACAATGTGTAGCAGATTTATGCCACATTCCTATCGTGAACAGTGTAAAAGACTCTTGACGTATCTCAATGACAGTGAACATGTTCAAATTGATGCTAATGGGAATCAAGTGTAATCCATGGCAAGACCTATATTCTATTGATTTATTATCAGATTTAGTCACGAATCGTAAAAGACTTGTATCATTTGAAAGTCATCTGCATACATTATTAAACTCATCAAATTTTCCCAAAAGCCTTATTGCCAATAAACATGTTTTAAAACCATTAAACGAATTTAGTCAAAATATCAAAAGATGTTTTTTAAATCATACTCGGTGAAAATTACTAGAACGCCAAGTGGAAATGATTTCACAAGAGCTATGAGTGGAGGAGTCTTGCAAAGACGTCTTAATATCACTGCATTCCCCTCACCATAACCAGTTAGTATGCAAAACGGCAGTGGACACTTTCACTACGTGTTTACTTCAAAATGGTTGAAGCATTGAAACATGTTTATGAGAATATTGGTTCAGGGAAATTTAAGTTCACCCACCACACTTGCTCAAGTCACTGGACATGAAAAGAATCGGGCGGCAGAGTATCTACAGAATGAATCAAGTTACACTCAACATCGTAATCGTAGAGTTCGTCGTAATTACAATCGAAAAAAACTAAAGCCTTTTTCCCATTACAAATATTACAAGCAGATCTTTTGACTCTGGATGAAATTCAACGCCATCACAATCACGCATACAAGTACATTGTAGTTGCAATCAGTGTTTTATTCGCTATGCATATGCCATTCTACTGTGGTCAAAGAGCGGCGATGAAGTTGCTAAAGCTCTTGAAATCATCCTTGAACAGGATTGCTATAAGAAGATTCAAACGGATCGGGGTAGTGAATTTGTTAATACCCATGTAAAGAAAGTTCTACTTAAATATAATACAACCCTCTATCATAGTCATAGTCCAATGAAAGACAGCATTAGCGAAAAAAAATACTGGCTGGGAAGAATTCGATTAGACCTTTAATTTCTAGATATACACTTGCACTTTGAAAAATACTATTCGAATCAATCGAACAATACTAATGTTTTTGAAAAGGGTAATTACTTATGGTCCACTGAACTTTTTAAAGTCTCCAAACTCTTGGACACTACACCTTAAAAGTATCGTCTACATGACTTGAAAGATGATGACAGTCTCATGGCGGCTTTCATGATTAATAATTACAAAAAGTTAAAAACACCGGAATCTATCAGATTGAAAAGATATAAAAGACTCGTACTTTCAGGGGCATGAAACAGTTGCTTGTTCGTTGGCTAGGATACAACTCTGATATTGATTCTTCGATCCAATGCGGAAGATATGACAATGCCCAATGATTTTTATGTAACGTTTATGTCCAGCGTCTCCAACCCTCTCTGTAATGATTTGAATAAAACAAGTGATTTTTGGAAGAAACTCTCCCCCACCATCAAATTCGATGATGGAAAGTATGAAGTTGCTCTTGTTGATTTTTCATTCTCAAATATACCTATGATATTCTGAGAAAAGATCGTGTGTATGAGATAAAAGTTATACCATTCGATTGGTCACTCTTTATCGAGTATGAATGGATGGAAGCATTTAAATCTAATGAATATCCGGATGTTACATTGAGATATAAAGAATATGGTGCTATGACGGATTTGTATCAAGCAATCAATAGAAAAATCTCATATCGTAGGAATGGTACATTCCAATTTCAATATTCAATGGAACACGATAGGATTTACATTACCTCACCTGTTGACACTGAAATGATTCATCTCAATGATAATCTGAGAGATGTTTTTGGCTTGAAACAAAATATGATCAATGGGAAAAACACAGGCACTGTCAGTAGCGAGAATTGATCAAGTTATTTTTGCTGACTATCCACCTGGTCTCGCCTCGGACTCTTGCATATTTCTTTATGCATTCTTTGTGAAAACATCGAGAGTTGGTAATTCAAATATCCCCCTCCTACGTGTTCTTGAACGAAAAAAAAACATGAAACATGTTCATCACTATAATATAAAGAATCTTCAGTATGTTCCTGTAAACAATTCGTATTTGGAACTCTGTCAGTTAATACTAAAAGTGAATTAGGTGATCATCTAGCAATAACAAAAGTTTGGCCGTGATTAAATGTCATTTTGACCCATTTGGTAACAACAAAAAATGGCTAATATAAAAAATATATTTCTATGTCCTGATACTGATTGCTATGGTACTAGCAACTCTCCAACCGCGACAATTGGGTCATGGAATGGTACTATTATAAAGGCCATTCGTCAATGTTGGCTACGGTCTTGGCAGTTGGTTTTGCTAAGCTGTTTCGCTCTGCAATACCGCTGGCTAAAAAAATATTGCGCCGGTTGCCGCAGATTTTGCATCCTCTACGCTACACGATTGGGCGGGATGGTAAAGATTTTAAAGAAAGTGTTTCAAAAAATCTCAGGTCCAGCGCACGATCCCTTGGCGCGATTGAAATCACGACAAATGGAAAAGGTTTTAAAAGGAGGAGAAAAATCCCTCATCACTCATCAGTCTCTACTCAGGTCAGAAGCGAAAGACATCATCACTCTTGTCAAAGAAAAGTAAGAATAAGAAAAAGAAACCAAGAAGAAAAATTTTTAGATCGAAAAGGGATTTCTTTTCCTAGACCGATATTGCATATCTACCCCACAAGGAATCTCATCCCAACTCAACACATCTTCTAATCTTTTTCAATGCAGAAACTGTGGATGTCAGTGTAAAACACGGGTACTAAGAACAATCCTATCTACAGCAATCCTCTCTGAAAACATACATTTTCAAATTTATTCCAATGAAGACTACTTCATAGATTTATCATCCACATTTATTGATTTAAAAGTTGTGGCGAGGAAAAAGTCTGACAATTTACCTCCCTCCAACGTCGAGGGATATCCTATGAAATGGTATACTACACAATTTATTTAAACAAATATGTGTCTACATGAATAGAACATTGGTGAGCACTAGCAACAATCTATCGAAGCTATGCGAGTTACATACAATTTATGTTTTGATGACTCCAATGGCCTATAAGAAATTGATAGGTCTGCCAATGGGCAGGCTATGACTATAGATAAATGTTGATACTGACGGTGAAATCACTTCGGCAGTGAGCAAGGCGTATCATTTAGTTGGTAGACTCAATCAAGAAATATTCAATATATCCCAATGGATGCCCCCCAATGTTAAATTGATATAAAGTTACAACTTGCACCGTCCAATTTCTTATTGATAAAAACACTTAATGCAGCACCCAATGCTAATGTCAGTCTCACCTCGGCAATACTTCATATGCGAAAAAAACAGGTTATGTGATCTGGTGCGTTGGCAATTGAAAACTAAGAGCCTCTGGGAATAATATCCAACTGGTCGTTCCTCACACAATCGCCAGTCAACGTCATATTGCCACCGGATCAAGTACTACAACACCGATTCTTCATTTATCAATGGTGAAATTCCTTTGAAACTAGCCTGGCTTTTGTAAAAAGTGCCAGTGCTATAGGATCGTGGACAAGTTCACCGCATTAATTTGAATATTTGGACTTCCTCTCTTGTATGTAAATTAAATGAATTCCTCTCTACAATTTGTCCTTTGATAAATCCTATAGGACCCTATATGAATTGACAATGCAATCCCTAGATCGAGATTCTCATTTATATGAAAATGGTATTACCGATTCAATGTTCGCAAAAAGTCATGGTATCATTGTTTTGGACTTGTCTGGTACTCAAGATATGAGTATTGTCCGAACGGGTACTGTACGTTTAGAGTGTACCATTGACAAACCATTGACAGAGAGTGTAACATTAATCTCACTCAATCAATTTGAAATTTATTGGAAAAA
Organism: Artemia sinica; assembly: GCA_027921565.1. NCBI lineage: Eukaryota > Metazoa > Arthropoda > Branchiopoda > Anostraca > Artemiidae > Artemia > Artemia sinica. The sequence goes on from JAPEVW010000129.1 coordinate 12,927, forward strand.
TTACCCCCGACGGTAGTGTTCCTTTAGACTTGGCACCATGAACACCAATCAAAATAATCGATGTATTTAACATGGATTCCTTTATGTCCAAATACAAATCCTATTGTATACCTAGGATTTCCTTGATCATATTCATACTGTTTAACAAACCATTATCATTGTTAATAGTAGTCCATCGACTGTACAGACGGGTCATTGGCTACGCATCTTTCAAACAGCAAGAAATATAGAGTTTTTTGATCCTCTTGGTCTACCATATGCATTCTACACCCACACATCAAAAATTACCTTGAAGGAAGTGTGAAAACAATTATTCAAAATCGGATGCGAGTACAAGATTTATCAACCAAAAGCTGTGGTTTTCATGCATTGCTTTATTTCATTTTTCGATGTCGTGACTATACTTTCCCAGTGAATTTCTCAACATTTATGTACACAGTCCACGTTTGAATGACTTTCTAGTAGAAAATACCTCTCAGACCTGTATAACATTGATTTTCAGTTCCCTAAGAATGAAAGTGTTTTAAAAATGTATGTGAATTTGTTTATTAAAAAATATATATGCACTATAAAAAAACGTCTTTTGTCTTCATGTTTAGATTTCTTCTTCTTCTTCTTCAGAGTCATTTATATTTTCATCATCATAGTCGTCATCGTCGACAACGATTAGTGGTGGCAGATCATTGGGATTCAACTTGTACTGATCCTGGCGTGCAAAGTCATGGTCCGGACATTTTCCACAAAATATTGTAACTTTCATTTTTATCAAATCTTCTTGTGGAGTCAATGATACTATTACGATTCATATTGAAAAATTCACCTGTTTCTATCTGATTATTTGAAGTAATGTCGCACACAATATTCTCATATGAAAAATCACTTTCTGTCACAGCCAATATAAAATCACTAGGTTTATAATCATTACTAGCATTGTCCTCACAACGATGACACAGGAACCATACTCTCTTCATGTTTTTTACAATTGAAACGTGCTCGAAATTCTTCTTCCCAATACAATTTAAATCCAAGACGATACCAATCCCTTAGAAATAAACTGAATTCACGTTTAGGGTTTTTTTTTTAATCATACCTGGGTAGGTATTTTCCCATTGGTCCACACTTATCAAAATGACAATTGAAGCATAGATATCCATTAGGATGAGAGTCACAAGTCTCTTCAAGACAGGTATTACAATTCTTAATTTGTACAACATATCCTGTTTGCAATTTACACGGATTGCATAGTCTACACTTTTTCATTATAGTCATCAACTGTAGTACAGTTCTCATATGTGACCAGCAGCCCAGTGTACATAAACATTGTAACTATGTATAATACATTTTTTCCATGTTGTCCGTCTCACTGCCAAAAAGAAAAAAAAAACTGACCCAAAATCAATAAAAAAAACAATGTCATCTAGGAGAAGGAAGGAGGAGGTGAATTAATCGAGTATCGTCACAAAAACAGTTCCCATCTGTTTTAAAGAATGAATTTCTAGGTATTAGTTTAAAAGCAGAATCACAATATCATTTTGTTTTTTTTTGTTTCAATTAATATATCAATAAATTTAGTAAATTGTATTTGATTCACAACGCATAAGCTTCATACAATAATCCAAAGATGGGAAACCAGTTTTCCCATTATACTGTTAAGCATTTCTAGAGAAAATATTTTCCGCTGAAGAGATAATTCCAGAAAGCCATCATCTAACTAAACATTCTTCCAATTTGACTAGATTCCGTAAGATCTTGTGTTTCTCAAATCCAATCATTTTCATTCTTGATACTCCCACTACCAAACTATAGACTAAAATAACAATTGCAAGTTTTTTTAATTTTGTGCGCATTTCAATACCTCTTGGTCATCCTCCCACTATAGAGAAAGAGAGAGAGAAAGTGGAGTAAACGATTATCTAGAGCGTCTAAATCAAAAAAAAAAAGCATTATAAAAGAAAAACATTTTTATTGTCAGAATGTAATAAAAGAATATATATTTTCACTCTCTTTTGCGTTAGGTGAGTCAATCCATTTTCCTCAATGTGCTTCATAATAGTATTCAATCCATGCTGTAGTCGTGATAAAATACATTATATTCACTTTTGCGGCAAAAGCATAATTGTTCATCTGACTTAAATTTTACTCAATGATATAACGTATCTGCAAACATCTCATCCCACTCAAATGTTAGTCGGGAATCTTTTTCCAATGTCAACTGCTACATTGGGGGCTCTTGTCTTCACAACATCACTGTCAGCTCCTTCGAGGTGTAATAGTGTGAAAAAACTTATTTTCACAATATTTGAACGTTTTTATTTCTCCATTTTAAATAATGAAACTAATCAAATTCAACTTATTGACTGAGATACTAACTTGGTATCGGACTTTTTATATCTACATTCATGTCCAGAGAAACATAAAACATCCATATACCTGTATTGTCTCTTTAATTGATACAGTAATGTCCTATTTGTCTGCTACCTTTAATTGACACGTAATGTCCCACCTGCCAGCTACCTTAGATTGACACTGTAATGTCCCACCTGCCCGCTACCTTAGATAGACACTGTAATTTCCCCACCTGCCCGCTACCTTTCATTGAAACTGTAATGTCCCACCTGCCCGCTACCTTAGATTGACACTGTAATCTCCTACCACCCCACTACCTTTCATTGACACTGTAATGTCCCACCTACCAGCTACCTTAGATTAATACAGTAATCTCCTACCACCCTGCTACCTTTCATTTGACCTATCACTACAACTGTACCATAATTTTATAAATGCACCATATTTTTGTGGGATTGTACCAAATTGTACCAGTAGAGGTGAAATGTAACCAAAATGGTACAATTGTACCACGTTTTGCATCACTGGCAATAAGTGTTTTCAGCTATGTTTCCAATCCCGTGCTCTGGCTCTAAAACCTACTCTGTAAAAGGCTTGATTTACTACGCGGATCCAAGCCCTATTTGAGCCTGAAAAACCGAAGCTAAAACAAATTTTGACTCCTGAATTTTTGGCAACGAAATTCCATTTTTTTTTTCCTCCCTAAATTCCCCGAATCTTGAAAACTTGTCCCCAAAAAACTCCCCGAGTTTTTAAGGCATGTCCCCGAATTTTAAGATTCGAGAGTGGAAGCCCTGCTTGATACACAGAAAGATGTTTTTGCGACCTTTGGACGCCGGAAATGAAGTGTCTGTTAACGAAAAAAATAAAATAGGTAACAGCTTGTCTGTCTCTTATCTCGACTATGCTGAACAGATCAGGGTGAAATAAATATTTGTAGATGAAAGAATACAAAAACATAGATACAAAAAGACTGAATTATGCCACATTGTACCATAATTTTTTGTAAAATGTACCATATTTTGTGGGATTGTACTAAATTGTACCAGTAGAGGTGAATCTACCAAAATGGTACAATTGTGCCACGTTTGGCATCACTGGTTCATTGTTAATACTTGAATTTCGAACCATCAGTCTAGTGTCAGTTTTCCCTGAATTTTGCAGGGCAAAAAGGATTTATGACAGAACCCATTATCATTATCCCGCAGAATTTCTGGGAATTGATTTGATTTCTCGAGTATCACACTATGATGATATTAACTCCAGGACCATTCCAAGCAAATAATACATTACATACCATAAGAGTTTTCACTGCTCTCTTCTTCGTTAATTTTCGTCTCCTTTGTTACTTTGCATAAAAACCATTCCGATATAATTTAAGTATAGAGGGCTCATCATTTATTTTGCAAAAGTGTCATTTTTTCTGAATCTAGGTTAAACTATTTCGAATAGTTTTTCAATTATCCCGATAATTCGGGATAGTGTAAGCCCTGACTACACTTTGAATCTTAGCCAAAAGGCCGTACAAACAAACCGTTCGTATCAGCTTAATATCTGATACGGTCCCTACATGGGGGTCCAGAATATTAACCGATATTTGGAAACCGGGGGATGTCGGGGTTTCTCATCTCCTTTCACGCGTTGGCCCGTATTGCAGTAACTCCGGGATCGGCGCTCCCCTTTCGAGGGAAATCAAATTCCATGAACCCTAATCAATTATGTGTATAATGCGCTTCTTAAACCACATCTGTAGTGTCCTAGCCCTTGAATATATTGAAAATCACTTTTTTTGTCCATCTGAAAAAAAAAGTTTATATATTTACCAATGTAATGGTGAAAAAGCCACTGACCACTCGCCATAATTAAAATTAAAGTCCCCATGTATCTTTTTTGAAAATAGTACGTAATTAATAACTGCTGAAAATTGAATTGAACCAAGATTCGAATAGAATGGCTGAAGTCATTGTTTTTGGCCTCAGACGGCTTGTTGGTTCTATGGTGATTTGTTAGTAGTATTAGCAGGTTTACCAAAACTTTTAAGGACACAAGTGTCCAAAACAGCCAAAAATGGACACTTTTAGTGTCCCTCAAGAAAACTAGCCAATATACAGGGTTGTCATTATGAATTTTCAAAGCCTGTGAAAAAAGTCCCGCGAAAATCTGCGCGAATTCGTCCTTCTTTGTTTCGCTACCCCACGGTCTGTAACCCTGCATGAGGTTTCTGCAAGTATTTTCATCTTTGTCATTAACGCTACCAATAATACTAGTTCAATTTGAAGATATGGATTAAAAAAAATCGTCATTAGAATGTCACCAGAGCGAAATTTTATATCGATTATCAATGCCGCTACCTATCTTATTCGAAAAGTAAAGAATCAATCAAAGAGATTCATTTTCACTTCGGCATTTTCATAAGTTATGCGAAAAAGATGCGAGTCGTTGATGTTCGGTAGCTATTAAGGATCTTTGGGTGCGACAAGGTCCAAACGGCTGTAGCAACAAAATGTCTATTTTGACCTACATGGTTTTAAAGTCCAACAAAAATATGTCAATCTCCTTGCCCACTCAGTCAACTGGTTGGTCAAGGGGTTTAAATCATTTAACAACTCCTCTATCTTGTCGATTTCTGAACATTTAGAAGTAGCCCGGAGAAAAAAATGACGTTTTCGAGAACTAAAAAAGTGTGAAGACAAGGCTGATTGAAATAAATTCGCTTGAGTTTATACTTGATAGAAACTGGCGACAAGCGTTAGACGAAAAATCACAGCTGAAAGTATAGAATTTAAAACAGACACAATCGCTAGCGGCAATAAATAAAATTGAGCCGCAACACAGCTTTTCTGCGAAACTCCTTTCTTTTTATGACAGCAGTATAATAAGAACCTTGTGCTTACTTTTGTACTTGTTGCACGTTCAAGCCGTATCCAGACTCATCGTGGCGCCTTGCAGATGACGACATGTCTCCTTCCATAGGTTTTCGCTCGAGGGTGGCAGGGCTCCACCATTTCATGCCACTGGCGATCCCAGCGACGGCCGTATTTTCGGAATCCTCCGATTGGCAGATCAGACTTAACTATTGCTAGCCACGTCTTCTTTAAGCCTCCTGCCCTCTTCTTCCATGCCGGTTTGGTAGACATTTGAGACATATTTTGCTTATATGGTCATCTGGTCTGCGCATTGTGTGGCCAAACCATCTCAGTCTCCTGTGCTTAACAGTGTCAGAGACAAGTGGGTGATCCCCACATCTTCCCTTACTTCTTCATTCGAGATTCTATCTGAGAGGCGGATACCCGAGGACATAGCGCAGGCATTTTTGGTTGAATATATTCAAGCTCAACGCTTTCGCTACTTTAAGTGACCATGTTTCACATCCATAGAGGAGGACAGAGAGAACCAAAGCTTCATACACTTGGGACTTTGTGCGTGGCAATATTTCGCTCTGCTTCCATGCTTCCGTAGTTGAAGGAAGACACTCCAGTCTGACGATATGCGGCTCAGGATTCCTTCTGAAGATTTGCCGGCAAGGTTTACCATCAATCCGAGGTATTTGAACGACTGGACGTTCTCTATCTGATTACCATTTAGGGCAACAGAGGTTTCATCCATCCCATCTGTTCACATGGATTTTGTTTTTGGTAGGCTTATTTGGAGACCAGTCGAGAGTTCCTTGACTGCCATGTCCATTTATCATAGCCTGGGCTCCTGCAACAGATTCAGCAAGCATGTTCACATCGTCAGCATAGTCAAGATCTGTGACAGAGAAGGACGGGCTAACTGCAACTGCAACGCCTTTATACTTGTCCAGGACCCTGAGGATTCCAATCGATGACGAAGTTGAACAAAGATGGTGAAAGGACACAGCCTTGTCGTACAACCTTCCTCGATCAGGACCATATCTGAAAGATGGCCATCGACTCTTACCCGGGCCTTTGTTCCAGCATAGTATGCCTTGAGCAGATTGATGATCTTCTCAGGCACACCGTCCTCTCATCATTGCTTCCATATTGCATCACGATGGAGCGAATCGAACGCGGTATGAAGTCTATGAAGATATGAATTTTTTCCTGCTGGTGTTTAAACAGGTGTTCAAGAAGTTATCACAGGCTAAACATCTGGTCGCAGCAACCCATGCCCGGCCTGAATCCTGCTTGGTTGAGTCCCGTTTCGTCTGTTTCGGGTGTCTCTGAATCTATTTAAAGGTATGACTGCGAACAGCTTGGCAGCAATGGGGATAGGGGATATACCTTGGTAGTTTTTTTTTGCAGTCCATTAGGTCTCCTTTTAGAAGATAGGGACAATTATTGAGGTTTTCCAGTCATCTGGGATGTATTCATTGTCCCCAGCCTTCAGTTATCACGCTATGAAGTTTATCCATCACCACCTCAGGGAGAGCTTTCAGTAGCTCGGCAGGGAATCCCAGCTATTCCTGGGCTTTTATGGTTTTTTTTTTGCAAAACTTCGATCGCCTTAATTACTTCACCCCTGGGGGTGGTGTTCGTACATACATTTCATAAGCCTGGTTGTGTGGGGGGTTCTGCGGTGCAGTAAGTGGTTGCTTTTGATTACTATTGTCTTCTGGTCTCGATAGCTCTTGGAATGAGCACGCCCATCTTTCGATATGCTCCTCGCCACTTGTGAGTATTTTTCCCATCCTTCACCTTAAGCAAAGGATGGTAGTTTGCTTCTTCTTCCCAGTGCATTCTCCAAGTATCTTATAGAGTTTTCGTGTATCGTTCCGTTATGCGGCTCTTTCCATGTCACTGGGACATTAGACCAGTATGCTTTTTTTTTGTCAGCTCTTCCTGATTTGTGACATTCTTGTTGTAGCACTTTGTATGTGGGGGATTTCTTGTTGGTTATTTCTTTATTCTTGTAGAGTTTGAGTGTCTTTTCTGAGATCCGTTTCTTGGTTTTATGCTTGACAAACCCAAGTATGTTTGAGGCAGCTTCATTGATGTGGTCCTTCAGTTTGCTCCATTTCTTCTCAATCTTTATCTTGGGGCAGTTGGGGCACTGATCAGTCGGATTTGCCTCCTCGGTGTCATCTTGAGGACAACGAATCGGTTTGAGACTTCAAGGACAAATGCTCTCCTCGGTACTCATCTACTTTCAGCTTCAACACGTCTATTTCTGGTTCGGGATAGTAGTCTTCCTTGAGCTAAGTCTGTACTTTAGCCTTGTCTTCAGCAAGAAGGGTCAGATCCATTTTTTTATTCCGTGTCAGCACCTCTGCGCACTCTCCAGTCCAACACCATGGATTTCCCATCATCGGGATACAAGGAGATAATCTATTTGGGCCTTTACTCTTCCATCACGAAATTTCCATGTATACGTATGACACGACTTGTGCCTAAACCAGGTGTTAGCCACAGCGAGACTGTTCTGCCTTGCGAACAGCAGAAGCCTGTTTCCATTTTGTGCACCGGTCTCCGAGGCCGTGCTTGCCGATCGCCTGTTCCAAGTTATGCAGCTTTCTTCCGTTTCTGGCACTGAAGTCACCTCCAAGTAGGAGGATATCTTTCCGGGAATCTTATCAATGACTGGGTGAAGGTCACTGAAAAACGGATCTTTTTGCTGTTCAGTGGCATCTCTTATTGGGGCATAAACGCTAATGATAGTCAGATTGTTCGTGCGACCTTTAATTCTTGCCCGTACGATTCTCTCAGACACAGGCTCATATTCGATGACCCTAGTGATTGCTTTGGGGGGACAACAGGATACCTACTCCTGCCCGGCCAGATCCATCTAATGGTCCCGAGTTAAAAAAGAGACCGCCTTCCCAACCGAAAATTCAACGGTCAAGATGTTATGTCCATTTAGTCTCGTGTCAGAAACACACACAGATTATCAAAGTTATAAAGATAATATTCATTAGCTACAAAAAGATTGTGTCAATAAACATTTAATCGAGCACAGGTTCCAGCAGTCAATATTCAGGCCTTGTCTTCTTGATAGGACGGTAGCTAGCATACTTTTCGACGAGAACGCCATTCTCGTCGCATTGCATAATACCGGGGATGCCCGTAGCCAAACTTTTAATCATCATATTTGTCATCATTATTGAGCGTTTTTTGGGGATAAGTACATCACAAGGTCCACAGTCTTGTGGTCACCCAAGCGCGTTGACCATCACCTTGCTCGGCGTGGAGCTCGGTGATGTTTACATCCCTTCACCACTTTTAGGTGCACTAGCAGACTTCCTATGCAGCCTTGGGACGAAGAGTCAAGCCTCATTGCCTGGATGCCCACCACCGCCATGGAAATTTCCAGGCTTAGCTACCCCTTTGCTCCCACTTAGAATCAGTAATAGGCTTCAGAAGGCTTATAATATCAGCCATATGCACACGGCTATACGCAAAGGGATTTACGTGGAACGTGCCAGCAGGGAATGGCATTCACTTCTTCTTTCCAGCCTTCTTCTCAGTGGCCTTGGTGACTTTGCCCACCAGCAGTAGGTAGGTCCTTGAAGTTGACCGACTTGATGACAAACGACAACCGTAGGATAGAAGAAAAAGATGTATTTGATAGTTCTAGCATACCAAATTGGTTAAGACTTTAGGTCTACAAAATATTAAACAAGAAAAACGGGTTCTAATTTCTATAAAGCAGTGAATACATGCTTTATAGACACTGCTTTATATAATTTTATGTATTCACGCTTTATAGAAATTAAAACCCGCTTTCCTTGTTTAATTTTTTGTAAATGGAAAAGCAGTGTGGTCTAAGAAATTATTTAAGACTTTAGGTCCTATTCGGTTGATAAATGGTGCTTGCGCAGGGCACAAAAACATCTATGAAAAATCCCCAAGCCGTTACCGAAGCTTAAAAGTAAAGTACAAATTAAAAAAAACGTAAAAAAATAGAAGAAAATAAAGAAATTTGATTTTGATTTGAAAAAATGTCCAAAAAAGTGTCCCTTGATTTCAAAAAGCTGCCTTTTTTGATCCAATAGTGTCCCGGTGTCCTTCAGAGTGAAAAGTGTCTAAAAGGCACTAAAAGTGTCCATTTGGCATCCCAGAGTAGTAGTAGTAGTAATGACTAAAGCCCCCTTTGATTGTTAACGAGAAAATAATTGGCATAATCAGTAGAACTGACACTGGGTTTTCAGAAATTAAAGTTTCGACTTTTTCAGTCATATTGATAACAGAATGAGAAACCCCTGATTTTCTTTTCTCAAAAAGGTAAACTTGTATTCAAAGGATTAAGACGTTTATATGAAAAATGAAATGGGGCATTACTATTTTCAAAAAATAATTTAGAAACTTGATTCAACGATATGTAAAAGTTTTTGTAAACCTGCATCTGTTTAATAACAAATTTTTACAACGAATTTTAATTTGCCCCAAAATTGGGGCAAATTAAAATTCGTAGTTTTTTTAGACTTTAAGGTCACATCTTGAACAGTGCTATTTTTCCGAGGAACTTCAATGCACCCCCTCATTAATATGAAAAAGTGGGGCACGGAATTTCGTAAACGTAACTTTTAAGCTGATTTTAGGTGATTTTAAGGGTTTTTGGAAGTAAATTTTGAAATCAATTTATCTATACAGAACGTCATTATTTCTATATTAAATAGAAAAAATAATTTTAATAGAATAAATATATAAGAACAGATATAAACTTATCAGTAGTATTTTTTCGTATCCTAACACTCCGTGTTAGGATAAAAAATACTACAAATAAGTTTATAACTCTATTAAATTTTAAACCCTCCTAGGAGGGATGTATTAAATGAGATAATGATTTTATTTACTCTGGAACATCAAACATTCCAGGGTAAATATAAATCAATATCTCTGTGTTACTATAGAACCATCTTTAGGAGAGTTTAAATAAAATTCAATATATAAATATAAATGATATAAATAACTTACATTCACCACTCTTTATTATTCTAATAAAAGAGCGGTGAATGTAATACACAGAACTGTATATATTAATAATAATAAAATACATGCACATATGCTTGGCTTCTAAGTAAGATCCCTCTCGGACAGGTAGGGCTATGCCTACATGTCCAAGGGGGGGGGGATCTTACCCCGAAGTCAGCCTATGTGCATTACACTATTATATTGATATACCGTTTTTACTATTACTACCATCCGTCTTAAACAAATGTTATATGGAGATATAGAACATTAACTACACGGGAACTAAATCATTGTTTATCGAAGATTTAAGGTTTCTAGGGTGGGTTAGTTCCCTATTTTTCTTTACGTTTGATTTTACTTTCCTTTAAATCATAAATACACTTGATCAAGTACTCAGACAGAATTTTATTAATCATTTAGTTTTATTTTAGCAGGTGCATTGAATCCTACTTAAAATCTCATCACGACTAGTTTTTATTTGATGCTCATTTCAGGTATTAATTCGTATCTAAGTGATTTCTATATTAATCAAATAATTAATAATAATTTAACAAATTTGTCTTATCTTCAAGCGCTGAGTTAATTTAAACCTACCAGTAGAATCCTTTTTGTAATTTTGGGTTAATTTTTTTGCTGTTAAATAAGATAGTTTTTGGGTGGGTCCACTTAACAATGGCGGTCAGGAAATGGGTTTCAGCCACTCGCCGGGGGTACTGCTTTCACTTAGCTTATACTATTGCTTCGGGACGGGGATCTTATATAGTTTTAATCTTATCGTCTTTATGTACTTAGCAGGCAATACGATTTATAATTGTCCTTTTTTCAACCACTCGGGCGTTGTCTTTATATTTTCTTAGATCAGTGTAGGCAGATTGTTACTTTTGTGGCTGCGGTAAAAGTTTGATTCTAGCTGGGCTGTTTATTTTTCTTCGGGTCATATACGAGATACCAATTGAGCTCAGTGGTGCAGTGATTGGGCATTATTACCTATTTCTTAGGGAAAGCGACTGAGAGAATAGGGGGATCATTCTGTGCCAGCATCCGCGGTCATACAGGAGCCTAAAATAAAACATTTTAGGTGAATAAGAGAGTTCTGGTACAAGAGGGTTTTATATCAACAAGGGTGAAATCTGCACTCAAGTCAAATTTCTTGGTTAAGGCATCTTTTAGGTATTTAAACGACTAGGATTAGATACCCTATTATCTACTCTTAATTAACCTGGGTAGTAGTATCAAAACCTAAAGAATCTGGCGGTTTCTGAACTTACTAGAGGAACCTGCCCCGTAAAAAAAGCGAAAATCCACGAAGAAATTGACCCGAGTTCGTCATCCACCTTATATACCTTCGTTTAGGGGACTAAATAAATAGATCCTCTTAAAAGCTTAGGCTAATAAATCAGATCAAGGTGTAGCTTATGCTCGGGCGAGGGTGGGTTACAATGAGAAAATCATGCGGAATCTTTGTGTTATTATAAAGCAGAAGGTGGATTTAGAAGTAAGACTTAACACACTGAAGAAAGCTCTGAGAAATGTACACCTCGCCCGTCGCTCTCTTGTCCGAAGAGACCGGAAGGTTCATCTCGAAAGAAGGGAGGGAGTTTGAATAAACATCTTATTTACACTAAGAAGATACTTTAGAATGCTCACTAAACTTTCATTTATTTAGCTATCTAAAATAATATTGTATGAGTAAAAGAATTGAAATTTATTTGTAAATGAGTACTGAAAAGGAAAATCTTATTAGTTTCTAAGGAAGTTAGTTTTTGTACCTTTTGTATCAGGGTTTATTTAATTTTGATCAGTATCGTCCAATCCCGAAATAAGGTGATCTACTTTAATTAAAAATGACTGTTTCATAAGTCTGTTTAAGATTAAAGTCGTTGTAAAAAATATTTCGTACCTTTATATCTGGTTGGCAGAATACTCCTTCAGGGTACTCCGTAAGGAACATTTTCTAGGGGACGAGCTCCAGAAAAAAATTGTATTAAAATACTATTCGTGAAAGAAACAGACTTAAAAGTTGCCGGGGTGTAATACCATCTTCACTAAAATAATAATTTGAAATTAATCAATATAAACTAGCCTATTATTAAAATTTAGAAGTCAGAATGATAAAATTAGTAGAATTACAAAAAGATAGTAGAATCCATTTAAAAAAGATCGGAAGGAATTCGGCAAAACTTGCCTCGCCCTGTTTAGGAAAAACATCGCCTCCTAACTCTAGGAGGTCGGGCCTGCCCACTGATTAATTAAAGGGCCGTGGTATACTGACCATGGGAAGGTAGCATAATCATTAGCCTCTTGATTGGGGGCTGGAATGAATGGTCTGACGAGAGGCAGCCTGTCTCCCCTACTAAATCGAATTTAATCTTTAAGTGAAAAAGCTTAAATACCCTTGGAAGACCATAAGACCCTATAGATCTTTACATTCAGCTCTTTTACTCAACGGTGGGTAAACGGGTGAAAGAAAAGAATGTTTGGTTGGGCGACATTGAGAGAAGAACAAACACTCAAGAATATGCATATACATGAATAAATGACCATTGATCCTTAGATGAACATAGAATAAGTTACCTTAGGAATAACAGCGTAATTCTTTTTGAGAGTCCAAATCGACAAAAGAGTTTGCGACCTCGATGTTGGTTTAGGGATCCTATTTGGTGCAGCAGCTTAGTTAGGTAGTCTGTTCGACTATTAAATCCCTACGTGATCTGAGTTCAGACCGGCGTAAGCCAGGTTAGTTTCTACCCCCAAGACAAATTTATCCGATATAGTACGAAAGGACCTCCCGGGGTTTTATGACCTTGGCGGACAAATGCATTAGATTTAGGATCTTTTTATAAGGACACCCCTAGCTGATAGCTCAGGCATAAATGATCTATTTTATTTTCCTCCAAGTAGTTATGGTCTTAGTTTCAGTTGCTTTTTAACACTACTAGAACGAAAAGTTCTAGGATACATTCAATTACGGAAGGGCCCAAACAAGGTTGGCTTTTTGGGAGTACTCCAGCCGTTCTCTGATGGAATTAAACTCTTTAGTAGGGAAGTATCACTTCCGTTAGTTTCTAACTTTACACCCTATCTTTTAGCTCCTGTGTTTAGTTTATTTCTTTCTTTCTTCTTATGGACATTAATTCCATTCGTATCTAATGGGGAAAAATTTAGTCTATCATTTCTTTTGGTTATTTATGCTATAAGAGTGGGGGTTTACAGAATTATAGTGGCGGGTTGATCTTCTAATTCTAAATATTCTTTATTAGGAAGAATTCGGGCAGGGGCCCAGACCATTTCTTATGAAGTATCTTTGATTATTATCATTCTTTCCCCTTTAATATTGTTCAAAAATCTTGACTTAGCAGGATATCTAGCTAACTCCTCATATTTAGGGTGGCCCATATACTTGTGCCTTCCGTTAAGAATCTGCTGATTTATTACAATCTTGGCAGAAACTAATCGTACTCCTTTCGATCTTGCCGAAGGCGAGTCCGAGCTAGTATTGGGTTTCAATACAGAATATATAGGGGTCGGCTTTGCGCTCATCATGTTATCAGAATACGCTAGCATTCTTTTTATATCTCAATTATTCAGTGTCGTTTTCGGGGGATAAGTATTTTGATATTTTCTTTGGTTGTTTGTTTTCTATCTTTGAAGACGGGGATCCTATCCCTCCTATCGCTATGATAATTTAATATACTTATGTTGGAAGAGTCTCTTACCGGTATCCCTGATATTTCTCTGTTTTTATTGGAGACTCTGCCAAGGTGGTTAATACTAAGGACCCCTGGTTGTGTGATGGATCTGGCCCAAGGCAATATAGGGTTCTTCTACTGGTCGTGCTCCAATCCATGTAAGGAGTAAAAAGACCGAAACTCATGACCAAAACAGAGGTTGGGCGATGTAATAAAATTCAAGTCCCCGAAATTTAGGTTTAAACGTATAGGGTAGAGAATGAGAATAAGAATAGAAGAGACGAGTGCAATTACTCCACCTAACTTATTGGGGATGGATCGGAGGATAGCGTACGCAAATAAGAAATATCATTCCGGCTGAATATGCGCTGGAGTGACTAATGGATTGGCGGGGATAAAATTCTTTGGGTCCCCAAGGAGGTACGGGTTAGTTAGAGAAAGTGTAACAAGAAAAAAAATAAGGACCATGAAACCTACGGTATCCTTAATATTGAAGTAGGGGTGGAAAGGAAGCTTGTCTAATTAGTATTAATTCCTAGAGGATTACTAGAGCCTCTTTGATGAAGGAATAAAGGTGAACCATGGTCAAGCCAGCGACTAAAAACTGAATCAAGAAATGAAAAGTAAAAAATCGCGTAAGAGTGGGACTATCTACTGCAAATCCCCCTCACAGCCATTAAACTACGTCATTGCCAATGTAGGGACTGCCGATACTAGATTGGTAATCACAGTGGCCCCTCAAAAGGATATTTGGCCTCATGGGAGGACATAACCTAAAAAGGTGGCGGCTATGACTAGAAACAAAAGGGCAATTTGTTTCAAAGTAGTGGAACGATCCATAATATATCCCTCGACCAATATGAAAATAGATACAAATAAAGAAAATAGATGCCCCGTTGGCGTGAACGGCTCGAAGAAGTCAACCGTAGTTAACATCCCGACAAATGTGGGCTACTCTAGAGAACGCCAAATCGACTCTTGCGGTGTAGTGTATTGCCAAAAAAGACCAGTGATAATTTGAACAATCAGACAGAGTCCTAGTAGGGACCCAAAGTTTCATCAAATAGAAACATTGGCTGGGATGGGTAGGTCTACTAGAGCGGAATTGACAATTTTTAGGGTAGGCTGTGTCTTACGTAAAGATAACATAGTAATATCTAATACATGATGCGGCTTAAATCGTCGATCGGAGAGGCTTCTTATTTCTATTCAAAAAGTCAATAACTAGCAAAAGAGCTAAAACAAATAGACCACTACAAACGAGTAAGTGAGGAGGGTAAGATGTCTAACATTAAAGTTGATCACAATATAATCGATAGTGCATTGATACACTAATGGGCACTTATCGTCGTTCTAGTCTTAGTTAGAATCATCATAGCAATAATAATTGTAGGAACGGTTCATAGGAAGGAGGTCAATTCAATAGTAATTTTTCGTTAGCACTTAGGGAAGATACATAGATAAATATTACTAGAATTCCTCCTAAGAAAATTAAGAAAAGAAATAAAGAAATTCACAGAGAAATACTTTTAAGTGAAATGCAGACCAATAGAGTTTGGAGAAACAAGGATAAAGTAAAAGCAAGGGGGTGATTGAGTAGGAGCATAAATAGAGAAATGGCAACAATAAGTCTTAGCATATCAAAAGGTAGTTTAATAAAAATATTAACTTTGGAAATTAAAGATGTTCACAACTCTTTTGAAGACTAAAGAGCGAGGTATTGACTAGGGGGTGAACCCAATCACATACGTAATAATTTCTGTTCGTTTTTAAGCTTTGATATTGCTCCTTACTTTCAGTTGAAAAACTTGTTTTTTTTTATTTAATTTCTGATCACTTTTTTAAATAATGCTGGAAAATCCGGCCCCCTTTCATAGCAATGTTCCTTCCCCCATGACAACTTCCTCCATGGAAAGATCCTCCCACATAGCCCCCCGACCCCCCCCCCACTACCAGAAAAAAAATCAATAGCCAATACTATATGTAAACATTGGTTAAAGTTTATAACATTCAGCCCTCTCCCCGGGGACTATGGGGGATTAAGTCATCCTAAAAGACATAATTATTATATTTTAGACGATGCTGAACAAAATGGCTATCTCAAAATTTTGATCGGGTCACTTTGGGAAAAATGAGCGTTTGAGAAAATTTTGGGAACAATTTTGTTTCAATTCTTTAAGAATGACTCCTGAATCAAAAAGGCCGCTTAACTAAATAGATAGCTCTTTTGAAAGTACTAAAAAAACTTTAGCGTAAACAGCGAGGTATTTACTAGGGGGCGAACCCCCTGATATACGTAATAACTTCTGTTTGTTTCAAGTTTTAATGTTGCTTCTGACTTTCAGTTGAAAAAACTTGTTTTTTTTAATTTAATTAATTAAAAAATTTTACACAAAATAAGTTTTTCAAGAGAAAAGTAAAGAACTCCATTAAACAAAAATGAGCAAAATAATATCAAATAATCTACCAAGCGTGAAACTACCACAAATCAGCATCGATAAATACATGAAACCCAAAACGAACAGAAATTACAATAAATAACCGAGTCAAACTCAAACGAGAAGAAACTAACATGATTAGGGCTCAAAACCCCTACGCCTTTCCAAGGACAGAACATAATTGCTCTTTGCTGAAAAAATATTAATGTTTTTACTTTTATAACTTTAATAATCAAATAATATTAACATTTTGATTACTAAATATCGGTATATGTATATTAAACTGACAATGCACATTCATTTGTATTTTTTCAGTAAAGTGGAAATTTTGTCTGACCTTTGGAAGGCATAGGGGTTTTGCGCACAACTTATATGTTAATTTCTGCTCGTTTTGAGTTTGACTCGGTTAATTATTGTAATTTCTGTTCATTTTGGGTTTCATGTATTTATCGATGCTGATTTGTGATAGTTTCACGCTTGGTAGATTATTTGATTTTATTTTTGCTCATTTTTTGTTTAATGGAGTTCTTTACTTTTCTTGAAAAACTTTTTTTGTGGGAAAAGTTTTTTAAGTTAATTTCTGTTCGTTTTATATTGACATAGTCTTTTCAGGGAAAAAGAAAATAATACTTTAAACCTTTTCGTTTGTAAGACTTTATATAGTTTGGCCTGCTATTTGTATGCTGGGGGAAATTTTCAGCAATTTTTAACAACAGACACACTTTTAAAAAATCTGGACACAAATAGTACTGTTTAATTTAGTTTCATACCTCCTCTAGTTGACCTGAAATGGAAAACTTGATACCATTCGCAAAAAAATCTGTTTACTTTCTTTGATAGCATGGATATACTTACGCTATTTTGATTTGGTTAATTTTAAGAGCAGAAATCGGATAGTTGGCATAGGAGGGTGGGCGTGGGAGGGTGGGAGTGGAAGGAGAATTAGTTTGCCCTCAAATCACTTTCGACTATTAAAAAGGGCATCAGCCCTTTATATTTTCCATTAAATGAGCTCTTTTCGAAGTTCCCACGACAACTCCTTCGATACGAAGTGCCCTGGTCTAAACAACAAAAACAACAAAAAATAATACATTATACCCACTTCAATCTTTACTATAAAAATGTCAAGCCTTCCAATCCCTTTCGACTATTAAAAAGGGCACTAGGCCTTCCGATTTCCAATCGAATGAGCCCTTTTGGAAACAACAACGCTTTCTATTAACACCTTATATGCTCCCAGGGCATAAATTACAACCCTTACCCTAAGGTCTGTTAGGGTAGTTGTCATCCTCTAAGACCAAATTTCCAGAACTTTCAACTACATTAAACAACATGGCAATCTCAAAATTTTGATTGGATGTGTTTCAGGAAATGGTGGGCGTGAGAGGGGTAATAGTCGCCTTCCGATCACTTTCGACTATTGAAAAGGGCACAAGCCACTCCAATTTCCAATTGAATGAGCGCTTTTTGAAGTTTCTACGACAACTTCTTCGATACGAAGTGCCCTGTTCTAAAGGAAAAAATTAATAAATATACATTGTGCCAACATCGTTCTTATATGCCCCCAGGGCATAACTTAAAACACTTGCCTGAGGGTTGTGGGGGAGTGTCCTCCTCTTTACTTAGTCCTTGTTTCTTGTCTCGTTCTCGAGTGTCCTCGTTCTTTACTTAGGCAGCGCGATCCTGCTGCCTATGATTTATGCAACAACTTTCTATATAAACCTTATATACCCCCAGGGCATAACTTACAACCCTTGCACGGAAGGCTCTGAGGGGGCTATCATCCTAAAAGACCTAATTTCCAGAACGTTCCAATACGTTGAACAAAATGTATATCTCAAAATTTTGATTGGATGTGTTTTGGAAAATGATGGGGGTGAGAGGGGCGTTAGTCAGTAGGGTGTATCTATGGAATTCTCGTATTTTATGTTCCTTGGCAACTTTCCATGGCAGATTACCAGACTGGTTATTGCTATTGATATCAATTGCACATGGAATTATCACATGCATATTTTTTTTTTTTTAAGTTGGCAAGATATAATGTGGTCTAACATGTTTTGAGAGTATGGTCGTAATTATATAACTCAATCAGACTGGTTTTTTGAGTCAACATCCGTTTTTTAGGAGCCAATCAGAGAGCGGAGGTTACTCCATATGCGATAACTTGATTGGTGATTGGGATTTGAATAAAAAAAAGGAATGGTTTTCTTTACAATTCATATTAGTAAGAGAATTGAATTCAGAGAGAATAGTTTATTTGAGAGGATATTAGTAGAGAAAAATGAGTGGTGCATTTACAATATTGGAGATTAATGATGGAGCCGGGAGCAGCAGCAACGATATACGAGTACCCAATGTGGCTGTGGAAATAACCGGAGGCTGTAGAATATGCCTTGAATGGGATGATATGTATGCCAGATACGTGATATCATTAAGCAAATTTAAGCAGGAGGAGCAACTATTTTTTGTTGGAAAAGTGAATATTGTGCATATAATAAACTTTGGACAGCATTAGATGTCCTATCGAAAAATATTGATGAGAACAAAATGCATCAGTGAATATTATTATTGTAATTATGTTCAATAAAATTGTTTCTAATCAAAGGTATTTTTCTTTCTATAGTAGACTAGCGTATATTTTTTTAGAGTAGAAACAATTCTTGTTAGTCTGAAGTTGGTTTTGAGAGTGTTAGGACTAAAAAAAATGGATGGATTTGAGAAAGAGCAAATCATGAGGAATCTAGTGCTTATGGAAAAACGTTTGATTCTAGATGACGATTTTCTAGAGCTGTCTATTCAAAGGAAGATATTTTCTTGGGGAATGCTTGTCGATATAATGAAACTGATTCTCCATCATTAGACTATTGTATGAAGCTTCCACATCGTGGTCCAAATGTATTTACACAATTTATTGATATATTGATCACGACACGGCAAAATGATATTGTCGATATGCTTTTAAACATTAGTTTAGAAATTTAGGACTTTTTTTCATGAGAAAGATGGCATTCAAGGATGATTTACTCCTCTCTCTCTATCTCAAACAATTTTTTGTTGTTGCTAGCTCAGTTTCATTGTGGCAGTGAGAGTGTCAACACATGAAAAAATGTTCCATACATGTCTACTATGTATGTACACACTGGGCAGCTGGTCATCATGTGAGAATTGCACAATGATTGATGAGTATGATGAAAAGTGTAGATTATGCAACCCGTGTAAATTGCATAGAGGATATGCTGTACAAATTAAAGGTTGTAATTCCTGTCTTGAAGAGGTGTGTGAATCTCATCCTAGAGGCCACCTATGTTCCAGTTGTCACTATGATAAATGTAATCAGTGGGAGAATACATATCCCGGTATGATTGGAAAGAATCCTAAGCGTTATTTTAGTTTATTGCTACGAGATTGGTATCGTCGTGGTTTTAGATTGTTCTGGGAGGAGGAGCCGGTCAGCGATTCAACTGTTGGAACCAAAAAGAATATGGTTTCGACGTCATCGTTGTGAAGACAATAGGTGTTATGATTATAAGCCCACTGATTTTTATTTGGCTGTGACGGAATGTGATTCGACACTTGAGGACACTGTTTGTGAAATTGCTTCAAATAAGCAAATTGAAACACGTGAATTCTATAGAATGAATGAGAATAGTATCATTGACTATACAAAGAGATATGACAAGAGTGAAGTTACACTCTACTGTAGAAAATGTAACCCTGACATTGCAGTACATCAGGATCAGTACACTGTGAATTCAGATAATCTACCTGCACTAGTTGTTGTCGACAAATACCTATACCTAGTAGAAGATGAAATCTAAAGAGTAGAAGAGTCGTTATATCATGTATATAAGTTTTTATCATTTATTAATAAACAATTTCACATACATTTTTAGAACATTTTATTCGTAGGGCACTAAAATCAATATTAAATACGCTTGTAAGTATATTTCCACTAGAAAGTCGTTCAATCGAGGTAAGTCAACGTAGATGTCGAGAAACTGCTTGTAGGTGTAGCCATGACATCTGAACATGAAAAAGAGTAGTGCATGAAAGCCACATGTCTTAGTCGTTAAATCCTGTACTCTTCGTTGATTTTGAATAATGGTTTTCCCACTGCTTTCAATAAAGTTGCTGATGTATGGCGTGTAGAATTTATACCATAGGCCAAGACGATCAAAAATTCAATATTCTTCGCTGTTTGAAAGATGCATAGCCAATGGCCGGTCTTCAAAGTCGATGGACTGCTATTAACAATGATTAAGGTATTGTTAACACTTGGAATTTTCTCAATGAAGTCCGAAGGTATACAATAGGACTTGTACTGGGACATGTATGGATCCGTACTAAATACATTGATTATTTGGTTTGTGTTCATGGTGCTAGGTCTAGTAGAACACTGCCGTCGGGTGTGATTTCCCAATAGGTTTCAAATTGACTCAGTGATATTAGCGTGATACTCTCAGTCAAAACATCGGCAAATGTACACTCTAAACGTACATTCCCTGTTCGTACTATGCTCATATCCTGAGTCCCCGACAAGTCCAAAAAAATTGCCCCATGATTTTTTGAAAACATTGAATCGGTTATTCCATTTTCAAATAGTTGAGAGTCATGATCTAGGGATTACATGGTCAACTCGTACTGAGTTCTATAGGATTTTTTGTCAAAAGATAGAGTGTACAGTGGAATACCATTCACTTTGCACACAAGGCTAGATAGACCGAAAAAAATTAAAATCATGGGGGGATTCAGTCCAGGATCCAACGGCACTGCCACTCTTCACAAAGGCCAAAGCCAATTTTGATGGGATTTCTCCATTGATAAATGATGAATCGCTATATCTACGAGAGCCGGTGGCAATGTGACGTTGATTGGTGATCGTATGGGGGACAAGAAGTTTAATGTTGTTGCCATTGGCTCTTAGCTTTTCCACTGCCAATGCAACAGAGCTCATAACCTGTTGTTTTAGGACGTGGAGAATTGCCGATGTGATAATGACATTTGCATTGGGTGCTGCTGGAAGTGTTTTTTCTCAAATGAAATTCGATGGGGCCAGCTGTAACTTTATGTCAATCTTGACATTGGCGGGTAACTATTGAGATATATTGAATATCTTATGATTTAATTTTCCAACCAGATGGTACTCCTGGCTCACTGCAGTAGTCAACTCACCATCAGTATCAACACCTGATCGATATTCATAACCCAATGATTGTCCTCTCACCTCCTTGTATGCCTTTGGTGTCATCATTATAAATTGTATGTAGCTTGCATAGTTTGATAAATTATTGCTAGTGCTCACCAATGTTCCATTAATAAATACATTAATTTGTTTAAATAGGTTGTGTAGAATACAGTTTTCGTAGGAGAGACCATCGCCAGCATTTGGAGTTGTATTATCTGACTTTTTCTTCACCGCAACATTTAAATCAATAAATGTTGATGACAAATCAATGAAATAGTCTTCATTGGAAAATATTTGAAAGTGTATATTTTCCGAGAGGGGTTGTTGGGGATGAAATTATTCATAGTAGCCATACTTGACACTGACATCAACATTTTCAGCATTGAATAGATTCAATGAGGAACTAATTGATGGATATGATTCCTTGTGGGGGAGATAAGTCATCTTAAGAGAAGAAATACTTCTTTGATCTAACAATCTTTTTCTTCTTCTTCTTCTGCTTATTGGTCTTCCTTGTTTTATTCTCAAAGTCCTTGTTGATATCCTTCGCTTCCCGCCTGGGTGGAGACTGATGAGTGAATGACGTGCACGCATCCTTTTCAATCCCTCCCCATTTTGCCGAGATTTTAATTGATCACCAACGGCTCTTGCTGAAGATCTAATATTTTCCTTAACACTCTCCTTGAAATTCTTGCCCGACCCCCAGTCCTGTAGTGTGGAGGCAGCAAAATTTTATGCAGCAGGTACAAGATATTTTCTGGCAAGGGTAGTGCAGAACAAAATAGCCTAGCAAACCAGCTACCAAGACCATAGCCAGACATTGTAGTACGCCCCTTGTAGTAGTCCAATCCATTGCCTATTTGACGTAGACTCAAAGCAACAACATAGCAATCGATATCGGGACAGACAAATGGAATTCTTCTATTGTTCATTTTAGGTGATTGTGCTGTCGCCGACAATGGTTCGAAAATGATATGTAATCACTGCTAAGCCTTTTGGTATTGCTAGAGGATCACCCAATTCACTTCTTAGTGTTAACTGACAGAGTTCCAAATACGAAGTGTTTACAGGAACATACTGAAGATGCTTTATATTATAGTGATGAACAAGTTCATGAGTTGTTTTTCGTTCAAGAACACATAGCAGGGGGACATTTGAATTACCGACTCTCGACGTTTCCACAAAGGATGCATAGAGAAATATGCAAGAGTCCGAGGCAAAACCAGGAGGATATTCAGCAAAAATAACTTGATCCATCCCGTAAACGGTGCCAGCATGTTTCCTATTGATCATATTCTGTTTATCTCCAAGAACGTCTCTCAGATTATCATTGAGAATAATTATTTCAGTGTCAACAGGTGAGGTAATGTAAATCCTATCGTGTTCCAATGAATAATTAAAATGGAATTTACCATTCCTACGATATGAGATTTTTCTATTGATTGTACGACACAAATCTGTCATATTATCATATTCAATATATTTCAATTTGGCATGTGGATATTCACTAGATTTAGTGCTTCAACCCATTCATAGTCGACAAAGAGTGTCCATCGAATGGTATAACTCTTATATTACACACGATCCTTTCTCAGGATGTCTTAGGTATTTTTGAGAATACAGTCGACAAGAGCCACTTCATACGCACCGTCAAATTTGATGGCGGGGGAGAGTTTTGTCCAAAAATCACTTGTCGTATTCAAGTCGTTGTAGAGAGGAGATCGGAAACATTGGACATAAATGTTAAATAGAAAATTGGGCATTGTCAATATATTCAACACCCGAAAGATCCAAGAATCAAAATCGGAGTTGTATCCTAGCCACCGAACAAGTAACTGTTTCCTACCCCTGCGAGTACGAGTCTTTAATATCTTTTCAATTTGATAGATTTCACTATTATTTTTAACCTTTTGTAGTTCATAGTCATAAAAGCCGCCGAGAATCTCTTCATCTTTGGTATCGCGCAAACGATAAGTTATGGGTTTAGTGTCTAGAATTTTTGCCACTTTAAAAAGTTCTGTGGACCACAAGTAATTCCCCTTTTCAAAAACATTAGCTGTTCTATTAATTCTAACAGTATCACCAACATTGAATTTATTTTTCTTCTTGACAATCGTTTCATTTGAATATTGTTTAAGAAAGGTGTCAATTGTATCATGATCAGAATGATGAACTTCCGTTGGGGTTGAGTTGGACAATGATCGATGAGGTCGTTGATTATAAATCAACATGATTTTATCTAAATCATGAATAAAAGCCGGTGTATTTTTCAATGTACAATATCTTGAAATTCAAAGTCGAATAGTTCATATCAATCGTTCGGCCAATGCAGCCTCTATAGGACTATGACTATGATAGAGCAGTGTACTATATTTCACTAGTACTTTTGCAACATGGGGATTAACAAATTCACTACCATGATCCGTTTGAATTTTTTTATATGAATCCTGTTCGAGAATACTTTCAATGGCCTGAGCAACTTCAGCGCCTCTCTTTGTTCGCAATGGAATTGCATATGCATAGCGACTAAAACACTGATTGCAAGTAGAATGTACTTGTACGGTGTATTGTGACGTCTTTGAATCTCATCTAGAGTTAGGAGATCTGCTTGCATTATATGCAATGGGAAAAAGGCTTTAGTTTTTCGATATTGATTAGCACGAAGTCTATGATTTCTATGCAGAGTGTAACTTGATTCATTTTGTAGATAGTCTTGTACACTTTTAGTGTGAACACCAGTGACCTTGGAAAGAGTGGTGGGGGAACTTAAACTCCCCGCTTCACCAATATTTTCATAAATACCTTTCAGAACTTCAACCATTTTGAACGTAAACACGTTGTGTAACGTCCGCTACCCTTTTTTATACTAGTTGTGGTTGGTGATGGTGACATGATACGTTTTCGCTTTTTCCTCGCCACCATTGTCAAGTTTCCACTAGCTGTGCTAGTATTTTCCAAGATTGATTTAAAATCTTCTTCTTCTTCTTCTTCTTCTTCTTCCTCTTCATATTTTAATGGTGTTGTTGTTGATGTTTATGATGATGGTACATGTTCATTTAATTTTTTTAAGAATTTGCTTATTGCTAACAAGGGTTTTGGGAAAGTTTAATGTATTTAGAAAGTTGTATAGATGAGCGTCAAATGATAATAGTCCTTTACGATTTGTAACCATATCATAGATTAAATCAAGTAGATTATAGCTCTTGCCCTGAATTATAATCCCTTTCCCATTGCTCTCAACTTGAATATGATCTTGACCACTTTCCATGAGATAGGTTAGGAGTCGTTTACTTTGTTCACGATATGAGTGCGGCATTAGATTTCCAATTTTCAATACAATTGAATCCAATTCCTCCTTCTTTAGTTGTGTTCCAGCAGCAGCAGACTCTTGAGGAGATGATTCTTTTTTGTGATCAATACCAGTGGCCTTCACAAGATAGGGCTTATGTTTGTCCACTCGGCTAAGTGCATCTTGAAGTAGAAGCAGTTTTTTATCATCCTCAATATTCTCGTTGTCAAGGAATTTACTCAGATTGTTCTCAAAGTGTTCCACGGGTGAGAGAGCGAGTTCTATTGGAGTCAATTTATAGGGTTTTGCCATCTAGAGAAAACTGTTTACAAGTCCTGCAATATCGGTAGTAAAAGTGTGAAAAAGCTACCGCCTGCGTGAAGAAGTCGTTTCTTTTTAAAATTCTTTCCTTTGTTTTTAGAGGCCAATGTACGTACAATGGAACGATGTTGCTTTGCCTGTTGCTTAACTACTTCTGGCAGTTGAACATTGCCCTCAGTCAAATTTAAACAAAGTTCGGATATTAGATTAATGAAATCATTGTCAATGCCATGTTTGAGTATGGCTTTCCTAAGTGGAGGTTTTGAAGTGCTTAGAACTGAAAACAGATGTCTATTTTCATGTAGTTTCTTCAGTGTCATGATAGCAACTAATAGGTCATTATAGTGTTCACGGGGAGATATACTGTAATTTCATTGTCAAAAATATCTGTGACTACACGCAGATCCTCGGATGTATTTTGATTAAGATCCAATAGGATATAGCCGTGGGGTTTATTAGTTGCCTGATTGTATGCTGAGAGCAGAAATTTAGGGGCGTCTGGATAGATTTGTTTATTGAGAGTTATTAGGGAGCTAGAATCACGAACAACTCTGTAGATGATATAGTAGGTGCAGTTCAATGGAAGTGTTCGCATACATTTGCTCTGATGAAAGAGATTGTGTAGAACCAGAGTAACGGATATCTGTTCATGATGAGAGCGAACGGTGAATAATTGTAGCATTTCCTGGGACCATTGTTCAATAGATTCAGCCAAATCGTCAATAATCAGCCAAGAGTTTGCTTCAATAATGTTGAAAACATCCAGTCCCTGTGTGAATTGGATCTGCACCAATCCCGTCGTGGCAATTGCTTTTATTTTATCATATGACTCCTGCCAAATACTGTAACAATAGTAGATTTATTAGGCTTTTCCACAAATATTTTATCACAATTTTTAATTATTTTAGTTAAGAGTGTTGTTTTGCCCGACATTGACGGCCCACACAGAAACGATCTGAATGGTGTTTTAAATTGATACATGTTCCCTTCAATAGTTCACCTGGACAACTAACTGTAGACTATAGTTGTCTAATGACTAAATAATTTCCCTACTATTCTGTTCAAGAACAAAATCAGTAAAGAATCATATTTCTTGTATTAAAAACAGCACTTTACAGAAACCAAAGAAAAATACACTTTTTAAATTTATTTATAAAAAATGCACTAGAAAAAGCACTTAAAATAATATCACTTTTTTTCATTTGAATGCAACATGTATATTTACAAAAAAAAAAATCTGCTGTAAGTCAAAAAGATAACTTAGGTAGTGGCGGTGTGCCCCCCGCTGGCGGCCGCCCCTCCCCCCGGGCCTCGAGCCCCCCCCCCCCCCCAAAGGCTGCAAGGCTCCCCCCCCCAAAAGGTTTTGGGAAAAATTTATTGGACTTTATTCAAACTGAGACTTTCCCTATGGATAACACATTCGACCCGGTCTGAAGTTAAATAGTGCCCAAGGGGGAGGGTAGTCACACCGTCTTGACAAACATAGACCTTGTCGGAAATGGTACTCATGGCAATTTTTTCTATATTTACAGTAAAGTTCCTGTAGTTGAGGGAACGAATTGCCAGCAATTTGGCTCGTGGAATTGTATTTTGAACAATACAATTCCTATAGATGTCCATGTCGAAATTCTTATCCACATAGCGCGTGGGTACTCCTTTGCAACGTTTCTTGATTTCCTCGTCGTGTGTCTGTATAAAGTACACCTTCGGACTTACAAACATACCACTGGAAATCATGTTGCTTCCCGTTTCTGATTTAAAAAATAAAAGCTGATTTGGCGCCCGACGTTTCACTAGCTCTGCGTAAAGCCCACTCCAATTGGTGTAGTCCATCTGTGAGCTGATAATTTCACCGTGCGCCAAATCATCAATTAGATTTGGGGTTTTTACTTTTAGCAGTAGAGAATCTGTGTCCCCGTAGCACACCTCTACTTGCCCCTTCTCCGGCCACTGTACCCTAGCCACATTGTAGTAGAGAATTCCAACATGAGCTTTTTAGAGATCTCCAAGATCGCACTGCCTGCAGCAATATTTTTATTTAATACAATGCTTCTTTTTTTTCTATTCAATAGTACCATGTCCGGGCCAATGATCGGGAAGGAAGTGTAATTTGGATCAGCAATAATTCGAGCACATTGTTTGGGATCGGTCACGACGTCACAACGATTCCTGTTGCGAACACTCTCACACATTTTACCAAAAGCCGAATTCAAAATGAGCTTATAAATTTCTTTTCGGCTTTCGTTTGTGCTTCCGAACGTTTCTTGACAAAAGTGTCAACAAACGTTTTCAGATAGGGTTTTTGGCTAAACAGAAGCGCTCTATGAACCTTTGTGACGTTGAAACCGTTGTTGCACATCCATTTTAAAGCAACATGATGTACAACAATATTGTTTTTTTTTCGGCAGAAGGTCAGCAATAAGTTTTTTGTTTTGAAGGTGACCAATGCAACCCGTCCACCTCGACTAAACGCCTATTGCGAGGGCTCAAAGAGTCCCTAGTCACAGGTCTATTGATGCACGGGAAAACAAAATCCTTTACTGAATCGTGAAGCTCAACTGGTATCTCCCCATCAATTTCAAAAGACCATCCAACCGGTCCATTCTCCTCAACACTGTCAATGTTGGGGAAATGGGAGCTTGAGGGTCAGTGAGCCATTTATAGTCATCGCAGGGTAGCGCATAATGGGACATGGCCGAGGTGTAGAGAGAATTCATATCAAGGAAAACTGCATCTGATTTTGTCCCCGTCTTCTCTCCAGTTGGATCAGTTTCCAAGATACTATCCCCGTGAAAAACGTATCCACCCCTCATTGACCTTTCGATGAACAGATGCTGATCGATGTCAGTGATTAGCCCAATTTTATCCCCGCTAATTTTTAGGATGAGGTCCATCACCAGATTAGGAGATGAAAAATAATACCCCAAATCAAGATTAGATTCCCCATAGATTTTGTCCGTATTTTTACATATAATGTCTAACAAAGTTAACACATCACTCGACAAATACAGCTTGCAGTAGTCAAACCCATTTTTACACCCTCCCTCTGCCCACACTTTTTTAGCAAAACTGTATTCATGGGGGGTGCACCTACGATCATGAAGACTGTCGTAAAACGAATCAATCGAGGGAATAGTTTCCTCGGCGAATCTCGACATGGACCAATAATAATCATAAGGATATATGCCCTTGACCGTCAACAAATCATATAAATCATTTGGAAATTGTTGCTTGAGAAGGGGAAAGCGTTGCAGCCTTCATCGTTTTTCGCACTTGAATTAATTCGCTCAATGATATTATTCGTGTACTCAACGTCTTCTTCAACAAATCTCCACATAAATTCCAAAACAAGCAACTTTTCCGATGATTTAGGAATGATTTTGTAGGAAAAGCTGTATATCACCCATGCATCATCCACTGTTCCATTTCTTTGAAGATGTGCCATTGCTGGTAGCACATACTTCACATCGTAGTTAGAATTATGTATAAAAACCGGAAGAAAGAGTTGCTGTTTAATTTTTTAATTACATGAATTGTGAGACCCGCCGCCGAAAGTTACTTTTTCCCGTTGAATTGGGGTCAATAAGATGATTTTGATCCTCGACCGCGTCTTTTGGGGCAAGAACACCCCTAAAAACCCAACAAATTGTCCCCTTTTCTAGTGCCAGTTGCTCCTTATCTGATAATGACATTGGGTAGTTGGTGTGACGCAATCGTGAAATTGCGGCGTTTGCTGTTTTTATTAAAGACACCAATAACTTTTCCATGCTACCCTCCTAATCCATAGCAAAAAAACTCTTCCAGCTGCATTTTATTATTAGAATCGCGACGGGCATGCGCATAGGAACACACAACTAGTTTGTGTTCCTTGACTATATTTGGCCTTGATGGGTCTGATACCTCCACCAGTCTTGATTCACATACTTTATCAACTTGTAGCAGGGAATTTTGGAAATTTTTTAATTGTAAAGTATCTTTGCCTTCTGCCGGCATTTCTATTCTTTGATTGCCATGAATTTTACAATATCTCATGTGATCCGAGAATGTTCACTCAGATCTAAATGAGGAAAGGCACATGGGCAATAGTGACATTCTCCTTTCTTCGTGCTTTGGGATAAGAGTCGGCTTATTGCTGTGACGGGGAAAAAATGACCATAGAAATTTACATCTTTGGGGGTTCAATAACCCAAACCCAATTTTTTACATTATCTACCATCGGTGTCATAACTGAATATAAAACCCCTTTTTTTTTTTGGTTTCTTTCCCCCATTTACAAATTCTGTGTCATACTGGAGAACAACCACCCCCAACCCAAGATTTTCAGTTGCTTTTTCAAATATGGTTATTTCTTTTAAAGACACCGGATACTTCCCCTCTAAACAGTCAAAATTTACTTTAGGGAAATTTTCTCACCGTTACGCGCAAAGTCCGTCGAGATTTTTCATTGTTGACTCATTATTTAATGTTTTGTGGGCTGCTTCTAAAAATGCATATTTAAAGCATTGCAGCCCCGTGTCAAATCTGAAACCCTGAACCCCTCTTGTAGCCGACAATTCTGGGTGGCACTTTTTTTTTTTTAGATTACCCCCCCGCTCCCCTTAAAAAAAAGTTTTTTTAAATCTACTGAGATTCAGATCCATGTGTTCAATGTATAAAATTGTGGACCCACTTCCCCTCTCGTTAAACTTGTCCAAAGTCGATATTAATTTATTAACCCAGTTGAAAAAGTTGCCCTCAAATTCATTTAGACCAGGGTAAAAAGTTTAGGTTGCCAGTTGAAAAATGAAACTAAAAAATATCCCCAGATGTCCCCTTTTGTAAATAAACTTTTTGATTTACCGATGCTTTAATCCCCCCTTGACCCCCCCCCCCCCATTTCTGAATCTGAATCTCAATAAGTGCTCGAATTTGGTCGATGTAGGTATAAAGAACATTTACAGGGTCTGTTAAAATAACGCTCCCATCAACCACGTTTTCCTCGGGAGGACTAAAATCTACCCTATGTGTTTGTAAGTGACCTAGAGCAGATTCCAACAAATAAAATTCACGTAGTTCCGGGGACGTGACACTATTTTCATATCCTGCACCTATTTGCACAGGATCCAATTCACTAATTATAAAGTCATCGTCAAAAATGTCTCCGGAAAAATTAGGTCCAACAATTTGCATTGTTGTTGCTGTATTACTACTACTATTACTAGCACTAGGTGTATCATTAAGCGGAATGGTGGGGGGTGACATAGAATTGTCAATAACACCACCCCCAGTCTCTTCAATTGCAATGGTTGGAGATGGCATGAGGTCCCCTAGGCCTGCTAGTACGTATTCCAAGGTGTTTGGGGACAGCTGATCAAGCCACCCTGTATTGTCCTGTGATGGGATTTCTTTATGAGGACCCGGTTCAGATGCACTAGTAACATCCCCTAAATGCTCAGGCATAAATCTATCTGCCCACTCCGGATCCTCCATCATGTCAATATCACAAGTTAAATCGTCTAGGCTAGCCATGTACCCAAAACAATCATTAAGAAAACCCCTATGCCACTCCATATTGTCTAGAACTAATGAAGGTTCGTCTCTAAACTCCATTGGTGGTGATAGAATTGGTTCAGGTCCAGTAAATTCTGATGTTTCATGACCCAATGGCGCTGCTATTTCATTAATCTATAGAAAAAAGGTTTTATTTTCTATGTGAAATAAGCATTATTTCATAAAGTTGAAAAATCATGTTCATTTCTAGTCGTATGTTTACCTGAATATTTAACACGTACCATTTTTTTCCATACGACCCACAAACCTCAATTCCTTCTAGAATTATAAACTAAAAACTTTTTTGCTTATAGCATTATTTACAGAACAAATGCATAATAAATTACAAATTTTGTTAGTAACATACACACAAACACACAATACAATAGTGAAAATCATTACGTTGTTATTGAATTTGCAATATTCATTATACTATCTCCATGAATTATCGGGTAGACAGAAAAATAAGCGGCGCATGCACCGCTCACACACACACACATACACACACACACACACACACAAACACACAACAAAATAGTGAAAATCTTACGTCGTTATTGAATTTGCAATATTCATTATACTATCTCAATGAATTATCGAGTAGACGCGGTGCATGCACCGCTCACACACACACACATACACACAAACACACACAGACACACACAAACACACACAAAAATAGTGAAAATCATTACGTCGTTATTGAATTTGCAATATTCATTATACTATCTCCATGAATTATCGGGTAGACAGAAAAATAAGCGGCACATGCACCGCTCACACACACAAACACACACACACATACACACACACACACACACACACACACATAAAATAGTGAAAATCATGACATCTCATAAAAATAGCCTATTTTCAATGTTTAGTATGGTATTTTCAAAGATTTTCCGGAGCAAATGATAAAATTGAAATGTTAAGTCTCGCATCTCATATCAAATTCTTTATTTTGCAAATTAGAATCTTGGAATTATGTCTAGCGGTACAATTCTCAGTCCTTCAAATTGACTTGGGAAAAAGAATTATTAGCGAGAAATAATATTTGAAAACTCACATTTAGATTTGCAGCTTGCATGTTGAGAGCTGTAGGGGCCACATCATTCTCGCCTTGCATTGGTCGTGAAGGGCCCGGCAATGCTTGATAGGGGGTGACCTCACAATCTTGTGCAGCAGCAGTAACGTTATGAGCTATCATCCACTCTCTTTTCAGCTTTCTACCCGGCTGCATAGGGGTTGGCACGGGTGGGTCATGGGCAGGCAGCCCGTCTGGAATGGATGTGGGTGGCTCCCGATGGGTCAGCTATCTCCACTTGTTGTATTGGAGTAACGCCGTTAGCCTTAGCTCTCTTTTCCGGGGGGGAGTAATTGTACGAATCCTCCTCCTTAAAAAAGAAGAAAAATTTAGCATGGAAAAATGATTTCCCTTTTTACAGAAGAAAAATGAAGATATTTAAGCACACTTTCAACTAACTACAGCTAAGTTCGATAAATGTGAGCTATTTTCTTGTGAAAGCATAAAAAAATGCTCATTGTTCCTTTAGAAGCCATGTAATTAGACTATAAATTAAGATATTTATGCCTACTTTCACCTAACTACGACTAAGCTTGTTAAATGTGAGATAAAATCCAAATTAATACAAAACTTAAAATTTTCTCTCCCAAGAAAACATTTGAATACGATTTGGTTTTATATAAATTCTAAGTTTTCTGACGAGAATTACACAAATCCCTGTCTTAATCATCAACCTTTTGTTTTCATAACTCAGATAAGACTCGTTTGAACTCTGGCTTCAAAAGGGACTCTCTGTAATTATAAACACATGTGTTTTTTGAGATTTTTTGATAATTGGGAAAAAGGGACATTTGTTTTGAACGAAATAGATAAAACTAAGGAACTATACTCGTAACAAAGCAGTGGAGGAGGTGGTTTTCGTTTTACATAATAGAAAAAAGCGTACTTTGCGTTTTCTAGCGAGTATACTCATCATATTTTAGGTTTGAATTGTTGGAGGGGAGGGGGGCATATGCCCCTGAAATTTGAATTTACTGGTAAAATGATTTTTCTTTGGAAATAAATTAAGAAATTCAGTAAACTATACTCACGTTGACAATTGAAGTATCCATTGTTTCAAAGTTAATAATATTCAGTGTACTATGTATGATATGTTAAATCATAATGAAAATTAAATTGTAATGTATGAACATTTGATACAGAATCTCAAGGACGAATAAAAAACGGATGTTGGCTCGAAAAAAACACTCTGGTTGAATTACATAATTTCGTGCATACTCCCAAAACATGTTGGAGCACTTTATATAGTGCCAGCTTTTTAAAAAAAAAAATTGTGACGTGAACTCACGACGTACATTCTTATGAAATTCTTATCAATTACAAAAAACCAGTCTGATTAAGTTATATAATTACCACCATACCCTCAAAACGTGTTAGACCACATTATATCTTGCCAACTTTTTTAGCAATGTGTATAATTCCAAATGCAATTGATATCAATAGCAATAACCAGTCTGGTAATCTGCCTGGAAAGCTGCCAAGGAACATAAAGTACGAGAATTCCGTAGATACACCCTACTTTAGTCGCTATCCAATCACTTTCAAGCATTAAAAAAGGCACTAGCCCTTTCAATTTCAAATTGAATGAGTCCTTTTGAAGTTTCTATGACAACGCTTTCAGTAAAAACTTCATATGCCCCAGGGCATAACTTACAACCCTTGCCGTGAGGGCTGTGGGGAAGGGGTTGTCATCCTTAAAGACTTAATTTCCAAAATTGTCAAATACGTCAATAAAATGACTATCTAAAAATTTTGATTGGATGTGTTTGGGGAAATGATGGGCGTGGGGGGGGGGGTAGTTGCCATCCAATCTCTTTCTAATATTAAAAAGGGCACTGTCCCTTTGAATTTCCAATCGAATGACCCTGTTTTGAAGTTTCTACGACAACACTCTATAAAAACCTTATATGCCCCCAGGGCATAACTTAAAACCCTTGCCTTGAAGGTTGTGGGGGAGTGTCTTCCTCAAAAATATATTTTCTATTTGGAAATCAACTACGCTGAACAAAATTGCTATCTCAAAATTTTGGTCGAATATGTTTGGGAGAATGATGGGCGTGGAGGGGGGGGGGGGGGGACTAGTTGCCCTCCATTCACTTTCGACTATTAAAACGGGCACTAGAACTCTCGATTTCCAATTGAATGAGCCCCCTTTGAAGTTTCTAAGACAACCCATTCCATATGAAGTGCCTCTGGAAAAAAATAATATAATAAATAATAAAACCTTGGATTGGTATGGCCTTTACTATAGGCAACGCTACAGCGTCGCCTCTGATGACCAACTGATATATGTATTTTTATCTCTATAGGATGTGTTGTGTCTCTCCACCCACTGTGTTAACTTTTTGTGTACCAGAATAAATCATTTTATCACAATTTAATTAGCCCTCTTTAAATTTTGGGTTGAAATGATGAAATTTTTGGCGGTTTTCAATAAAAATTTCGGAAACGCAATATAAGTAAACAAAAATAGAGTTTCAATTTATTAATCATTTCCGGCATGGAAGGACTTGTTGTAGAAACTTTGGAAGGTGCTCATTCAGCTGAAAATTGACAGTTTTATTGCTTTTTATAAGAGTAAAAGGGACTGATGCCAACCCGTTTCGCTCCCAAGCCTTTTTTCGCTGCCCTTCTTCCAAAGACATTTGATCAAAATTGGCCATTTTGTTCAGAATGGTTAAAACGTCATGAAGTTTCACCGTAATATCCTCATCCTTATTTTTATTATACCCAGGATATAGCCCTCCCCCCTTCTCAATCATAAATACTACATAGAAACAATCGATAAATTGCATAATTTTTCATTCTTTCCTCAGGGT
>JAPEVW010000129.1:52500-145000 GCA_027921565.1 Artemia sinica
AAAAATAAAAACAGTAGGGATGATTTGAACACTTTGAAAATAAGCTATTTTTTGAACAAATTGCCGCCTTCTATGTAAAGCGGCGTTTTAGATTGTAAATATCTTATATTAAGTTGGATTTTCTTTAAGTTGAATTAACCAAATGCTACTATGCGCATACTGCTACTACTACTACTACTACTACTAAGCGCTGACTTTAAATAATAATCCAAATTTTAAAAGCAGTAGGGGTGATTTGAACACTTTGAAAATGAGCTATTTTCATTTATAGATTGGACGACCATTGGTCCCATACTCATTAACGCCATCGTCTTCATCAGCTGGTGAAGGAGAGGAGCTCTCCAACAACAACATTTCACCATGGAGTGATATCGCTAATTCCGACGAAATATCTGATAATATTGATGAGTATTTAAATGATTTTTTAAATATAGATAATAGCACAGTTGGGCAGGGGGGGGGACTTGAGCCCAAATACACTACAGCTTTTGGAGGATTTCACACAAACGAATTAACTGGGAACCCTTCTCCTCCTCCAGCCTCCGATACCCTAACGAGTCCACTTCAAACAACTGAAGTGGAGCATACCCCAGATATTGTTGAACAACCTGGGGGAGGGGATAATCTACAAGAAGGGGAGGGGGGTACAACTTTTCCCGATTTTCAATTGACCAACAAAATTTTAAATGCAATAGTTGTTTAGACTGCGACGTTTGGTGACCCTTTTAATTCACTTATGGGGGGGGGGGAATTTGTTTTTGACCCCGTAGAAATTGTGCACGACTATGTAGATAAAATTCGTGCACTTCTGGAGAACCAAATTCAATTGTGGGGGAGGGATTCAATTAAGGTTTCTATTGTTTTAAAAGTGTTCTATTTAAATGAGGGGAAAAGCGAAGTTTATTATCATTATGTACATTCCGAGATGCGTTTGGTTTATTCGAATTTAGAAAATTTTGAGGGTGTTTTCATGGATTGGGTAGATCAAATTATAACGCATCTTGAGAACTTTAACAAAAACGGTAGTGGGTCTGTAGTTCTTTTTGTTGAAAATTTAAGTGTTAATATTTGTAAATTTAAGAAAGATTTTATTTTAAAAAGGGGTGGGGAAAGGGATATAGTTTTAAAATATAATCCAGATCTAGAAGGTTGTAAAGCTGTCCAGCGGATTTGTTTTGAAACAGGTCAAATGTGTTTCAGGTATGCTTTCCTCATATCAGCATTCGAGCCTCTAGCACGTGACGCTACCAAGACGAATTTAGATCACTGGGCTGTACATGGGAAGGACGGGTCCGATTTCCCCATTGTAGATTTTTCTTGTTTAGAGGGGAAATACCCAGTAACGCTACGATCTATTGATATTTTTGAAAGGGCTAATGCCCATTTAAATATCGGCGTTACTGTGGTTCAGTATGAAACTGAATTTGAAGATGGGGTTCGTTTAAAAAAGAAGGGGTGTGGTCTTCCCTGTAAGGGGCCCGTCAATTGATTTTGGTCAGACAATGGGTTTGGTTGTTATACACACCCCCATCTAGTGAACCGAATGCAATTGGCCATTTTAACCCTATCACAGACATCAGTAGAGTTCTGGGGGAGAGTAAGACTAGGGGGACACGTTTCTACTGTCCAACATGCCTCTCTAGATTTTGGACTGAATTAAAGTTACAAAATCATATGAGGCATTGTAGCCGGCATGGCTACCAGACAGTGGAAACGGTTTCAGGGATAGGGCCATTTTACGTTTCAAAAATTTCCAGAACACCCTTCTCCAGTGCAACAAAATATCTTTAGACTGTGAAGCTAAGCCGGTGGAGTTGAACGATCCCCAATTTCCAAATCGAGTCAAAGAACACCAGGCTATTGCAGTTTCCTATGCTCACGCGCAAAGAGACAGTTCTAACACCATGCGGTTGTTAGAAAATAGTAGAAACGTTGGATGAGGGGGAGTGTATGGTCAAGGCACTGACTAAACTAATTGGCACGGCTAATGCTGCTATTTCTCGTTTGAGAAATACCCATTATCCAATGGTGCTGTCTGCAGAGGATCGTCTTGCGATTAAAAATCAAAAAATATGTTGGGTTTGTAAGGGGGAGTTTGCAGAGGAGGAGGATAAGGGGACTAAAGGGAAAAGAGGGGGGAGGGGGAAAGTCAGAGATCATAATCAATTGTGGCAGGAAATATCCTCGGGGGGTAGTAAATTTAGGGGGGTTGCGCATCAATCGTGTAACGTAAATGTTAGCCGACAGTTTTTCATCCCTGTTTTTATTCACAACTCTAATTATGACTTAAAATTTATTTTACCGGCACTGGCACGTATGCACAGGGAGGGAGGGGGAGTAGACAGTCCATGGGTAAACAGTTCATTTACCTATAACATTATTCCCAAATCGGCCGAAAAGTTGTTGCTTCTCGAGCTGAAATGGCAGGCAGTGGATAATGGGCATACGTGTTGGAATAAAATCAGGTTTTTAGATTCCTTTAGTTTTTTTTCCCAAGGCATTGAGTCAATTGATTCATGTGCAGAAAAGCGACAATTTTGATAGCTTTTCCTTGCTTA
Source organism: Artemia sinica (assembly GCA_027921565.1). Lineage (NCBI taxonomy): Eukaryota > Metazoa > Arthropoda > Branchiopoda > Anostraca > Artemiidae > Artemia > Artemia sinica. The sequence goes on from JAPEVW010000129.1 coordinate 55,059, forward strand.
AACAGCACTTTCCAGACGGTGAAATGTATGACCTGTTGACCTGCAAAGGTGTATACGCATACGATTATTACTGTTCTGGCGCTCGCTTAAGTGAGGTGAAACTACCTCCAATTGAAGCTTTTTACAATTCACTGACCAACAGTGAATGCACAGCCGAGGAGTATGAGTTTGCCAAGAAGGTGTGGTCTAAGGGGGATTGTAAAAATGGGTGGGATTATTGTAGACTGTACTTGGCCAGTGACGTTCTAACTCTGTTGGATATAGTCTGTAAGAACACAGACCAAATCTATTCAGAGTTCGGGTTAGATATAGGCTACTATTTTTCCACACCCCATTTAGTGATGGATTTGATTTTAAAAATTATCAGGGAGGAAATAGGCCTAATCACCGATGTAGATCAGCACCTTTTTGTAGAGCGTTCAATGAGGGGAGGGTATGTTTTTCATGGGGACCGCGCCTTATCAACCGATCCGAGCGGACAAAGCACCGGTGCAAAGTCAAATGCAGTGTTCTTGGACATGAACTCATTGTACCCCTCGGCAATGCCTCACTACTCTTTGCCGTGTGGGAACTATCAATGGCTTGAGAATCCTTGTGAGTTCCCCGACATTACCACCGTCGAGGACAATGGGCCACAAGGATCGTTCTTTGAAGTTGACGGTCACATTCCGCTGGCACATCACGACTCCGTCAAAGATTTTGTTTTTCCCTGTATCAGTCGACCCGTGACAAGGGATTCTCTGAGCCTCTACAATCGATCATTGGTTGAGGATATGGGGATGCACTGGAGTCCCTCCAAACAGAAACTGATTGCTGATTTGGACCCTAAGGAGATTATCGTTGTTCACCATGTGCTTTTGCACTGGATGGTGAGCAATGGTTTCAAGATCACCAAAATACACAGGGTCCTGCAGTTCAATCAGCGACCATACTTGAAAACGTTTATCGACACTTTTGTCGATAAACGCTCTAGGGCAAACTCAAAGGTGGAGAAGGAAATGTACAAGCTCATTCTAAATTCAGCGTTTGGCAAAATGTGTGAAAGCGTACGTAATAGATCTCGCTGCGACGTCGTGACTGACCCTCTAGAGTGTGCACGAATTATTGCCGATCCCAATTTTACATCGTTCACGAGCATAGAGACTGGCATGGTTCTTCTACACAGGCGAAAGCGAAATGTGGTACTGAACAAGAATATAGCAGGCGGCAGTTCAGTACTGGAAATTTCAAAAAAGCTCATGTTGTCGTTCTTTTACAATGTGTGCAAGGTGCAATGGCCTTGGGAGGGGGAGGTTCAAGTTTACTATGGGGATACAGATTCTCTGCTGTTAAAGGTAAATGGGACCGAAGATTTATTGGGTGATTTAGAAAAGGGGGAACACATCAGCTCGCGGATGGATTTCACCAACTGGAATCCATCACTCTACTCTGAGTTGGTGAAACGTCAAGCCCCCAACCAACTATTAACGTTAAAATCAGAGACGGGGAGTGATTTGATATCCAGGGGGGTGTTCCCGGGCCCCAAAGTTTATTGCGTTGAAACTCATAGTGGGGATGAAAAGAAGGCGTGTAAAAGGGTGCCTACACATTTTGTAAAGAGCAATTTCAACATGAGCGTGTACAGAGACTGTGTAGAAAGTAGCCTAGTGCCAAGAGCACAAGTGCTTGCAATTCGCTCTCTACAGTAAAGAAATTATACTGTGAGAGTGGAAAAGAATGCAATGTCGTGTATATCCGACAAAGTCTATGTGCTCGAGAATGGTGTGAGTGTCCTGCCTCATGGCCACTACCGTATTTCAGACCGAGTTGAATGCATAGACTATCGCAATCAACTTGGTCAGGATAAATTAACCTAACCTGACTAACCAACTAACCCAACCACTAACCAACTAACCACCCAACCCATTCATAAATTAAATGCTCCAACCTGTTCATAAATTAACTAACCCAATCTAACCACCTTATCTCAACCTCATCTAACCATCACTAACCCAACCTTAACATAACCTGCCGCAGTGACCGGACAACTATAGTGTACTGTTTTTTTCCACCGCGGTTCCCGGGGGGGGGGGGGTGCCCTTCCCGCGGCCGCCCAGGGAGGGTGGGGGGGTCCCGCCCACGACCGGCCGGCCTTCGGCCCCACGGTCCCCGGGGGGGGGGGGGGATCCCACCTTTAAATTCACTATAATGTTCAACTGTGCTAGTTCATGTTCCAAGTGTTTTCTGTTTTTGTTGTTGTATAGAAAAGTGTTGTTGTTGTACAGAAAAGTGTTTAAAGACAATAATTGCTGTTGTTGTACAGAAAAGTGTTGTACAGAAAAGTATTTTTTTTAAAGACAATAAGTGCTGATGATGGAAAAAAGTGTTTTTTTTATTTATATTGTACATAAAGTGTTATCATTGCAGTTCATGTTGAACAAATAGAGTTTTCATGTTGACCATGAAATTTTGTCAACTGTTCTTGTTGAACAAGTGTTATTTTTATCGTTGCAGTTCACGTTGAACAAATATTTGTTTTTCATATTGCCGAAATAAATGCTACCATGAAATATTGTTTTTTTGTTGTTGTTCTTGAATAGATAGATCAATGGGAAAATTATTGCTACTTATTCATTGGACACGTATGATTTACAGTTAGTTGTAGTCCGACTGTTGTCAACAGCATGTATCAATTTAAAACACCCTTCAGATCGTTTCTGTGTGGGCCCTCAATGTCGGGGAAAACAAAACTTTTAGCTAAAATAATTCAAAATTGCGATAAAATGTTTTTGGAAAAGCCGAAAAAAATCTACTATTGCTATAGTATTTGGCAGGAGTCCTATGATAAAATAAAAGCTATTGCCACAACCATACCAATACAATTCATACGGGGACTTGATGTTTTCAATAGTATTGAACCGAACTCCTGGCTGATTATTGATGATTTGGCTGAATCCATTGAACAGTTCTCACAGGAAATGCTACAACTGTTCACTGTTCGCTCCCACCATGAACACATTTCCATAACCCTAGTTCTACACAATCTGTTTCATCAGAGCAAATGTATGCGAACCCTTGCTTTGAATTGCAATATCTATATTATCTATCGAGTTGTTCGTGATTCTATCTCGCTCATAACTCTCAATAAACAGATATACCCCGGCGCTCCAAAATTTCTGTTGTCAGCTTCCCCTCTGCGACTAGCAAGCCCTACGGTTACATTTTGCTGGATCTTAATCAGAGCACGCCCGAGGATCTACGTGTAGTCACCAACATTTTCAACAATGAAATTACAGTATATCTTCCGGTGAACAGTAGAAAAGCTATTAGTTGCCATTATGACACTGAAGAAACTACACGAACAAGGGCATTTATTTTCCGTTTTAAGCACTTCAAAACCCTTGCTTAGGAAGGCTATACTCAAACATGGTGTTGACAATGATTTCATTAATCTAATATCTGAACTTTGTTTAAATTTAACTGAGGGCAATGTTCAACTGCCAGATGGTGTTAGACAACAGACAAAGCAACATCGTTCCACTGTACGCGCCTTGGCTTGTAAAAACAAGGGGAAAATTTTAAAAGAAAACGGCTCCTTCAAGCAGGCGGTAGCTTTTTCACACTTTTACTGCCCATAATTGCAGGACTTGTAAACAGTTTTCTCTAGAGAATGGCTAAACCCATATAAATTGACACCATTTGAACTTGTCCTCTCGCCCGTCGAACATTTTGAAGACAATCTAAGCAAATTCATTAATGATGAGAATATTGCCGATGACAAAAAACTGCTTTTACTTCAAGATGCATTGCGACGTGTGGACAAACATAAACCTTATCGTGAGAGACCCGTCGCTGTCGCCACTGATCCCTCTAAACAAGAAACATCTCCTCAAGATTCTGCACAATCAAAGGAGAAAGAATTGAATTCAATTGTATCAAAAATTGGAAACCTATTGCCACTCACCTATCGAGAACAGAGTAAAAGAGTATTATCATATCTCATGTTGGAAACTGCTGATGAACATCAAGTTCAAGTCGATAGCACAGGGAAACGAACTATAATTCAGGGAAAAAGTTATAATCTAGTTGATTTAATTTGTGATATGGTGACGAATCGTAAAGGACTTTTATCCTTTGACAATAATCAATAATCCTTTGACAATAAGTGTATCAAACTTTCCCAAAAGTCTTATTGGCAATAAGCAAATTCTAAAGAAACTAAGAGAATATAGTCCTCCAACAACACCAACACCAACATCATTTAAAAAAGAAGAAGAAGATTCAATATTTGAAAATACTAGCACCACTGATTTTACAACACCTGTGGCTGCTAGTCAAAAGCGAAGACGAATTGATTCACCCTCCAGTGTGCAAAAGGGGAGTGGACATTACACTACGTGTTTTACGTTCAAAATGGATGAAGTTCTGAAAGGTGTATATGAAAATATTGGTGAAGCGGGAAGCTTAAGTTCTCCCATAACGCTTTCTAAAGCTGTCTCCGGCACCACCACATTGAAAAAAGCAAAAGAGTATCTAGAGAATGAACCGAGTTACACACTGCATCGGAATCACAGGCTTCGTGGCAAACAATATCGACAAACTAAAGCCTTTTTCCTCTGCATATAATGCAAACGGATCTTTTAACTTTAGACGCAGTTCAACAACGTCACAATGCACCCTACAAATATATTCTGGTGGCAATCAGTGTCTTTAGTCGCTATGCCTATGCCATTCCACTGCGATCAAAGAGAGGTGTTGAAGTTGCTCGGGCCATTGAAAGTATTCTAGAACAGGATTCGTATAGAAAAATTCAATCGGATCGTGGCAGTGAATTTGTTAATCCCCATGTGCAAAAGGTTCTTTTGAAATATAATACAACACTTTATCATAGTCACAGCCCGATAAAGGCTGCATTGGCTGAACGATTAATAAGAACGATTCGTCTATTAATTTCAAGATATTGTACCCTGAAAAATACATCGGCTTTTATTCATGATTTAGATAAAATCATGCGGATATACAACCATCGACCTCATCGATCTCTGTCCAACTCAAGCCCTCGGGATGTTCACTACAATGAAAATACATTTGATGTTTTTCTAAAGCAATACTCCAATGGTGAAAAAGAGAAAAAAAAATGTGAAGAAGAAATTCAATGTTGGTGATACTGTTCGAATTAATAGAACTACCAATATTTTTGAAAAGGGGAATTATTTATGGAGCACCGAACTTTTTAAAGTGTCCAAAATCCTGGACACCGAGCCCACGACATATTGACTGCGAGACACCAAAGATGATGAGATTCTCGGCGGTTTTTATGAATATTAACTGCAAAAAGTTAGAAACACTAGCGAAATTTATCAAATTGAAAAGATATTAAAGAGTCGTACTCGTAGGGGCAAGAGACAGTTGCTTGTTCGCTGGCTAGGATACAAGTCAGATTTTGATTCTTGGGTCAGTGCTGAAGATATTGACAATGCCCAATGATTTCTATGTGACTTTCATGTCCAATGTTTCCGATCCTCTCTACAATGACTTGAATAGAACAAGTGATTTTTGGACGAAACTCTCCCCCACCATCAAATTCGACGACAATGGAAAGTATGAAGTGGCTCTTGTCGACTGTATTCTCAAAAATACCTACGACATCCTGAGAAAAGATCGTAAATATGATATAAAAATTAGACCCAATGATTGGCGGCCGCCAGGTGATCAAGAACAAATTCAAAAAATCAATTGGATGGATTATCCATACATTGAATTACCCTACGTGGAACTCACCTGTATGAATGATTTATGTCGTTCTATTAGTAAAAGAATTTCCGCTCGTAAAAAGGGAGCTTTTCATTTCAACTATTCAAAGGAGGAGGGTAAGATCTACATTAGTTCACCTATTGCCAGTGAAAAAGGTTATTCTCAATGATAATCTAAAGGATGTTCTTGGCTTTAAGCTCAATATAATCAATGGTAAAAGTGCCGGAAACACTAATTTCATTTTTGCTGACTATCCGCCTGCCTTCTCCACGGACACCTGTATATTTCTCTATGCTTCATTTGTGGAAACATCTCGGGTTGGTAATTCAAATGTTCCCCTCCTACGAGTTCTTGAACGAAAAACCAATCAAGAACATATTCACCACTACAATATAAAGCATCTTCAGTATATTCCCGTAAACACTTCCGATTTGGAACTCTGTCAGTTAACACTAAGAACCGAATTGGGCGATCCCATAGCAATTTCAAAAGGTTTGGCTGTGATTACATGCCATTTTCGACCCATCGTTCAAAAGCAAGATGTCTAATAAAAAAAAGTGGTATTCACTTGTCCTGATATTGACTGCTATGTTAATACTCTTGGCCCAAGACAACAGGGCAATGGAATGGACCATTACAAAGGTCGCTCGTCAATGTCTGGCTACGGTCTTGGCAGTTGGTTTACTAAGCTCTTTCGCTCTTCACTACCACTGGCTAGAAAATATCTTGTACCGGCTGCGACAGATTTTGCATCCTCTACACTATACGATTGGGGCTCTGGCAAAGATTTTAAAAAAAAGTGCTTCGGAAAATCTTAGGTCCAGTGCGCGAACCCTTGGCGAGAGATTAAAACAATATGGTAAAGGCTTAAAAAGGTCAAGAAACAATGCATCACTCATCAGTCTCCACTCAGGTCGGAAACGAAAGACATCATCCCTATTGTCAAAGAAAAGAAGGAAAAAGCCGAAACGTGCTGTAAACAGAAGAAGAAGTCCCAGGAAGAAAATTTTTAGATCGAAACTAGATTTCTTCTCCTAAAATGTCCTACCTACCGCATAAGGATTCTCAACCTTCAATCACCGCCTCATTGAATCTATTCAATGCTGAAAATGTTGATGTGAGTGTCAAGCATGGATACTATGAACAATTTTATCCACAACAACCCCTCTCCGATAATATCCACTTTCAAATTTATTCCAATGAAGACTACTTTATGGATATGTATTCAACATTTATAGATTTGCAAATGAAAGTCCGGAAATCCGATAATACAATGCCAATTCGGGCCGATGGAATATCCTATGAAAATTGTATATTACATAATTTATTTCGTCAAATTAGTGTCTACATCAATGGCACGCTGGTGAGCACAAGCAACAATCTCTCAAATTATACAAGCTATATGCAATTCATGCTGATGACACCCAAGTCATACAAGGAATTGAGAGGCACCTCCAATGGATATGAATATATTACTAATACTGACAGTACAGATGCACTTAAAAATGCTACAACTAGTGAATTACATCTAGTTGGAAAAATATATCATGAAATATTTAATATACCCCAATGAATGCCACCCAATGTTAAAGTGGATATAAAAAACTAACGCTTGCACCCTCCAATTTCATATTGAAAAAAGAACTTGCTGTCAATCCTGATGTAAGTCTCTCCTCACCTCGGCAATATTTCATGTACGCAAACACCAAGTCATGAGTTCTGTTGCTTTGGCAGTGGAAAAACTGAGAGCCAATGGAAATAATATTAAACTACTTGTTCCTCATACAATCACCAATCAACGTCATATTGCCATGGGCTCACGCACCTTCACCGATTCATCCTTTATCAATGGTGAAATTCCGTCAAAACTTGCTTTGGCATTTGTAAAAAGCGCCAGTGCAATAGGATCGTGGACTGAATGCCCACATAAATTCGAGATGTTTGGACTTTCATCTCTTGTGTGCAAAGTAAACGGCATCCCACTCTACAATCTATCTTTTGATAAATCCTATAGAACATTGTACGAGTTGACCATGCAAACCCTAGATCATGATTCGTAACTATTTGAAAATGGTATAACCGAAGATATGTTTGCTAAAACACATGGTATCATTGTACTGGATTTGTCTTGTACACAGGATATGAGTATAGTACGTACGGGGAGTGTGCGTTTAGAGTGTACATTTGCCGACCCATTGGCTGAGAGTATTGCACTAATCTCACTAAATCAATATGAAACCTATTGGGAAATCACTCCCGAAGGCAGTGTTCTACTAGACTTGGCGCCATGAACACCAGTCAAATAATCAATGTATTTAATATGGACCCCTACATGTCCCAGTACAAATCCTATTGTCTGCCCTCGGACTTTCTTGGAAAAATTCAAAGTGTCAACAATACCTTGATTATTGTTAATAGCAGTCCGTCGACTGTGCTGACGGGATCATTGGCTGTGCATCTTTCAAACAATGAAGACGATTGAATTTTTTGATCCTCTTGGTCTACCCTATACATTCTACACACCCCACATCAGCAACTATATTGAGAGCAGTGGGAAAAACTATTATTCAAAATCGGAAGAGGGTTCAGGATCTAACGACTAAAAGCTGTGGTTTCCATGCACTACTATATTTTGTGTTCCGATGTCGCGGCTATACTTACAAGCAGTTTCTCCACATTTATGGTGACAATCCACGTCTGAACGAATTTCTAGTGGAAAATATCCTCTCAGACCTATACAGTATTGATTTCAGTGCCCTAGGAGTAAAGTGCTTAAAAAACGTTTGTGAATTTGTTTATTAATAAAATGCATATATATACAACAATGTCTTTAAATCTTCACTTTAGATTTCTTCATCTTCGATGTATAGGCAACTGTCGTGAACCACTAATGCTGGTAAATCATTTGGATTCACTGTATATTGATCTTGATTGACTGCAAAGTCAGGGTCACATTTTCTACAGTACAATGTAACTTCACTCTTGTCATATCTTTGTGTAAAGTCAATGATACTATTTGCATTCATATTATGAAATTCACGAGTTTCAATCTGTCTATTTGAAGCAATATCACATACAATGTTTTTCAAATGGTGAATCACATTCGGTAACTGCCAAATAAAAATCACTTGGTTTATAGTCATAGTAGGTAGTGTCATCACAACGATGACGTAGAAACCAAATTGTCTTGTTACCCCAAACAGTTGAATCGTAGACCAGATTCCTCTTCCCAGAATAATTTAAATCCACGACGATACCAATCTCGTAGAAATAAACTAAAATCACGTTTGGGATTCTTTCCAATCATAGCGGGGTAAGTATTCTCCCACTGATCACATTTATCATAGTGACAATTGGAGCACAGGTGCCCTCTAGGGTGAGAGTCACACACCTCTTCAAGACATGAATTACATCCTTTAATTTGTACTGCATAGCCTCTATGTAATTTACAAGGATTACATAATTTACACTTTTCACTATAGTCATCTATAATTGGACAATTCTCACACTGAGTCCAACTTCCAAGAGTGTACATACACAATGGACATATATAGAACATTTTTGGTTTCCGATGTCAACTCACTCACAGCTAAAACGAAACTGATCGTCTCGCTCCATAAATTCAATGAGGGGAAATGGGGGAGAGGAGTAGCTCTGTAGCGTTACCTCTTTCGAAGGAGGAGCCATCTACATTGAATACATTGGCAATGTTTTCAAAAGTATATCCACAATATGATTCTGCTTTGTTCCAATTAATATATCAATAAATTGAGTATAAGCACTTGAGTCACATTTTAAAAGTTTCATACAATAGTCCAATGGGGGAGAATCACTCCTCATTATATTGTCAAGTGTTCCCTGACAAGAGAATATCCTGCGTTTAAGAGATAACTCGAGAAAATCGTCATCCAAAATCAAATGTTTTTCCATAAACACTAGATTTGATCTAATTCTCTCTTTCTCAAATTATTCATTTTTCAATCCTTTCACTCCGACTGCTGACTCTAGACTGACCCTGATTCGTTAGCCCCATAGCCTAACCTAACCAGAAAAGAAAGAAAACATTTTCGATTTCGAAACAATTTTATTGAAAAATTACAACAACATCAATAATACAGAGCATGTACAATTAGCGATACTGTTTTATTGTCTTCAATATGTTTCGCCAAAGCACTTAAAGCACATTGAAGTCTATTCACATGTGTTATATAAACTTTAGCGGCGAAACATAATTCTCACTCCTTTGAATTCTATTCACAGACTAATAAAACTATAGCAAAAATCCTTTCCTCATATTCCCTCCGCCGCTAATATGTAACCAAGCCCTCTGATTGGCTGAGAAAGGATATATAACCGACTCGCTGATTGGCTGAGAAGGAAACACGTGATCTAACTGTTTCCTGGAAACTCATAACATTCGCGTCGTGCATGTACATTCTCACTGACAAAAACCATAAAACAGGCATAAATTGCTGTTGACATCCATAAATGTGAGAAAGTTCCTGTTTTTTTTCATTCTCACTGACAATGAACCATAAAACATCCATCAAAGTGAGAAAGTTCCTGTTTTTTTATTCTCACTGACAAAAACCATAAAACAGACATGAATTGCTGTTGACATCCATGAAAAAACATCAAATAAATTGACCAACACACATAACCATCCAAGAAACAACCATCAAAGTGAGAAAGTTCCTGTTTTTTCATTCTCACTGACAACGAACCATAAAACATCCATCAAAGTGAGAAAATTCCTGTTTTTTCATTCTCACTGACAACGAACCATAAAACAGACATGAATTGCTGTTGACATCCATGAAAAACATCAAATAAATTGACCAACACACATAACCATCCAAGAAAACATCCATAAAAGTAAGAAAGTTCATGTTTTTTCAAGTTAGAAAATTCCTGTTTTTTCATTCTCAGTGAGAAAACCATAAACCACGTGGTCCTGTCACGAGCTCATGACCCCTTTCTACTGACGCCAGAAGTGAAGTGTCTGTTTATGAAAATAGAGGACTGCTTGTCTGTCTCTGAGACAGACAAGCAAAAATGTAAATTGTAAAACAGACAAGAAAAATTGTAAATTGTCATATGTTTACGATAATTTGTTTCCCTGAATTCATGGAAAATAAAAAAAAGTTTTGTTTACTATAAATCATGATTTTTACTAGATTTCGGGAAATTTACTAGATCCTCTAAATTTACTAGATTCGTTTTTTTTACTAGATCTAGTAAAATCCTACCGACGGTGGCAACCCTGCTGCGTATACGATATTAAACAGTGCTTTATTGGATTTTACCAAGGTTACCTAGGTAAAATCCTATTACCTAGGTTAGGTTAGGCTACGTATTTAATATATGCATTGCTTTTACCCCCCTTCCCCCCTAATGTGCAAAAAAATAAGCCCAAATTGGTTTCTAAACTATTATATAGTCATCCTATTTTATTTTATTTCATTAGCATTAACCAAACTCGACTTTTTAGTGAGGCTCTGATAATGGGAAAGTACCGATCCTTCCCCTTGATTGAATTTTTCAAAACCAACAAAATTCACCCTGTCTGCGTGGCTACTCTTGTCGTGATTTGACAATATTCGGAATGAAAATGTCATTATATTTTTCTTTAACTTTTCTATCTAATATAGGCTATAAAGTCTTTATTTACTAAAGGCTTAACATACAAATATATACGATTCTTTTCTACGGGTTTGAATATATTCTCTTTAGCACCTGAATAGTCGCCAATCCTTGAGGATTTTTAGCCTATAATAGTGTATTATCATGATTTTGCTTTCTATCTTACTTAGAGCCTTCAAGCCTGCATCGGGAGAGGGAGGCTACAATTTTTCACCCCCTCTCCCTCCTCTAAAATTTGTTTCTGTGTCGTAAATTTTGCACAAAGACAAAATTTTGACGGGTTTTAATTTTTGAACTGTACCTCCCCCCCCCCCCTCCTTCCTCAATCCCAAACAAAAAATTCTTGATGTGCCTTCATAGACATAAAAGATTAATTGAAATGTGGCAGGGTTTTTCTTTTTGGTTTTTTTATAATTTAGTGTCATTATTAGCCCATAGTTTAGTTCGCTTTGCATTCGTAATTAACAGATACACACCCATCAATTAAGACTGTTTTTACTTGGCTATCCTGATACTAGCACTAGCCAAATTGCATTCATTGATAATGTTTATTTGTCAGCATGTAGAATAACTGATTGGCTATTTCGTGAGTCTCTAGTCCCTCGCTGTGGAATCAATTTTGATGCAATAAATCATATTTAGCTTTATTTCAATTGATCTACTGAGTATATTCAGTTTTAAGCTTATAATTAATATTTTTGAAATATTGAGAATTATTATAAAAATTCTTTTGACTCGCGTTACTTACAAAACAGCTACTGTTTGTTAATGAATAAATGACAATCTATTTTGACTATTTCAATTATATTATTGACAGAACTTTGACGTCAATTACACACAATAATTAATATTTAATGCTTCAAATGTCGAATTTATTTATTGAAACGCTTCAAATGTCGAGAGGTGGATATCTCCCACTTATCGTGAAGCTTGATAAACATCTTAGTATGAATATACGTTTGCATTGTATGTGTTTATATTATGACAAACAGTGGTGTTACCGTCATTAGGATTCTACTATATCTAGTAAAAGAAAATCTTGTATATTTCCCAAAAACTAGTAAAAATTCATGATTTATACGAAATAAAACTTTTTTTTCTTTTCTATGAATTCAGGAAAAAAAATATCGTAAATATATGACAATTTTTGCTTGTCTGATTTACACTTTTGTTTGGCTGTCTCAGAGACAAAAAAGCAGTCACCTATTTTCATAAACAGACCATTCACTTCCGACGTCTAAAGGTCGACAAACTCAGCGTTCTGTGTATCAAATCTTACCAACTAAAAATGAAAATACAATGACACTTGGGTTTGTGATGATTGGGAATCTATTGGAATCAAAACAAAAGCCAACCACCCATGGTGATTAGGTAAATCTCCTCAGTTTGAAAATTTTATTGAGGAAAAAAGAGCCTGCTGAGAGAAATTAAAAGTAAGTAGAAATGTAACATTATATATAATATATATATATATATATATATATATATATATATATATATATATATATATATATATATATATATATATATATATATATATATATATATATATATATATATATATATATATATATATATATATATATATATATATATATATATATATATATATATATATATATATATATATATATATATATATATATATATATATATATATATATATATATATATATATATATATATATATATATATATATATATATATATATATATATATATATATATATATATATATATATATATATATATATATATATATATATATATATATATATATATATATATATATATATATATATATATATATATATATATATATATATATATATATATATATATATATATATATATATATATATATATATATATATATATATCCAAAAAAAGGATTTTGAACTTGTAGGTTTCCCGAATTTTCAATCATGCTATGAAAACGAACGAAAAAGGAAAAGAGAAAAAAAGGAAAAAAAAGATTATGAAAATCGTATTGATTATCCTCCTATAGTAAAAATCGATGCTTGATGGTGGGCGTGCAGCGTAGCCGCACGCGCAAAAAAAAATTTTGAGCATTTAGTAAAAACAGATGCGATCTAGTAAATTTTTTCTCTCCGATTTAGTAAATTCTTCCAGGTCAGGGTGGCAACCCTGCATACAAATAGGGTTGTGTTTAGAGTTAAATTGTACATCGTTTTGGAAATATAATTTACTTAGAAACTGTCGGTAATATACATGTTGACTCTAACGAAGAGATGGTAGTGGTTAAATTAGAAATGTGGGCTACAATGGTTAATTTGTTCCATTGTGTTATATCAAACAGCAAAGAAAATAATCAGTATTGACATGGGCAAGGTTGCCAAGTTTTTGGTTATGCCTCTTGAGCACACAAAAATGTATAATCTTCAGCCAAATTATGTCCATATTTTGTCTATAATATTGTTCATCTCGAAATCTCAAAAGCAAAGTTTTTTTACGACTTGTAAACCTCTTTCAAAGTGGTCAGTTAACATCGAATATAACGAAAAAGATTCATTTAGTTCATCCATAAAAAATAAACTAGTGTGAAAGCACCAAAGGCATAAAAACATATAAACAGTAAGAAACTAATTGTCAAAGCTTAAGGCTCATCTTCCTACGAGAGTCCGCTTGACAGGTTTGGTGGGCATTAGGGTCAGCATTTTCACTTCTTTTGGTAGCTTTTTGCCAATCAGAGTATTTCTTGCGCATGCCATATGGTACAATCCAGGAGTCAAGCGACGTTGCGGAGCGCTAGGTAAGCTGGGCTGCCCTTCAACCAGGGGGGTGACATTCCCAAAGGCATAATTACTGGACCTTTGAACAATGCGGAACAAATGATGTATACAAATTCTGATTGGATGCTTGTCTTCGGACTAATAGGCGCGGAAGGGGGGTTGCCCTCAAATCACTTTTGACTCTTATAAAGGACACTAAACTTCAATAAAATGAGCCCAATCTGAAGTTTATACGACTACCCATTCTATAAAACCTTATATCCCTCTGGGACATAACTTACAACCCTTGTCCCAGGGCTCTTATGGGTTTTGTAAACGCTGTGGGCATTGTTGTATGTTCTTTGGACCATTTTTAACAAAATTTCTATCAAAATTCATGTTGGATGCATCTAGGAAAAAGAATACGTGCGTGGAGGGGGGTGGCTTAATCCCTCTCACCAAGGGTGGAGGGGGGCATACTTCAAGGGTGGCACGGCCCTTGTGTTTCAAGAATCGTTCTTACAAAAAATAGACAAAAGGTCAAACATTAGCGTTGAGAGGGGGGTATTTAGGAGGGAGTGGCCCCCGTCATATACGGAATAATTTCTATACATTTTAAGTTTTAATGTCACTCCTTACTTTCAGTAGAAAAAACTAGTTTTTGTATTTATTTCTGATCGTTTTTCAGATAATCCCAGGAAATCCACCTCCTCTGGGGGAAATCTAATAAAAAAATTCCTCTGTATAAAGTTCCTCCCATGTAAAATTCTTCCACCGGGAAATTACCCCCGGACAATTCCATCCCTGCTGCGAATCCTTCCCAAAAATTTTTGCTTACGATTCTGCCTGATAAATACTCCTTACCATACCTTTATTTGAAGAAAGATTTGTATTCACTTAGTTTCTAATGCTTTTTAAGGTCGTTGGGGAATATCTCTGTTTGCAAAATATCCCCCCCTGGAAATTTTATCCCCCAGAAATGTTCCATAGAGAATTTCTCCTGGTAATAATTCCCCCAGGGAAATTTCTCCCGTGGAAAATCCCCCCTCCAAAAAAAATCCCTTGGAAAATGTCGGTATACTTCCCTATAACAAATACTATATGTAAACAATGGGCAAATTTCATAACTTGCGGCCCTTCCTCTGGTGGTTCTGAGGGGCCATGACATCTCCAAAGACATATCTATAGTACCTTTCAACAATACTGAATAAAATGGCTATCTCAAAATTTTGATCAGACGACTTTCAGGTCAAAAAAAAATGCGTGGGATGGGGGCTAGTTGTCCTCCAATTTTTTGATCACTTAAAAAGGACACTAAATCTTTTAATTTTCGTTTAAACGAGCCCTCTTGCGAAATTCTAGTACCATTGGTTTGATATGATCACACCTGGAAAAAGCAACAACAACAAATAAACACGAATCCGTGATGCTTCTTCTGGCAAAACACTATAAAATTTCATTTTTATAGATAGGAGCTTGGAACCTCTACAGTGGTGTTCTCTGATACGCTGAATCTGATGGCGTTATTTCTATTAAAATTCTTTGACTTTTATGGGGTGTTTTTTTTCACCTTTTTAGAAAATTTGGCAAATTTTCTCTGGCCCACTAATGGGTAACATTATACTTAAAAAATATTATATAATTGGAATCATCACAATAAGCTAATTTTTTGGTACATCTATTGAAATCAAAATTGATTCCAGATCATCAAGAATCTAATTTTTTTCTTTTGCTAACTTTTTATTTTTAGTTAGTAATGCTTGATAAATAGATAGATGTTTTTGCCTGACTATTGGAAGCCGTAAGTGATTGTTAACTAAAAAGGTGCCTGCTTGCCTATTATCAGCGTAAAAACAAGGAGAAATAAAACCTTTTATAGATGAAAGAATACAAACTTGTAAAGAAGTTCAAGAGTATATGCAAATAGTTGTCTGTGGGAAAGAGCAAGCAACTCCGAAAAATAATAACGTTTGTACAAAATTAGTAGAAAATAAGTAGTTAAGTGGATTTAGTGCTAGACAAGTAGTTTTAATACTGATTTGGTGAAAAATGACAATTTCTTTTACAAAAATATGTATCCAGCAGGGACATATTCTATTTTATGTCATAAATATGCAAAATATGTCCCTTTTATGTCCCAAATTTCTAAAATATGTCCATTTTTTGCCCTATTATGTCATTGTGTCCCGGAACACAGGAATATGTCCTTTGAACATAAAATATGTCTAGTTGGCAACCCTGTTCACATATGACTTCAATTATCCTGCAATTTCTATGGTAAATTCTAGTAAATCCTTATTGGTTTTTTAACAAGGTTCGAAAGCAAAAAGGAATTCAATGTTCAATCAAGCAAATACGGGCAAAAAAATCATATGATGGGAAAACATAATCAATAAGCAGCATTCAATGGCATCTTTAATGACATGGTACTAAAACTACATCCGCAGAAAATTACATAAATATTCAGTAATCAGGCTCAAAAATAATTGTAATGTAACTGAGTGATCGATCAATTGCTGTAGCCAAAGGTCCTCCCATCTAAATATTCCAAGAAGCTTGGCGGTAGTCAAGGAATTGTTAGTTTGATATGTTGCAAACGCAATTGACTTGATGAAATGTGTGGGGACCAAGGACATTTCACTTTTTAAGACTAGCTTTTGCGAGTTAATCTAATTTCAGAAATTTGAATTGATTTCTATTTCAATTAAAAAATTAGTATTTGATAATTACAGAGTATTTTCAATAACAAAATACATCAGGAATCTATAGAGTGTACGCTCACCTCTCTCATATGCTTGGGATTTTAGGCACAATTCTTCCGTAATATTTCAAACATGCAAGTTTATCAAGAAATTAATTATTTCAAAATTATCAATTTTAAATGTCCCATTATTGTCTTAACAACATCAAATTGTATACTTTTTTCTTTCAACTGATAAATATGTGACATATAAAAGGGGCCCAAAGGACAATAATTTTCAGTGTGTGGACAGAGGTCCCCGCAAACACAGTCCCCCACAACCAAAAATTACACTGTTGAGTTACCCCCGTTTGGGATAATCAGAGGGGTCAGCAAATACAAAGTCCAATGAAAAGGCCTCACCCTTAGAGTGCCTCCTTCATGATCAAGGCAGGTCTTTACCCAGGTAAGAATATTTGGTACTCCTGTACTAAACGCACTCTTTTATATACTGCAAGGAAACCAGTCACAAAAAACCCGAGGCATCGACTCGACCAAAGCCAAGATTGACGCTATCTGATGTTGTCTAAACAAGTATTCAGAGGTTTCTCAATCTGGGAACTTAATTTAAACTGTTGTTTTTTTTCGGGTTTAAGGGGGGGGGGGAGGTACCTAGGTTAGGATACGTATTTAATATATGCTATGCTATTTTTTATTATGCTAATTATTTCAAAATTATAAATTTTAAATGTCCCATTATTCTCTTAACAACATCAAATTGTATACTTTTTTCTTTCAACTAATAAATATGTGACATATAAAAGAGGCCCAAAGGACAAAACTTTTCAGTGTGTGGACAGAGGTCCCCGCAAACACAGTCCCCCACTACCAAAAATTACACTGTTGAGTTACCCCCGTTTGGGGTAATCAGAGGGGTCAGCAAATCCAAAGTGCAATGGAAAATCCTCACCTTTTGAGCGCCATCTTCATGATCAAGGCAGGTCTTTACCCAGGTAAGAATATTTGGTACTCCTGTACTAAACGCACTCTTTTTCAGATTTGAGATTGAAGAATTTAGGTGATGGGGAAATGTTTTGTCCTGGGATCCTTAAATCTTCATCCCGGGAGACGATTATAGCAGTGACTGGATTTATAAAAGAGGGTTTAAAAAGATGTAAATAATGGGTTTAAGGTTTTTGTTTGTTGTTAGTAGTTATACCATTTATTTAAGTGTAAACTGGCTGTTGTTTTATATAATCATTGTAATGTTTGTGTAGGGCCTAGTGGCTGAATAAATTATCTATCTATCTATACTGCAAGGAAACCAGCCACGAAAAAACCCGAGGCATCCACTCGACCATAGCCAAGATTGACGCTATCTGATGTTGTCAGTAGAAATGACCCTAAAGGTTCGAACGGGGCACCATATATGGGCATAGAGTCCCTAGGGGAAATGGATTCTGAGAAATTGATTGCGTAATCAAAGTATGTCAATGACCTCTTTTTTCAAGGTCGATTTGTTTGTTGTTTCTAGGTGTAATAACTCCGGGACGAAGGTTGCACATGCGCATTGAATTCTAAAGGGAACAATGTTATTGATCTAGGACTCGAGGGGGAAGTGAATTTCCGAGAAATTGATTGCGTAATCGATCGTGAATGTTATGATCCAGAAATAGGAAACAGTATTTGTTGTTGTTGTTTTGGCCAAGTGCATGCTCCGAGCGAATGTTATGATCCAGAAATAGGAAACAGTATTGTTGTTGTTGTTTTGGTCAAGTGTATGCTCGGAGCGAATGTTATGATCCAGAAATAGGAAACAGTATTTGTTGTTGTTGTTTTGGCCAAGTGCATGCTGGGAGCGAATGTTAAGAGTTTCCAGGAATAGGAAACAGTATTGTTGTTGTTGTTTTGGTCAAGTGTATGCTAGGGGTGAATGTCAAGAGTTTCCAGGAATGGGAAACAGTTAGATCACGTGTTTCCTTCTCGGCCAATCAGAGGGCTGGTTGTCTGTTTTATGGTTTTCGTCAGTGAGAATGAAAAAACAGGAATTTTCTCACTTTGATGGATGTTTTCTGGATTATTGAGTCTAATGGGGTCAATGACACTTCGTTCAAGATCAATTGATTTGTTGTTTGGCGAATGTTAAGAGTTTCTAGGAATAGGAAACAGTTAGATCACGTGCTTCTATCAGATGATGTCATGATTGATTGATTTGTCATAAAAGGGGAATTAATTTGTTGTTTCTAAGGGGAATTATTGATTCACGAAAGGGGAATTAATTTATTGTTTCCAAGGAGAATTGTCTCCGGGACGAAGTTTATTAATATCTTTGGAGTTCGACCAGAATTGTTTCCAGGGCAAAGTTTATTAATATTTGACAGGTGATGGCAAGGTTAATTGTGACTGCGGCGAATGTTTTGATCTTAGAGATGAAGAGTTTAACGCGGGAAAAAGTTTCTTAGTAATTTCAAATGTGACAGCGCAGGGATGCCAAAAACAAAGGGAACACGCTGAAATTACGTTTAGAGATTATTTGGGCGAAACCGTTTTAGACATTTTAGGGAATTATTTCGGCGAAACAGTTAGAGACATTTTAAAAGATGATTTAGAAGATGTTTTAGAAGAGGATTTGAGTGTGGTCGTTATAATACACAAGTTCTATTTAAACAGTGTCGTGAGGTCCCATACCCCAACCCAAGGGGCCCCGATCCCCCTACCCCGACCCAAAGGGCCCCGATCCCCCTACCCCCCACCCAAAGGGCTCCGATCCCCCTACCTCAACCCCAAAGGGCCCCCGGGCTCCCAAGGGACCACCCGGCCCCCCAGACCCCCAAAGGCCCTCTCTGGGCCCCTTGAGGACTCCGATCCCCCTATCCCAACCCAGAGACTTCAATGCATGAGTAGTTCAGATTGAATAGATCAGCCTTTAGAATGGTATCAATCTTCAATCAAGTTTTCTATCAAAGATAAAAATAAATCATTCTTCAAATATTTATTCTTTTGTTATATCAATATTTATTATAGTTTTTAGGTACACTATCTCAGGTTCAATTATTTGAACCTCATCTTCTTCTTCAATTACTACTATATCTAGGAGAGGAGGCATGCCAAATAAATCCTCTCGTATTCTTATGATATTCATCGAAGAGGGCAAACCATCAACCAACCGCTCATCATCTTCTATACAGAGTCGGCCCGAAGGTCCCCTCCGTACCAAATCCTCCGACGTATATGATAAGCCATCTTCTGTATAATGGATCTCCATTATATCATCAGTAGCATCTACCTTACTGTTAAGAAGAAGGAATTCTTCTTCAGATTCAGATAAAATCCATGCATTCCACATGTTCTCCCCTCTTGAACATACTCGGGGAAGTTCTATGAATGTAATAAACAGGATTACTTAATATTTGTCATTATATCCATAATTTTTATATCTAAAATTCATCAACTAGCTAGACATATAAATTTAAAATCTGGAAAAAACTTTTTTTCCACAAGAGGATATTTTTCGACTAAAAGTAAAGAGCTGCTACACTAAATCAAAGATGAACAGAAATGACGGATCGAATAATTGTTCAAACGTAAATTTTCTGTAAACTTATGTCTAATGATATATTCAATAGAGTGACAAAAACTTTTTCCACAAGAAGATATTTTCAACTAAAAGTAAAGAGCTGCTACACTAAATCGAAGATGAACAGAAATAATTACGAATAATTGTTCAAACGTAAATTTTCTGTAAACTTATGTCCAATGATATATTTAATGGAGTGACAAAAACTTTTTTCCAAAAGAGGATATTTTTCAACTAAAAGTAAAGAGCTGCTACACTAAATCAAAGATGAACAGAAATGATGGATCGAATAATTGTTTAAACGTAAATTTTCTGTAAACTTATGTCCAATGATATATTAGCTAAAGTGACAAAAACTTTTTTCCACAAGAGGATATTTTTCAACTAAAAGTAAAGAGCTGCTACACTAAATCAAAGATGAACAGAAAATAATTACGAATAATTGTTCAAACGTAAATTTTCTGTAGACTTATGTCTAATGATATATTAGTTAGAGTGACAAAAACTTTTTTCACAAAGGATATTTTTCAACTAAAAGTAAAGAGCTGCTACACTAAATCAATGATGAACAGAAATAATGTCGAATAATTGTTCAAACGTAAATTTTCTGTAAACTTATGTCCAATGGTATATTAGTTAGAGTGACAAAAACTTTTTTCCACAAGAGGATATTTTTCAACTAAAAGTAAAGAGCTGCTACACTAAATCAAAGATGAACAGAAATAATGTCGAATAATTGTTCAAACGTAAATTTTCTATAAACTTATATCCAATGATATATTAGTTAGAGTGACAAAAACTTTTTTTTTCCACAAGAGGATATTTTTCAACTAAAAGTAAAGAACTGCTACACTAGATCAAAGATGAACAGAAATAATGTCGAATAATTGTTCAAACGTAAATTTTCTGTAAACTTATGTCCAATGATATATTTAATAGAGTGACAAAAACTTTTTTCCACAAGAGGATATTTTTCAACTAAAAGTAAAGAGCTGCTACACTAAATCAAAGATTAGAAGAAATTACGTTTAGAGATTATTTGGGCGAAACATTTTTATTTTCAAAAATACTATAATATTAATAACATGGTTTCCAGACTATTTTTACATAATATTCTCTATTATCTCTATTATATCTCACTGTTTCCTTTAAAAGTTCTCGTAGCGTACGTATATCCGTATTCACACTATACACTTGCTCAATATTATCTCTTATATACGTGTAAAATTCCATGTAGCGAAGGGGGAAGACAAACTCCTCTCTGTGTATGAAGGTTCACCAAATTCTAGCCAAAATGCAGGACTGTTTTCTTCCTGAAATATAGATTAAACCATTATTTCCAATAACTTTATTAATGTTTTCTATACAATTTAAAAAATCAATCCGCAAATGATTTAGACATTAGAATTTATACATAGTTTCAACTGATTATATTTTTCTGGCATAGTTGAAATGCATATACCTTACCCTTTTCCAAGAAAAGCATAAAAAGTTGGGCCAGTCAACTCCAACCGTTGTATATGAGTAGTGTCATTACCCTTAGCTCTCTTTTCACGAGGAGTCACTCATTTCTCAAAATTTTAGTTCAGATTTTTACGGAAATAGTTTTTTTTCGAACCAAAACAGGGCTTTTTTTGTAACCAAAGTTTCAAATTTGAGTCAGAGAAAATTTATTTTCCATAATTTTCTTACAAAAAACTAGAGTTTACGGTCAATAATCCGTAAATTTTCTGTAAACTTATGTCCAATGATATATTTAATAGAGTGACAAAAACTTTTTACCACAAGAGCTTATTTTTCAACTAAAAGTAAAGAGCTGCAACACTATATCAAAGATGAACAGAAATAATGTCGAATAATTGTTCAAACGTAAATTTTCTGTAAACTTATGTCCAAAGATATATTTAATAGAGTGACAAAAACTTTTTTCCACAAGAGGATATTTTTCAACTAAAAGTAAAGAGCTGCTACACTAAATCAAAGATGAACAGAAATGACGGATCGAATAATTGTTCAAATGTAAATTTTCTGTAAACTTATGTCCAATGATATATTAGTTAGAGTGACAAAAACTTTTTTCCGCAAGAGGATATTTTTCAACTAAAAGTAAAGAGCTGCTACACTAAATCAAAGATGAACAGAAATAATGTCGAATAATTATTCAAACGTAAATTTTCTGTAAACCTATGTCCAATGATATATTAGTTAGAGTGACAAAAACTTTTTTCCACAAGAGGTTATTTTTCAACTAAAAGTAAAGAGCTGCTACACTAAATCAAAGATGAACAGAAATAATGTCGAATAATTGTTCAAACGTAAATTTTCTGTAAACTTATATCCAATGATATATTAGTTAGAGTGACAAAAACTTTTCTTCCACAAAGGAATTTTTCAACTAAAAGTAAAGAGCTGCTACACTATATCAAAGGTGAACAGAAATAATGTCGAATAATTGTTCAAACGTAAATTTTCTGTAAACTTATGTCTAATGATATATTAGTTAGAGTGATAAAAACTTTTTTTTCCACAAGAGGATATTTTTCAAACTAAAAGTAAAGAGCTGCTTCACTAAATCAAAGATGAACAGAAATAATGTCGAATAATTGTTCAAACGTAAATTTTCTGTAAGCTTTTGTCCAATGATATATTTAATAGAGGGACAAAAACTTTTTTCCACAAGAAGATATTTTTCAACTAAAAGTAAAGAGCTGCTACACTAAATCAAAGATGAGCAGAAATAACGTCGAATAATTGTTCAAACGTAAATTTTCTATAAACTTATATCCAATGATATATTAGTTAGAGTGACAAAAACTTTTTTCCACAAGAGGTTATCTTTCAACTAAAAGCAAAGAGCTGCTACACTAAATCAAAGATGAACAGAAATAATGTCGAATAATTGTTCAAACGTAAATTTTCTGTAAACTTATGTCCAATGATATATTAGTTAGAGTGACAAAAACTTTTTTTCCACAAAGAAATTTTTCAACTAAAAGTAAAGAGCTGCTACACTAAATCAAAGATGAGCAGAAACAAAAACACACACACACAAAAAACACAAAACACACACACACAAAAACACACACACACGCAAAAACACACACACAAACACAAACAAAAACACATACCCACGCACAAACAAAAACACACACACACACACACACACACACACACTCACACACACACACACACACACACACAAAACACAAACAAACAAAACACACACACACACACACACACACACAAAACAAAAACACACACACACACAAAAACACAAAACACACACACAAAAACACACAAACGCACAAAAACACCCAGACGCACGAAAACACACACACAAAAACACAAAACACACACACAAAAACACACACACACGCAAAAACACACACAAAAAAAACAAACAAAAACACACACACACAAAACACAAACAAAAAAAAACATCGAATTCGCGTTGGAGCTAGGTATTGAGTTATTGTTTGAAATTCTTTCTTATAAACTATATCATTAGCTTAGAGCAGATATTCATAGAAGGAAATGAAATGGAATAACCCTTTGAAAATCGAATTCACGTTTGAGCTTGGTATTGAGTTATTGCTTGAAATTAATCCTTATAAACTATATCATTAGCTTAGAGAAGACCTTCATAGAAGGAAATTAAATGTTCTAGTGTCTTTTTTAAGTGCTCGAAAGATTGGAGCTTACCCCTTACTTAAACCTCGTGCTTTATACACTAATTTTTGTCTTTTTGTCACAATTCTTCAAAAATCTACTTCCAAAGGCCGTCGAATTTGAACGAGAAGCATTTTTTAAAGAGTTTTTAATGCTATAGCGTAAAGAGTGTGGGCTGAGAAGGGGGCAGTTCCCCTAAATACAGAATAATTACTGATTGTTTTAATTTCTATGTTAATCATTACTTACAGTTGAAAAAATGCTGTTGTTTTTAAAACTATGATGATCGGAAATAGAGTTCTAAAATAATTTAAACTTAAAACGGTGTCTGATGAACGTATAGGCTTCGGATCTTTCTTTCTTTATTGACAAACCAGGCAAAGAAGAGAGCAAACGAAGCATCTAATCATTGTGTTTTACTAAATTAAAAACAGATTTTTGTAAGTGAAAGTAAGGAGTAACATTTAAAAAAAAATATAGTATCAAACAAAAAGTCTTACAATGTTTGAGTTACTCATAGCAATTCTTTGTTTAACGAATCTTTAGTTCAATACAGACTGCTCTAATAAACAATAAACATGAACTTATATTGCAAAAGAAAGTAACGGTCCAACAACTAGATTAGTTTATGTTATTAAACAATTTGAAAAACATGCAAATGTCCCCTCTCACTATCATATAGAACTCTTCAGGATGAAACCATTATAAAAATCAGATAAAATATTATCTTTAATTCCCAGAGCAACTTATTTTTCGATCCAAATCTATGAGCCTGAGAAAATTAGTGTCAAATAATTGTTCAAACGTAAATTTTCTGTAAACTTATATCCAATGATATATTAGTTAGAGTGACAAAAACTCTTTGTTCCACAAAGGAATTTTTTCAACTAAAAGTAAAGAGCTGCTATACTATATCAAAGATGAACAGAAATAATGTCGAATAATTGTTCAAACGTAAATTTTCTGTAAACTTATGTCTAATGATATATTAGTTAGAGTGACAAAAACTTTTTTCCACAAGAGGTTATTTTTCAACTAAAAGTAAGAAGCTGCTACACTAAATCAAAGATGAACAGAAATAATGTCGAATAATTTTTCAAACATAAATTTTCTGTAAACTTATGTCCAATGATATATTAGTTAGAGTGATAAAAACTTTTTTTCCACAAAGGAAACCAATCCACGGGACACTCCCCCACAACCCTCGGGGCGCGAGACCCCCCCCCCCTATTTCCCCAGGGCTGCAGGCCGAAGATCGGCCACGGACCAGGATCCCCCACCCCAGGGGCCACAGGCCGAAGGCCGGCCGCAGGCTGCACAGTTGGGGCCTCCATCCCCAGGTTAGGTTAGATTACCTAACACTTCTAGGGTTAGCAGCTTAAGTTAGGTTACATTAGGTTAAGTAGCCGGTTAGTTAGGTTAGGTTACCTAACATTTCTAGGGTTAGCAGCTTAGATTAGGTTACATTAGGTTAAGTGGCCGGCCACTCGGGGCCTCGATCTACAGGTTAGGTTAGGTTACCTAACATTTCTAGGGTTAGCAGGTTAGGTTAGGTTAGGTTAAGTGGCCAACCGACGACTCCTTTGCCGTGCATGTGAAAAGGTGCATTTACCAGTGGTTCATCATGCTGCCCCGGCCTTGTACCTTTCTCCACTTGATTTTGGATGGAAGATGAAGGACAGATGTATAGTACCAATTAAATCAACCCTTCCTTCTTGGACATCCACTATTCAGAAAACTTCACCATATTGAAAGTGTAAATTTTGTGGACAAAAATGTCCATTTGCAGATAGAGGTTGCGATACTTTGTGCTCTTGTTATGAGAAGAACTGCAAGGCCGAGGCTGATTCAAACGAGGAATAATTATACATGACTTGAAATCACATTAGACAGAATATACCAGTAAGCTTATCGCAGATCATTTCTGGTCTTCGTGAACAAAAAGCTCCTCCGACTTATTTCTGCCTTAGCTTGTTTAGCCTGTTTCTGCATCAGTGTGGCCAGATCGTGAACAAAAAGTTAGCCGCAGCCTTTGAAAAACAAGCCAAAAATAAGCCAGACAATTTTTTGCCCAAAATTTAACTTTACTTTTAATGGTGTCCAAGTTTTGACGGCCGTTTTATAGAAATACTCACCACTATTCAGGTCCTTTGATCCTACTGGCATTATCCACCTTTCAATTCGTTCCCTGGTTTGCGGAAGTTCAGTTCCAGTGTAGAGATTATTTTGAGGCTGCATTTAGTAGAATTGCGATAAACCGCTACCCCATGTGGAACTCTAGAGACTTTACAGAAATTCCCGCGCGCTATCTTCAGAAAATGCTCGACCGTGCTTACTTTCCTGTCCAACAGTTCGGGAAAAATTATTGACGAGGACGCCCACCGGTTCGATTTCTCCTGTGTTAGTTCGAGCACTGTCCGTGTGTGCGCCGCAATTTCTGTATCCCATAATTTCACTGAGTCGGACCTCCGATTACTGTAATGATACTCTGTGACCCAATGCGTTTTAATGTCAACATTTCGATTCAGTCAGAGGTTCTTTTTGGCGCAGTAGAGTTATTGCCAGAACAAATTCTTAAAATTGTGTCCCAGCCCTTATGTATTGGTTGGACATAATGATGCATTACTTAATAACGACCGTAGCCCGCAGACAAAAACAAAAAAGATCATTATTTCATTGGTTTATTATCACATAGATACACAAACGAAAATCAGATCATTGGATATTATCACATATAGATTCATAAAATTATGGAAATCACTTTGCGTAAAGTCAAAGCTTTGGAATAAAATCCTTTTCCCAATGCTAAATGCGATGCTAAAACGCCCTTAAAGGGCTACGAAAGGTACACAAGGAACACAATCGTAGTTTTGTCTTTATCACAAGTCCATTCCAGGGTCATAATTGGCTATCACGAACCACAATACGTCCCTGGGACCAAGAACAAATAAGACTGAGTAGAAACTCCGTCTTTGGTCCATGAACTGACTATTGGATAACCCGTAAAATCTGAGCGGAGGTGGAGCCGATTTGAGAACTGGCTGAGCACTGAGTTGACGGCCGTCTACTTTCCCTCATCGCCGCCGCGCATTTGCGAGGAAAAGACCGTAGCAGGCCTCCAGGCGTGTATGATAAGTGTAATCAAACACTTTCACTTGTTCTCACTCAATTTTTCTTCTCCGGGGCTGTACTGCGAAGAGCTAGTTGTTGAGGTAACGAATTGTAATGTTCCGCGCCAGCTCCACCTCCGCTCAAATTTGCCAGGTATCAGCCGTATTTTATTTGACTCCGCATGGTTGTAGTATCGAGATAGGGAGACGAAGGTTCTTAGTCTTTATTTGTTCTTGCTGGGACGGATCTCCAGGTTCCTGTTTGATGAGCCACATTTTAACGAAGTCCGAACATTCCACCACTTTAAACATGGATGGGAAGTATCGTGGGCCAGATTGGGAATGACACGCGTTATAAATTTCGATACTTTTACGTAAGACAAACTAAGAATTGAATTTTGTTGCTGTGCTGCGAGAGCCAACTCACTCATCGATTTCAGAAGTTTACAACTTATCATAATTATATTGACCTTTAGCGCAAGATAGCTGTCCGAACTCTGGCTGCCAGTCGTTGAGTGAGTACGTACCTTTTAAGGCGCTTTAGGACGGGAAAACTAAGAAAAAGTGGTAGATTGGAAAAAAAATGCTCCAGGGTGGAATTTTTGGTGATTAAGAATATCCGTCTTTCATAGACCTTTAAGATTGACCAAATGCCTCTAAGATGTCACTGAGTTCATCTTCTTCCCTGTCAGCGTCAGGCGCATCAGCTCTGCCACATCGTCCACTGTCAGACGCATTTTCAGCTCCATTTTTCGAAAATATGGAACTGTTGAACGAAGTCATTTTGGCCGATGGTACGAATGACGAACAGCAGTGGCCACTGACAGACATCCACAGTCGAAAAATCAAAATTGCGTTTAGGATTAGTAAAAGCATTCTATTCCGAAGCTTTGACTTTACACAGTTCATCATAGAAAACGCTCTCTCAACGACTGCGTTGCTGATAGGCAAACTCAGCAACGACAATGCCCACTTTGCCAAATTCTGAAAGACTGGCTCTCCAATAGGGTCGCGAAACTGAAGCACGTGGACCCAGAACTCAGAGGAGTCTTTGGAAGTTCTCCGCCACAATGTTCATTCCAGTCAACCTCGAGCAGGCGTCTCCACTGGTTTTCCATGTCTCCAAATTCTGTCACTTGAATCACACTAAGAGGTAGGTCGGCGAATCTGGGTCTAGTCTGAGATAAACATATTGTCGGAGAGAGAATTCTCAATTTCAGAAGGGAATCAATGGCAAGAGGTAAACGTTTCAGAAAATGACCTTACAGCCGTCTTGAGAAAGCCGTGACAGCGAAGCTTTATTTCCTCTTTCTTCTCGCTTGGAAGATCAACTTCGCTGAGTTCAGAAAGAAACAAATGCCCAAAGTCTACCTGGTCGACAGGAAGGTAGTAAATTAGAAACTCAAGGTTGACGTTAAGGGACACTGCAGACGGTCGAAAGATCCTGCGCAGGATGTACATGACCAAATCTTTCAGCTCTTGAAACAGACGAAATTGGTCTGCATTCAAATGTTGAAATAGTATGTTCACACCTCTGAAAGTCGGCCAATAGCGGTTTCAGAAAGACAATGTATAGACGGTTGCGCTTATCACTGTACATTTCGTGTAAAGTTCTTGCAGTATAGCACCGCTCTTTTTCCTTGGTGATGCGGAAATGTGTTGTCAGTTCGAGGTATTGCTCATCAACTCTACACACTGCGGTGTATCGCGACAACCAGCGTGAACTTGAAGGGGCCACAATTTTAAGGGGCGAATTTCCATGATTTATCAGCCTATATATCTGGCCGTACGCTTCCCTTCGCAACGGGCTTACGCTAAACCACTTGTACGTTTCCGAGAGCATAAATTCTAGGTTGCTCGGCAACTCTTCCACCGCCTCGGAAGCGCACAAGTGCAGAGAGTGGCAAACACATTTGAAAAGCTGAAGGTGGGGTAACCCATCTGCTTTCAGCAATGTAAATAGAGAGTCATTTGCGCCACACATGTTATTTGCCCCATCAGTACCAATACCAATCAGGTTTTTGAGAGGTACTTTGCACTCTGCAAGAAATTTTGTGAGTTCTGCGTGGAGTATAATAGCTGTAGTTGATGGTACTTCAACCATTCCTAACGCAGTGTACACTATCTTTTTATACTTCGGGCTGTAATATCGAATGCAAATACACATGAACTTCATTGTAGAGACATCAGTTGACTCATCCAGCATTAGAGAGTACTTACCATCTCCAATGTCAGCCACTATCTCTTTCAGGGTTTCAGGTCCAAGCACATTCTTAATGAGAGCGGAACATTTAGTTTTTTTTAGCCTCACCGATTCACCAATAAGCCCAGGAAATAAGTCTTTGATGATAGTAGAAAGATGGTCGATTGTTCTCACCGACGAGTGACAGGCTACATGAGCAGCCAAGACCAGCTCCGCTTTCCGCGAAGCCAAGTTCGTCGACGTGACTCCTAGAAAATTAGCATTAATTATTCGTGATTATTTCGGCTATGTTTCATAACCGATTATTTCGGCTATGTTTCATAACTTTACTCTGAAAGGGGATGTGGTTGGGGGGGGGGGAGCAAAACTTCCGTCCGGATTTTCCCCATGAAGGAAAAGTCACAGGGGGATAAAATGTTGCAAGTTCCTTGGTTAGGACATGACCTACAAAACGCAGCCCTCCCCACCTCTCTGGGACCAAAGATCGATTAAAACTGTTGTGGTATGCCTCTTTACAGAAGCACAAGTGTGCTTCCTTGGTTGATTTTAATGACTGGTCCCCGAACTCCGATTGGGTCCCCCATACGCAAAATAACGGGCCACTGGCTATTAATCGTTATCAAATTCTGTTGAGACCTAATGGTAGATACTCTTGGTTGAATGACGTATTTGAGGGCCTCTCTAAAATACACACAGAACTCAAGATGGGGTTAAGACTTCCCAACGAAACACACACTGGACATTGGGCCTTATTGCTATTATTTGAAAAAAACTACGTTTTCTACGTAAAGAGTTAAAGAGGCTGAGTCAAAAGTTTGAACCTTAAAACGTACAGGGATTAGGAGATACAGTTGGGGGGCTGCCGCCTCCCAAACCCCCCGCTTTCGCAGCCTTTAAATAAAAAAAAAGTTTTTAAACTGAAAGTAAGGAGCGACATTAAAACTTAAAACGAACAGAAATTATTCCGTATATGAAAGGGGCTGTACCCTCCTCAACGCCTCGCTCTTTACGCTAAAGTTTGACTTTCTCACAAACTCTTTTTTTAAACAATAAAAACTTTAGCGTAAAGAGCGAGGCGTTGAGGAGGGCACAGCCCCTTTCATATACGGAATAATTTCTGTTCGTTTAAAGTTTTAATGTCGCTCCTTACTTTCAGTTTAAAAAACTTTTTTTTATTTAAAGGCTGCGAAAGCGGGAAGTTTGGGAGGCGGCAGCCCCCCAACTGCATCTCCTAATCCCTGTACGTTTTAAGGTTTGAACTTTTGACTCAGCCTCTTTAACTCTTCAGAAAACGTAGTTTTTTTCAAATAATTTCTGCATATTTTTGTACAGTTTATTACTTATTATTGCTTGACTAACTGTTAGCTGATCGTGTCAGGAGTTAAAGTTGGGGAGGCTGCCACCCCCCCAAACCCCCTGCTCTTTAAGATTAAGGAGGCACACTTGTGCCTCTTTAAAAGAGTTCTTCTGGAGACGCCTGTTGAGCCGAAGGATTTAATAGATTGGATTTAAAAAAGAAACTGAGTTTCTTTTTTAAACTTTAAATTCAATATGTAAAAAATTTCTCTGACGGGGAAACGAACCCGGGTCTTCCGCCTGACAGTCAGGAGTAGTGACCACTGTACCAAAGAAACGTTACATTATTTTTATTCTGTGCGATGTATTTTTGACGCAAGCAAATCCCCACAAAACTTGATATTTGGTTTTTGGAAAACAGGGAAGGAGTGATCGGATTGAGCGGAAATTTCGAGGATAAGCTTCCAGGCCCCAGGAAAGCTTATCCTCTAAATTTCAGCCCTATCGGACAACGTTAAAGGGGGGCTGTGGTGGGAAAATTTAACATGGGCTCTTATAGGAAAACGAGGTTTTTCGTAAATGTAAATTCGGGGGATAATTTTTTCGGTCTGAAAATATCAAAAGGCCCTAACAGGTCAAATTCCGCTTCGAATGAGTCCTCATTCACCCGGATTTGTTGCCAACTATGGCCTGTAGGCGTGGCTGATAAAAAAAAAAGAGAAATGACTTTAAGTGGCTATATTTGGTTTTTGGAAAACAGGGAAGGAGTGATCGGATTGATCTGAAATTTCGAGGATAAGCTCCTGGGCCCTAGGAAAGCTTAACCTCTAAATTTCAGCCCAATCGAACAACGTTAAAGGGGGGCTGTGGTCGGAGGGTCGAAACTTCCGGCCCACTTTTACCCATGAAGATAAAGTTGGAGGGGGGGTAAAATTTTTGTACGTTTCTTAGTTGGAGCTTGGGCTACAAAATGCGATCACCGCTGTCTCTCTCCGACCGCTAGGACCGGAAATCGCTTTAACATTGTGGTGGGTCGCCTCTTTATAGAGGCACAAATGTGCCTCCTTGACGAAGTTTCGGAGGAGTGCTACAAAGACCACTCTTTCTGGTAGGTGTCTTGATGACAAGAACGTAGGGACCCCCCTATTGTTAAGCCATGCTCAAAAGAAAAGTACTCACCACATTCAGTGACTGGTTTCTGTATTTTCAGACTTGCTGCCTTCTTCTCATGCTTTTTTCGATTTCATGTGCTGCTCCAGATCATGTTTGTGAGCCCTAAGCTCTGTACCATTGCAGATTTTACACGATGCTTTTGTGTCATCACCTTGAACACGCTGAAGCCAGCCTTGGAATTTTGTATCTTTCTCCCACACAGACTGATATAGTCTTTCATAACTCTTTTTTCACAACTTTTATCATACTGGCTCTTGGTGTAACATTTCTTCCTTCTTCAGATTCCTTGCTGCTTCCTTCATTTTGGCTTCTGGACACCATTTCTCCTTTTCCTGTTTCACTTTCAACACAATTTTGATTGTTTGTTTCAGTCTTTTTGTTAGGGTTCTGCATATTACTAGTAATTTTGGACGGGGCAGGCTTAACTACGTTAGTAGACCCTGAGGTAGCAATCTGGTTGGCTGAGGTAACAATCTGCTTGGCAGTAGATGCTTGAGGTATACGAAGTTTAGAAAGAGAGGTTTGAACCACCCTTTCTGGGACTAGGACAGGCTTAAGTACTTTAGTAGAGACTGAGGTAACAATCTGCTTGGCAGTAGATGCTTGAGGTACACCAAGTTTAAAAAGAGAGGTTTTAACTACCCTTTCTGGGACTAGTTTTGGTGTCGGACTGCCAGCATCTGAGTGACTGTTCATCACTTCGGAGGTAGAGCCCGCTACGTCTGGATCCAACAGTTCTTGGACTAATTTTGATTCTTTTAAACAGCTCTGCCACTGTCTTAGACTTTTGGTAGAACAGCTCGTTTTTGCCTGTAGTGGCTGGTGGCACTGCTATCACTGTCCATGCTGTCAGTCTCAGAGTCACTGTCATCTGACTCATCAGGTGCCATCCAATCTTGGGCTGATGAATCATTACACAAATTTGCCACTATTTTAACTTTTGATGGAACAACTCGTCTGTATTTGGTGATGGCACTGCTATCTCTCGTCCCTATACTAATTTGAGGTGCTGATTTGTCTATTAAAGCTCGTTTTGGCTCGGATCCACCACCATCAGCACCATCTGTTCCAGCACTGTCCGGTTCAGTTGAGTTGGAAGGCCTAGTAACAGTGAAAAAATATGAAATTTTTTTCTGCCCGTTTCCATCATATCCAGTTGAACGTTTCATTTTTATTTTCACTTGGGGTGAATGACATTCAATCTGAAAAGAGTATAGAAAAATAAACTGAATCTGTAAGTTCATCTCGGAGTAAAAATTGACAATAAGTTCCAAGCTAAGCTTGTACTTGTAACAATATTTGAATAATATATCCCGCCTATTCTGACGACTTCTAATTACTAAAAGATGATTTTTTAAACATCTTGCAACACGGCTGGGTTATAGATTTACATTGCAATACTGACTTAAAGAAGTTTAATTTTTGATTTCAGAAGTTTAATTTCAGAAAAAAAACTCAGCCCTGGGTCAAATTTGTGCGAGCAAAATCTCAGCCAACAGCTCTCACAAAACCAATAGAAGAGGAATTTCTGAGCTGAGCTCGGCCAAAAGGTTGCACAAACAAATGAAATTAAAATTGTGAGAAAGGCTGAACTGAGCTCAGAAAAATCGAGCAATGGAAAACGGCCTCAATGTTGAGTTTTCTCATATACTTCCACAAAATAAAGGTTGTAAAATGGCTATATTGACAGTTCTAGAAAAATCTTTCAGTACTGAGATATCAAGAACTATTAAACAGGGGCCTCTCAACAGAGAAAGGGATGCAAACAAATAGCATTTGGCAGAGCAGAATCTCAACTTTCTTTTCATTCCCAACAACTATGTTTATACAAGGTTTAAGTACTGATATGAGTCAGAGAAATTAAAGCAAAAATTAAATATGGGCAGTGGCAATTACAAAGGCTCAGGCTCCAGTATTCATATATCTCTTTCTGATATTTTCATTAGTATTATATGGTACTTTATTACATATTAGCTATTAGCCTATATTATATATAACTAATTTATCTAGTATTTAACTATAGGCTAATACATTGGGAAAACTGAATAAAAGTGAGTCTGAAACAAGATTGATTGCTTCAGGTTTGCTTATGTCACAAGCTGATGCTCATCACCGCTAAAAATGGGGGTTCAAACCAGTCATGTACACCAGCTATTTTTCTGTGGCATGTACCCAATTTGCTGGTAGCCAATGCATTGAGGTACACACCTCAATGCATTGGGTACCCCCCCCCCCCCCATACCAGTTAGGGATTAATTGTTTTATGTACAACCATCAACATATAATGTACTCCTTCACCACTGTAGTAGTATACCACAGGATCTGTACCTCAGAATTTGATACCTACATCTAACCAAGTGTACTACTCCATATATAGCATAGCAGGACCTACTCCATATATAGCGTAGTAGGACCTATGCCATGTTTAATGTAGTACTGATTGTGGGGTGTAGTACTCAAATTCTTAGGTACAGATCCTGTGGTGTACTACTGCAGGGGTGAAGTAGTACATTATGTTGATGGTAGTACATAAAACAATTAATATCCCTAACTGCCCCATACCGATTTTCACGTTTGCATGCATTCTGAGAAAACCCATGACCAGTTTGCTTCTTCCTTTGAGCATAATTAAACTGAAGTGATGCAAAGAAAACCTCAAATATAAATAAATGTATTGTCTTTATGAAGTAAAAATTGGCCAGTAAATTATTATTACCTTAAATTGCATTGTCCCTAGGCTACCCTATAGGCCTAGGCTACACCAACAGTAACAAAGAAATCAGACATCAAAGCAAGGGTAACTCATCTACTTATCCTGCTCCTGTCACAAGCTGATGCTCATCACTACTAAAAAATGGGGGTGCAAACCAGTCATATACACCAACTATTTTTCTGTGGCATGTACCCAATTTCCTGGTAGCCAATGCATTGAGGTACACACCTCAATGCATTGGGTACCCCCCCATACCAGTTAGGGATTAATTGTTTTATGTACAATCATCAACATATAATGTACTCTTTCACCACTGTAGTAGTATACCACAGGATCTGTACCTCAGAATTTGATACCTACATCTAACCAAGTGTACTACTCCATATATAGCGTAGCAGGACCTACTCCATATATAGCGTAGTAGGACCTATGCCATGTTTAATGTAGTAACTGATTGTGGGGTGTAGCACTCAAATTCTTAGGTACAGATCCTGTGGTGTACTACTGCAGGGGTGAAGTAGTACATTATGTTGATGGTAGTACATAAAACAATTAATATCCCCAGCTGCCCCATAACGATTTTCACTTTTGCATGTATTCTGAGAAAACCAATGACCAATTTGCTTCTTCCTTTGAGCATATTTAAACTGAAGTGATGCAAAGAAAACCTCAATATAAATAAATGTATTTTCTCAGAATAGGCCTAGACAAAAAGTGAAAACGGGTATGGGGGGTACCCAATATATCAGGGGCAGTACCCCAATGCATTGGGGTGTGTTACCCAGTCGGCTAGGCTGTGTACCCAATCTGTTGTACAGAGATACAATCCACAGAAAATAGCTAGAGTGTACATGACGCCTCACATGAACTAAACAGTTAAACAGGATCTGTAGATGTTACAGACATGTCTGTTATGAGTTTGATTCCTGGCGTTATTCTATACTAATAAGTAACAGCTAATATACTGTACCTTCAGCTGTAGTTCAACCCCATGAATTAATGGCTAATGCTTTTTATGCTGTTGTTACGAAGCCACGTGTCTCTTAGGATTTGAAAAACTTCACCGCATTGCCGCGGTTAGATTTGAATTTTGACCATAGAGTTAAAACGTGATTTTGACCTTTCGTGAGCATTCGTTCGTTCGTTCGTTCGAAAATCGGATGAATTGCCATAAATACAAATTCTTCCCGAAAAAGTAAATCACGCCAAGAAATAAGCCAGCTCAAAATATAAAAAGCCAAGTTTTAAGCCACAAGCCAGTTCCAAAAACATTCACGCCAGTCGCCAACAAAATAAGCCAGTTTGGCGTAAAATAAGCCAATCTGGCCACACTGTTCTGCATTAGCTTTATTTCCGTTTGTTTCAATGCACTTTGATGGAAACAGTCGGAAACAGTCCTAGCAGGTCTAACATGTTTATATCTGCCAAAACGTTCTCCGGAGCACTCGCACCCCGGTCCGGGTTTTTATAATGGATGAGATAGAGAATGATCATACTGGATAATATATGAACTGTGCTTGAAATGTAGGGATACTTAAAAAAACGTAATGAATTAGGGAATTTGAGTATTAAATAAATAGTGTTAATTCTGACTATGTTTTGTTTCTATTCCGCGCGTCATTGTTGCCATTTTTTCTAACTAATCGTGTTAGTTGTTATGAAGACATTCTATGGCCTCTAGGCATTTCTACCTCGTATTTGAGCGGAAAACTGCACCTCAAACTTTGTTGAAGATGCATTTTCTTGCATGAAACACCAAAATATAATAAAATGTCAATTTTCGGAGTCTTACACCCCTCGCAGGCAATTGGCGTTTAGTATTTTTCGAATCAGCATGGTCAATTTAGGGGGAGGGGGTAGGCTAATTCTCGTACCTGCCCTATTCCGTCGTGGTATGTTTCACACTTTCAACACCTGGTGCCCGGACTATTGGGGACGTTACGTGGATGACATAATATCACTTTGGAATTACGGGAACATGAACTTAGGGCTTTTTCAGATCACATTAATACATATGACCGAAGTTTACAGTTTATCTTAGAAATTGAATAGCAAATAAATTACCGTTTCTAGATATGTTAAACTATTCGTAGCATTAATAAAACTGGATTTTACTATTTACAGAAAAACACACACAAAGCAACAGATATCTTCATTTTAAATAAATTCACCCCCACAAGTTAAAAAAGCTATTGTAACTTCTCTCGTCGATTGTACCTTAAGTATTTTCTCTGAATCTCACATCATAAAAATGAAACTAACTTTATCAGAGGCATACTTTTTGGAAACGGATATCCCATTGTCCTTATTATAATACAGTATTATTAATTAACATGCATTAATACAATATTAATATATTAATTCAATATTATAATGTCGTAGACTAAAAAGACACTCCCGTTACCATGTGAGGCTCCCGACGAGCCGTCAAATAAAATCTATCTTCCGTATATCCCAAAGGTTACTACAAATAAAAATAAAAGTCTGCTTACAAAGTAATCTGTATTTAGCATTTACAAATAATTCTAAAATCATGAATTTCCTAAACTCGGGTAAAGATAATACCCCAGTTACTCGCTTAAGAGGGATTTATCAAATATCATGTGACTGTGGCAAATACTATGTTGATAGAAACCCATCAGAATTTAGAAAACACTAAAACAGCACAAAGATGACATAGCTAAAGCTTTAAGTTCTTATAGATCTAATATTTCTTTTGATTCTGCTTAAGCAACCATGTTTTTGATAACCCCAGCCATAAAATACTTTTTGGAGAAAACCTCTCTTATTAGCAATGACTTAGCCATAAACCAGATTGTTCGAGAAGCAATTGAAATTAAACTCAAGAAAATAATAATATTATTTTTAAATAGGGATTTGGGGGAGTACTCACTAAATGCTTTATAAAACAAATTTGATTAAAAATTATATGAAAAATATTATATAACAAATCCCGTAGACAATACCACTGAGCCTGTTACAGAAAGACCTTTTGAGGCTAGCTGCCAAGAATAGAGGCAAGATTAGCATTGAAAGTATAGTTTTAATTTCCTTTTTTCACCTCACTTGATGTACCAGTCCTGGCTGAACTTCGCTGAAGCGAGGATGCTAAGACTGTTTTTAAAAAGACTATAGTTTTTAATGGTCGTATTTTAACGTGAGCTTCTTTTTATATTTTCATTTGATTGGCTGAGAATGGCCCATGGATATAGGGTCGAAATATACATTAGGGTTGAGGTTCCATTGTCTGAGAAAAAATTCTTTGTTGTTTGTATTTAGTATAACAAATAAGAATAATGCAGAAAAGAAGTAATTTTGGAGTATTCTACCAATGTTCCAAATTCTAGGAAGAATATGTAGAGTGGGATACCTTATAGTATTTATTTTTACATTTGTGTTTTTTTTTCTCTGGGGGTTTAATTATCATTGGCAGTGTAAGATAACGCTTAGCACTAAGGCTGATGGGGTGATGTCACCCCGGAAAGCAAACTACTGGGTGATTCGAAGTTTTTGAACAAAAACAGATATCTCAAAATTTGACTTTTGGGGTAGAAGAGGTAGGGTTAGCACAAAAGAAACCAATATGAATGCTGATTGACCTCCAAATTATTTTGACCTTTAAAAATGACACAGGAACTTTCAAATATCAATCGAATGAGTCCACTCCCAAGTTTCAATGTTAGCCTTTTCCATTTGGTGGATAGAGACTTATTTTTTGCACTTTTCTGGCCCACTATGGCTGCCTTTTGTAGGGAAGCAATGTTTTTTGTCTTTTTTACTGGGGTCCCATTAGTCCAAACTTCATTTGAGTTCCTAGCCAGTTGAAAAAAGTCGGCACTTTTTTTGAGGTGCCATTGTTAGAGAGGGATCTCTGTCCTTGAGTAATTTTTTTTTGTAAATTAGTTATTTCGTCCAAAAGGACTTGCGGCTGCAAGTTTCAAATTAATCAAGAAAAAAGTTTGTATGGCCCATTCCCAGGTCCCTAAACCCACTTCCCACACCAAAATATTCATGATCTTCTGACCAAGAAAGTAATTCCTGAAAGTTTCACGCCACCTAACTCTCAAGATCCAACACACACCTTTTTCAACAGTGAAACAGACAGTTCTCTCTAAAAAAGACTTTTGTCTCGCTCAATATATATATATATATATATATATATATATATATATATATATATATATATATATATATATATATATATATATATAATATATATAGATATATATATATATATATATATATATATATGTATATATATATATATATATATATATATATATATATATATATATATATATATATATATATAAAGAAGAACAGAAAGGCTACTCGTAAAAAATATCAAGACTAAAAAAAAATTTTTACTAGCTTAAAATTTCAAGCAGAAGAACCAATTAAGTGGAATTTAACTGTTGTTATTTTCTTTGCTAAAAAATTTAACATGAGAACTGATGAGAGCCAATCTTGTTTTAAAGAAGCGGGGTTATTTATGTTTCCTTTCTAAACCATAGAAAAGTAATATCTCATTTTCTCGTTGCTATAAACTTACCACAATTCATTTTGACTTTTGGAACGTGTAAAAATTAGCTTTCCGTTATGGGTTGGTAGCAAATCATGGATGACAATGTCAATCCAGTTTCAAAACCTCCCAAAACGAAAGTGGAATAATCCTTGGTATAAAGCCGAGACTTCTGCATCCCATTCTTGCTCCTTATAACTCAAGGTAACCTGACAAAAAAAGTATTTGAAGACTTGTTTCGACTGCCCTAACAAAAAATTGTAACATGGCAACAGTTTCGATGACAACACCATCTAGCAGCAACCATTGATTATGCACAGTCTCTCTTTTAGAACAGTCTCTTTTTTGTCGCTATAAAATCTTTAAAAGAAATGGCAGTTCGCATGTTTTATGGCACTTTTCCCAGGGGTCTGGAGGTTATGTCATCCTTGGATTGAATTTTATTGATATTTTCGACAAGTTTGAACAGAATGGGTACCTCGAAACTTTGATCACATATCTTAAGAGGCTACAGAAGGATGGTATATGGGTACGAGGGGGGCAGGGGGGGGGTAGCCCCTCTCTGTAGGCCACAAAATAAGTTTGGCTCGTTTTCAGGGTTTCATGTTACTCTTTATTTTCATAATAATTTCGTAGACCAATAATGCTCCCCAAAATCAAGAACGATTAGAAATATATTCCTAACCTGCCCCTCCCCCTGGCCCTAGAACTCATATTCTTTAAGACTCTTAGCCTTTAGAGCAGGAGTCCTCTACCATTACCCCGCTATTTGAAGCCATATACCCTTTAATAGCTCTTAAATCAACTACACTTATTAAGTGATTCGCCTAATTTGAAATTGGCATCGAGTAAGAAAGCTCTAAACCCGAAATGAAAAACTTTCTGACATTCTATATCCCCTTTGTTCCTTTATGGTTCGTTTGCACATTGCGGAAATCCGCCCGTTTCTGTTCGAACTTGGCTAAAATAACGCTGCGTTTTAAGGCAAAGATTTCAAATTATTGCAACAGCGTGGCCTATGTTCCTACCCTCTTCTGAAAGCTGTTGAGCAATAGAGAGCCAAATGAAACTGTTTTTCTTAGTTTTCTTATACCCTGGGTGCGCAGGATCATACAAGCTGGGGTAGCCTTGAACCAAAGTTATAAGATCGTGCAGTTTTGATAATCCATACTCATGGTTTTAGTCATTTTAAAAACCTTGCCAAGATTCCGTTCTGATTTGACCAAAACGTTGCAAAGCTAGAGATTTTTTCTAGCACACGAAAACGGGCGGAATTTCCGTACCTATTTCTAAATCCGCGTGAATTTCCGCAATGTGTAAACGAACCATTATCCATTTAATTTGACGTGTTGCGTCAATAGATTAGGAACACTAGCATCAAGTGAGAAGCCCTATAATTTTCCATTATATACTTGAAAAAAAAAATCGTGAAAATTCACGAGATTTATTTTTTTTTTTTTATGATAATTCCCAGATCCCAAACAAAATTTTCCTGACCTTCTATCCCACATTAAATACCCCTTGTATTCTCTTATCCATTTAATTGGCATGTTTTACATAGGTTTTACAATATCGAGTGAGAGGCCCCTAGTTATTTTACTCACTACTTGCAAAAAACTCGTTAATGTTCGTTTCTGTTTGTTTTTTACAATGATTTCAGAAAACTATGTTGTAAGATAAATTTTTTTCTTTATATTTATTGTATAAAGTTTGTTTTAAGTTTTTCTATTGTCATCTTTGAGCTTGAAATATTATAAGCAACTTATACACTCATTTATTAGGTAAAGTGTATATATATAGATGAGCATTATCAACATATTTAACTTTGCGCAGTGGCAGTATCGTAAACCAATGAGGTTTATCCGAGGTGCGATTATTGCTAGTTGAAAAACGCTTACTTTACCCAATACCCCGCCTAGATGATGTGAAATACCGTCAGCTAAGGCAATTTTTGAAGAACCCTTCAGGGTTCAACTAGAGGCCTGGTTAAGAATGAAATGATGTAAGTTAATATAAGAAAAGTTATTAAGACCCGTGTTTTGTAAATAAATTGCTTTTCTAAGAAACTATTCCTGTTCAACCAAACTTGGAACATAAAGAACTTATAACTGTAGCAAGTTTGTGAAATCTGTCCAGATAGAATGGTGTTTAGGCCATAGAAAATTATAAAATGACTTTGACCTATAAAAAGTACCCTACACTGCAATTTAACTTAGGGTTGGTAATACCAGTGGTTAAAAGGACTAGGCTATCTACCTGGCAGGGTTGCCACCGTCAGTAAGATTTTACTAGATCTAGTAAATTTAGAGGATCTAGTAAATTTCCCGAAAACTAGTAAAAAGTCAGGATTTATAGTAAACAAAAACTTTTTTTTTATTTTCCATGAATTCAGGGGAAAAAATTATCGTAAAACATATGACAATTTTTGCTTGTCTGTTTTACAATTTTGCTTGTCTGTCTTAGAGACAAAAACAAGCAGTTACCTATTTTCATCAGGGTTGCCACCCTGACCTTACTTTACTAAATCGGAGAGGAAAAATTACTAGATCGCATCTGTTTTTACTAAATGCTCAAAAAAAAAATTTTGCACCATCAAGCATCGATTTTTTACTCTAGGAGGATAATCAATACGATTTTCACAATCTTTTTTCCTTTTTTCTTCTTTTTTTTTTCTCTTTTCCTCTTTTCTTTCGTTTTCATAGTATGATTGAAAATTCTGGAAACCTACAAGTTTATATATATATATATATATAATATATATATATATATATATATATATATATATATATATATATATATAAGATATATATATATATATATATATATATATATATATATATATATATATATATATATATATATATATATATATATATATATAATATATATATATATATATATATATATATATTATATATATATATATATATATATATATATATATATATCAGCAGGCTCCTTTTTCCTCAATAAAATTTTCAAACTGAGGATATTCACCTAATCACCTTGGGTGGTTGGATTTTGTTTTGATTCCAATAGATTCCCAATCATCACAATCCAAGTGTCATTATAGCTTCATTTTTAGTTGGTAAGATTTGATACACAGAAAGCTGATTTTGTCGACCTTTAGACGCCGGAAGTGAATTGTCTGTTTATGAGAATAGGTGACTGCTTGTCTGTCTCTGAGACAGACAAGCAAAATTGTAAAACAGACAAGCAAAAATTGTAAATTGTCATATGTTTACGACAAATTTTTTCCCTGAATTCAAGGAAAATAAAAAAAAAAAGTCTTGTTTACTATAAATCATGACTTTTAACTAGTTTTTACTAGATTTCGGGAAATTTACTAGATCCTCTAAATTTACTAGATTTTTTTTTTACTAGATCTAGTAAAATCCTACTGACGGTGGCAACCCTGAATTTCATAAACAGATACTTCATTTCCGGCGTTTAAAGGTCGACAAAACCAGCTTTTCTGTGTATCAAATCTTACCAACTAAAAAACGAAGCTATAATGACGCTTGGATTTGTGATGATTGGGGATCTATTGGATCAAAACAAAATCCAACCACCCAAGGTGATTAGGTGAATATCCTCAGTTTGAAAATTTTATTGAGGAAAAAGGAGCCTGCTGAGATATATATATATATATATATATATATATATATATATATATATATATATATATATATATATATATATATATATATATATATATATATATATATATATATATATATATATATATATATATATATATATATATATATATATATATATATATATATATATATAAGTAGTAACCGTACAATGCATTCGAAACTTACATTCAAACTTACGCCTGAAGCATAGATATGTGTGAAAGTTTCGAACGAATTGGGGTTACCAGGGTCATTTGCAAAGAGGTATCATTTCTATAGAAGGTATAGTAATTTGAAATATCATATGGAATTTGCTTGAAGGTATATACTTTGCGTACGTGCCCGTACCAAACAGGTTGGTTATAATCTGTTCTGGTTCAAGTTTTGTCTGGCACAATTAACTGAATTTCTATTTCATGATAAACAAGTTTTTTTTTTTAGGTTAGATCCGTGTCGGAAAAACAGGTGTATCTTTTTAGTTTTCTTTACATTTCATATTAGTAAGAGAATTGAATTCAAAGAGAATAGTTTTTATTTGCAAGGATATTAGTAGAGGAAAAAAATGAGGGGTGCATTTACATTATTGGAGATTAATGATGGAGCTAACAACAGTGATGTAATTACTTCTTTAGTTTACGAGATTTGCGAATTTTTGCGAAGAGGTATTAGCGTAAAGGTATTGCGATGGTTAAGAATGCCTCACGGGATAATTAAAGAATGGGGTGCTTACATCAGATACTTAATAGATTTGACGATTACAAGAGACATTGCTAGAGTCAAATATATTTGGTGTTGGTGATATTATGACCCTCCAAGTCCCCTGGGAAAGGGCTGCACAGTGTATCGGTATCGGACGTATATTTTTGGGCGTATTGCTATCGCAGGTATCTATACAGATTTTTAGTAGCTCGTATAAAAGATATTACTCATATCTACGTTCTTCCTATAAATTCAACCATCAGCAACTTCAAAACGGCACTAAAAACGGCACTTTTGGTGCAATGTCTCAAGTGGAAAAGCTGGGGCTAGTGGACTACCAGCACTTTTAGATTTACGTTTAATGGGTCATTCGAAAGCTAATGCTCGTATCTACGTGATGTTTATCATTTCTACCATCACTTAAAACAATACTTTTGATGTCACTTCTTAAGTAGATTAAATAAAAAAAAACAAGTTTTTTTTTTAAATTAAAGCAAGGAACGACGGTAAAACTTAAACCGAACAGAAATTATTCCGTATATGAAAGGGGCTGTCCCCTCCTCAACGCCTGGCTCTTTACGCTAAAGTTTT
Organism: Artemia sinica; assembly: GCA_027921565.1. Classification (NCBI taxonomy): domain Eukaryota; kingdom Metazoa; phylum Arthropoda; class Branchiopoda; order Anostraca; family Artemiidae; genus Artemia; species Artemia sinica. The sequence continues at coordinate 99,041 of JAPEVW010000129.1, forward strand.
TTATTGTTTTTAAAAAAAAGAGTCGTGAGAAAGTCAAACTTTTGCGTAAAAAGCGAGGTGTTGAGGAGGGGACAGCCCCTTTCATTTACAGAATAGAGTTTTATGGATATTGGTAAAAGTGGTATTTTACTTTTAAAAAGTTCAATATTCGAAGCTAGCTTCAGCAGGAGCTTAGGTTAGTAGTGGTGACAATTGAGATATAAGGAGCAATTGCCCCCTATTTTTGAAAAAATACCTTTTTGTGGCATTTATACTTTTAAAAATACAAAGTTCAATATTCGAAGCTAGCTTCAGCAGGAGCTTAGGATAGTAGTGGTGACAATTGAGATATAAGGAGCAATTGCCCTCTATTTTTGAAAAAATACCTTTTTGTGGCATTTATACTTTTAAAAAACAAAGTTCAATATTCGAAACTAGCTTCAGCAGGAGCTTAGGAGAGTAGTGGGGACAATTGAGATATAAGGAGCAATTGCCCCCTATTTTTTGAAAAAAAAATACCTTTTTGTGGCATTTATACTTTTAAAAAATACAAAGTTCAATATTCGAAGCTATCTTCAGCAGGAGCTTAGGATAGTAGTGGTGACAAATGAGATATAAGGAGCAATTGCCCCCTATTTTTGAAAAAATACCTTTTTGTGGCATTTATACTTTTAAAAAAATACAAAGTTCAATATTCGAAGCTAGCTTCAGCAGGAGCTTAGGATAGTAGTGGTGACAATTGAGATATAAGGAGCAATTGCCCCCTATTTTTGAAAAAATACCTTTTTTGTGGCATTTATACTTTTAAAAATACAAAGTTCAATATTCGAACCTATCTTCAGCAGGAGCTTAGGATAGTAGTGGGGACAATTGAGATATAAGGAGCAATTGCCCCCTATTTTGAAAAAAATACCTTTTTGTGGCATTTATACTTTTAAAAAAATACAAAGTTCAATATTCGAAGCTATCTTCAGCAGGAGCTTAGGATAGTAGTGGTGACAATTGAGATATAAGGAGCAATTGCCCCCTATTTTTGAAAAAATACCTTTTTGTGGCATTTGTACTTTTAAAAAATTCAATATTCGAAGCTAGCTCCAGCAGGAGCTTAGGATAGTAGTGGTGACAATTGAGATATAAGGAGCAATTGCCCCTATTTTTTAAAAATACCTTTTTGTGGCATTTATACTTTTAAAAAATACAAAGTTCAATATTCGAAGCTATCTTCAGCAGGAGCTTAGGATAGTAGTGGTGACAATTGAGATATAAGGAGCAATTGCCCCCTATTTTCTGAAAAAATACCTTTTTGTGGCATTTATACTTTAAAAGATACAAAGTTATTATCTTAGCAGGAGCTTAGGATAGTAGTGGGAATTGGATTCAGGAGCAATTGGCCCCTATTCTTTTTCTTTTTTTCCTTTGTGATTTATACTCTATCTCGAAACCTATCTTCAGCAGGAGCTTAGGATAGTAGTGGTGACAATTGAGATATAAGGAGCAATTGCCCCCTATTTTTGAAAAAAATACCTATATTAGGGGGTTCGCCCCTTCGTCAATACCTCACTCTTTAGGCTAAAGTTTGTTTATTGCTTTCAAAAGAGCTATTTATTCTAATTAGCGACCTTTTTGATTCAGGGGTCATTTTTAAAGAATTGGAACAAAATTTGAACTTAGCGTGAAAGGCGAGGTGTTGAGGAGGAAGGAACCCCCCCTCATATACGTAATAATTTGGTTCATTTTAAGTTTTAGTGTTTCTCCTTACTTTCAGTTGAAATTTTTTTTGAATATTTCTAATGCACTAAAACATAGAGCGCTACAAACATCAGAATCAACTTTAGAGGGACAATTTATCTGTAAAAGGGGTGGGGTTATTATTTCCTTACTAAATTTTTCTTCTTTTTTTTTTTTTAAGGAGGAAGTGGATTCATGCAATTACTCTCCCCCTGAAAAACGACCGAGATGGAACGATACCACATCGATGCAAGCTACCAAAATACACGGTGAAAATATCCCTTTACACATTGACAACGATTCGAGTGAAACAAGAAAACAGTTAAGGACACTTCTAAAAACACAGAAAAAGGACAAACATACCCTTCTGTATAATGGTAGAGATGTGAGACGCTTTAGTCTATTAAATCACGCAATGAAATACCCTGTGATATCGTTATACCCCGTGATATCGTTATGCTAAGCATTCCAAAACACGAAAATGCTTCAGCGACCAAAGAGATTTTTTTTTTTTTTTAAATGTTTCTGTACATTGTGATTTTAGAAATTAAAGGCTATTAAATGTTTCACAAGTTCAAAACGGTTAATAGACGACTCGAATTTCACTTTAAGCAATTGTAACAATAGTAGATTTTCAACAGATGATAAATCTTCCATCAAATCATGAGTAGAAAATACATTTTCAGATCCAGCATGCCAGGGAACACACTTTCATATTCAGCATGTAGGAGAGCCCTAAATGGTCACCCCTAAAAAAGGTAAGTTAACCCAAATGGTTATTGGTTAGTGAACTGTAATCTGTTTGAGTATGATAAAAGCTTGTGGAGTACTACATTACGTTATATAAACAGACTGGGATTCTATGATAGAGTGATTACACCACTTAATAATACTGCTCAGGAACTGAGAAATGTCCAGGAGGAAGTCAGTGGAATTTGCAGCTTTTTCGGAGTTGAAGCACTCTACGTAAAGGGCAATGTACCTACAGATAAAGTTTTAATTCAAAAGTGTGACCCTAGGATTCCACTTTTCAATCTAGAAGAGTTTAAGTGCCCCAAATTTGAGGGGGGTTATCACCGTCCTGAAGACGAGGTTAGGTTCTTCGCACAGTGGATACCTAAGAACATACCTGATCGTGATAAATCCATAAGACATGTTAAAAACTATTCTATATCATGGGACCATCGTTTGTGGATGTTTAAGAGTGAACTCTAAGTACTATTTTTATGTAAACATTTGTTATTGTTTTTTTTTCTTTCTCAAAAAAAAAAATCTTTTTTTAAAACTTCGAAATTTTTCAACTTTATTTATTTATTATTTTTGTACATAACTTAAAATGTCAAAATATGCTTACAGTTCTAACAATTGCGCTCTGTGATTGGTCAGAGACACGATGTGACTTCCCCACCGGCATTCTATGACCGGTTATTGACACTACCTAATCTATTGCATGTATTAAATCAGTATTTTTTACGCAGTGGAATGATAAACACATAAGTCATATCTTTAAAAAAAAAAAAAAAGTGAAGATGGAGCATTTTAATAGAGTGTGTTTACATAACAAGGTTATTGTAGCATTGAATGCTGACAAAGAGAAGTATTTAAACTTTGAAACAAGTACAGGTGGTAGCACTATTGGAAATGTATGCATGCATTGTCATGACAGTAAGGAATTAAATTTCTTTGGAATACCGAAAAAATTCAACTCTTATGTTGGTGGTTATGCGAGATTGAGATCTCCAGAGATGATTGCACTCAAAGAGAATGCCAACATAAAAATAATCATTGATGATAGAGGACAACTCCTTGTTACTGTTGCAGGTAACACATTACCTACTGATACATCCAATCGTCACCTTCGGGTATTAGCATTCAACGGAAGATCAATAAAAGAAAGGCCTACTCTTCTACTAATATCGTAAACCATATCTTGTCTACGTGTCGAAACTGTTACCTGTGTAAAAATAATGTGATAATAGACAGTGAAATTGCCAGAAAAAATAAAAAGGGCATTGTCAGAAAATATCACGATGGAATATAAGATAAATCGATGAAAAACAAAGCACCAGCAAACGTTACTGCCATTGATCAAACTGTCATTGATCCAAATAATACAAAGACGAAACGCATATTGAGCCTGTGATGAGAACACAGTAAAAAATTGTGTATGACTCAAAATTGAATAATGATTATTCTACTGATTACGAACTAAGAGAAGACAATAGCTATAATATCAAGAGAGAACATGGTGAACTATTTTATGGAACAGATTCAAAATGTCCAAAGTTAATCATTGATATTAATAGTGTATCATAATATATTTTTGTATTAATATTCTACATAGCATTATTTCATTAAAAATATATTATGCATTACATTGTTATGTGTTCATTATTTTTAGAGTAAGCTAGCATATCAAACGTTTAGAATGTCTAATAAAACGTCGGAGATGTAAGAAAAGGAATTTGCATACATCTATTGTCAGACACATGGGAACAAAATTCTTTCTTGAATTCGCCTCCTGGATAAATAAAAAAAAAAGACATTTCATTCAAGAAATTATGACGAAACTCTAAGTAAGCAACAAACTCTTTCTTGAAGTTACATCAGGGATACACAATGCAGAAATTTCATTTAAGAAATTATCAAAAATTGTAAGTAAGTAGCAAATTCTTTCAAAAATATGTTAATACGTTTAAGCAATAAATATCTTTAAGCTTAACCGTCTTTATTCTTTAGAATAGTTTTATGCATTTCATTAAATTATGAAGAAATTGTAAGTAAGTAACAATAGCTTTCTTGAATTCGCTTCCTGGACACAATACAGATATTTAATTCAAGAAATCATAATAAAATCGCAAGTAAGTAATAAAGTCTTTATTGTTTTCCCCTATTGGATACACAATACTGAAATTTCATTCAAGAAATTATGAAGGAATTGTAAATAGGTAACACACACTCATGTTACCTCATGGATACACAATGCAGAAATTTCATTTAAGAAATTATCAAAAATTTTAAGTAAGTAGCAAATTCTTTCTTGAATTCGCCTCCTGGGATACACAATACGGAAATTTCATTCAAGAAATTATGAAAATATTTATAAGTAAGTAACAAAACTCTTCATGATTTCACCTCTTGGATATACGACGTAGAAATTAAATTCAAGAAATTATGAAAAAATCGCAAGTAAGTAGCTTTTTTTTTCTCTTTTATCACAAACAATTTTCACTTAGCTACGCGATGTAGAAATTTAATTCAAGAAATTATGAAAAAATTCTCAGTAAGTAACAATTTCTTTCTTGAAGTCAACTCTTGGATACACACAATACGGAAATTTCATTCAAGAAATTATAAAAAATATTTGTAAGTAAGTAACAAGCTCTTTATTGATTTCACCTCTTGAATATACAGTACAGATACTTCATTCAAGAAACGTGATTAAACACGTTTGAAACTACATGCTATTTGTATGCCTTTCTTGGCACCTTTCCAAACGAACGGGGATTCCCACTGGTTCCTACACATTGCAAAAAAATGAGCAGTACGAAAACTCCACGTTTTCAACCAGACTGGTCTTTTAGGGACCAATCGGGGAGAGATATGTGATACTTCATTCAAGAAACGTGATTAAACACGTTTGAAACTACATGCTATTTGTATGCCTTTCCTTGGCACCTTTCCAAACGAGCGGGGATTCCCACTGGTTCCTACACATTGCAAAAAAATGAGCAGTACGAAAACTCCACGTTTTCAACCAGACTGGTTTTTAGGGACCAACCGGGAGAGATATGTAAAGTCGACATAGCTTTATTCATTTTTTTAAGGTTCATTTAGACGAGGTTACGTGCGCGCACGTAACCTCGTCTAAATGAACCTTTAAAAAAATGAAATAAAGCTATGTCGACTTTACATATCTCTCCCGATTGGTCCCTAAAAAACCAGTCTGGTTGAAAACGTGGAGTTTTCGTACTGCTCATTTTTTTTGCAATGTGTAGGAACCAGTGGGGAATCCCCGCTCGTTTGGAAAGGTGCCAAGGAAAGGCATACAAATAGCATGTAGTTTCAAAACGTGTTTAATCACGTTTCTTGAATGAAGTATCACATATCTCTCCCGATTGGTCCCTAAAAGACCAGTCTGGTTGAAAACGTGGAGTTTTCGTACTGCTCATTTTTTTGCAATGTGTAGGAACCAGTGGGGAATCCCGTTCGTTTGGAAAGGTGCCAAGGAAAGGCATACAAATAGCATGTAGTTTCAAAACGTGTTTAATCACGTTTCTTGAATGAAGTATCTGTACTGTATATTCAAGAGGTGAAATCAATAAAGAGCTTGTTACTACTTACAAATATTTTTTATAATTTCTTGAATGAAATTTCCGTATTGTGTGTATCCAAGAGTTGACTTCAAGAAAGAAATTGTTACTTACTGAGAATTTTTTCATAATTTCTTGAATTAAATTTCTACATCGCGTAGCTAAGTGAAAATGTTTGTGATAAAAGAGAGAAAAAAAAAGCTACTTACTTGCGATTTTTTCATAATTTCTTGAATTTAATTTCTACGTCGTATATCCAAGAGGTGAAATCAATGAAGAGTTTGTTACTTACTTACAAATATTTTCATAATTTCTTGAATGAAATTTCCGTATTGTGTATCCCAGGAGGCGAATTCAAGAAAGAATTTGCTACTTACTTAAATTTTTGATAATTTCTTAAATGAAAATTTCTGCATTGTGTATCCATGAGGTAACATGAGTGTGTGTTACCTATTTACAATTCCTTCATAATTTCTTGAATGAAATTTCAGTATTGTGTATCCAATAGGTGAAAACAATAAAGACTTTTACTTACTTGCGATTTATTATGATTTCTTGAATTAAATATCTGTATTTTGTCCAGGAAGCGAATTCAAGAAAGCTATGTTACTTACTTACAATTTCTTCATAATTTAATGAAATGCATAAAAACTATTCTAAAGAATAAAGACGGGTTAAGCTTAAAGATATTTATTGCTTAAACGTATTAACATATTTTTGAAAGAATTTGCTACTTACTTACAATTTTGATAATTTCTTAAATGAAATTTCTGCATTGGGTATCCCTGATGTAACTTCAAGAAAGAGTTTGTTGCTTACTTAGAGTTTCGTCATAATTTCTTGAATGAAATGTCTTTTTTTTTTTTTATTTATCCAGGAGGCGAATTCAAGAAAGAATTTGTTCCATGTGTCTGACAATAGATGTATGCAAATTCCTTTTCTTACATCTCCGACGTTTTATTAGACATTCTAAAAGTTTGATATGCTAGCTTACTCTAAAATAATGAAAACACATAACAATGTAATGCATAATATATTTTTAATGAAATAATGCTATGTAGAATATTAATACAAAAAAATATATTATGATACACTATTAATATCAATGATTAACTTTGGACATTTTGAATCTGTTCCATAAAATAGTTCACCATGTTCTCTCTTGATATTATAGCTATTGTCTTCTCTTAGTTCGTAATCAGTAGAATAATATCATTATTCAATTTTGAGTCATACACAATTTTTACTGGTGTCTCATCAACAGGCTCAATATGCGTTTCGTCTTTGGTATTATTTGGATCAATGACTGTTTGATCAATGGCAGTAACGTTTGCTGGTGCTTTGTTTTTCATCGATTTATCTTTATATTCCATCGTGATATTTCTGACAATGCCCTTTTTATTTTTCTGGCAATTTCACTGTCTATTATCACATTATTTTCTACACAAGTAACAGTTTCGACACGTAGACAAGATATGGTTTACGATATTAGTAGAAGAGTAGGCTTTCTTTTATTGATCTTCCGTTGAATGCTAATACCCGAAAGGTGACGATTGGATGTATCAGTAGGTAATGTGTTACCTGCAAACAGTAACAAGGAGTTGTCCTCTATCATCAATGATTATTTTATGTTGGCATTCTCTTGAGTGCAATCATCTCTGGAGATCTCAATCTCGCATAACCACCAACATAAGAGTTGAATTTTTTCGGTATTCCAAAGAAATTTAATTCCTACTGTCATGACAATGCATGCATACATTTCCAATAGTGCTACCACCTGTACTTGTTTCAAAGTTTAAATACTTCTCTTTGTCAGCATTCAATGCTACAATAACCTTGTTATGTAAACACACTCTATTAAAATGCTCCATCTTCACTTTTTTTTTTTTTTTAAAGATATGACTTATGTGTTTATCATTCCACTGCGTAAAAAATACGATTTAATACATGCAATAGATTAGGTAGTGTCAATAACGGTCATAGAATACCGGTGGGGAAGTCACATCGTGTCTCTCTGACCAATCACAGAGCGCAATTGTTAGAACTGTAAGCATATTTGACATTTTAAGTTATGTACAAAAATAATAAAATAAATAAAGTTGAAAAATTTCGAAGTTTTTAAAAAAGATTTTTTTTTTTTTGAGAAAGAAAAAAAAAACAATAACAAATGTTTACAAAAAATAGTACTTTAGAGTTCACTCTTAAACATCCACAAACGATGGTCCCATGATATAGAATAGTTTTTAACATGTCTTATGGATTTATCACGATCAGGTATGTTCTTAGGTATCCACTGTGCGAAGAACCTAACCTCGTCTTCAGGGACGGTGATAACCCCCTCAAATTTGGGGCACTTAAACTCTTCTAGATTGAAAAGTGGAATCCTAGGGTCACACTTTTGAATTAAAACTTTATCTGTAGGTACATTGCCCTTTACGTAGAGTGCTTCAACTCCGAAAAGCTGCAAATTCCACTGACTTCCTCCTGGACATTTCTCAGTTCCTGAGCAGTATTATTAAGTGCTGTAATCACTCTATCATAGAATCCCAGTCTGTTTATATAAACCGTAATGTAGTACTCACAAGCTTTTATTCATACTCAAACAGATTACAGTTCACTAAACAATAACCATTTAGGGTTAACTTACCTTTTTTAGGGGGTGACCATTTAGGGCTCTCCTACATGCTGAATATGAAAGTGTGTTCTCTGGCATGCTGGATCTGAAAGTGTATTTTCTACTCATGATTTGATGGAAGATTTATCATCTGTTGAAAATCTACTATTGTTACAATTGCTTAAAGTGAAATTCGAGTCGTCTATTAACCGTTTTGAACTTGTGAAACATTTAATAGCCTTTAATTTCTAAATCACAATGTACAGAAACATTAAAAAAAAAAAAAAAAAACTCTTTGGTCGCTGAAGCATTTTCGTGTTTTGGAATGTTTAGCATAACGGTATCACGGGGTATAACGATATCACAGGGGTATTTCATTGCGTGATTTAATAGACTAAAGCGTCTCACATCTCTACCATTATACAGAAGGGTATGTTTGTCCTTTTTCTGTGTTTTTAGAAGTGTCCTTAACTGTTTTCTTGTTTCACTCGAATCGTTGTCAATGTGTAAAGGGATATTTTCACCGTGTATTTTGGTAGCTTGCATCGATGTGGTATCGTTCCATCTCGGTCGTTTTTCAGGGGGAGAGTAATTGCATGAATCCACTTCCTCCTTAAAAAAAAAGAAGAAAAATTAGTAAGGAAATAATAACCCCTCTTTTACAGATAAATTGTCCCTCTAAAGTGATTCTGATGTTTGTAGCGCTCTATGTTTTAGTGCATTAGAAATATTCAAAAAAAATTTCAACTGAAAGTAAGGAGAAACACTAAAACTTAAAATGAACCAAAATTATTACGTATATGAGGGGGGGTTCCCTCCTCCTCAACACCTCGCCTTTCACGCTAAGTTCAAATTTTGTTCCAATTCTTTAAAAATGACCCCTGAATCAAAAAGGTCGCTTTTAATTAGAATAAATAGCTCTTTTGAAAGCAATAAACAAACTTTAGCCTAAAGAGTGAGGTATTGACGAAGGGGCGAACCCCCTCATATAGGTATTTTTTTTCAAAAATATAGGGGGCAATTGCTCCTTATATCTCAATTGTCACCACTACTATCCTAAGCTCCTGCTGAAGATAGGTTCGAATATTGAACTTTGTATTTTTTAAAAGTATAAATGCCACAAAAAGGTATTTTTTCAGAAATAGGGGGCAATTGCTCCTTATATCTCAATTGTCACCACTACTATCCTAAGCTCCTGCTGAAGATAGCTTCGAATATTGAACTTTGTATTTTTAAAAGTATAAATGCCACAAAAAGGTATTTTTAAAAAAATAGGGGGCAATTGCTCCTTATATCTCAATTGTCACCACTACTATCCTAAGCTCCTACTGGAGCTAGCTTCGAATATGAATTTTTTAAAAGTATAAATGCCACAAAAAGGTATTTTTCAAAAATAGGGGGCAATTGCTCCTTATATCGCAATTGTCACCACTACTATCCTAAGCTCCTGCTGAAGATAGCTTCGAATATTGAACTTTGTATTTTTTAAAAGTATAAATGCCACAAAAAGGTATTTTTTTTTCAAAAATAGGGGGCAATTGCTCCTTATATCTCAATTGTCCCCACTACTATCCTAAGCTCCTGCTGAAGATAGGTTCGAATATTGAACTTTGTATTTTTTAAAAGTATAAATGCCACAAAAAAGGTATTTTTTCAAAAATAGGTGGCAATGCTCCTTATATCTCAATTGTCACACTACTATCCTAAGCTCCTGCTGAAGCTAGCTTCGAATATTGAACTTGTATTTTTTTAAAAGTATAAATGCCACAAAAAGGTATTTTTTTAAAAATAGGGGGCCAATTGCTCCTTATATCTCAATTGTCACCACTACTATCCTAAGCTCCTGCTGAAGATAGCTTCGAATATTGAACTTTGTATTTTTTAAAAGTATAAATGCCACAAAAAAGGTATTTTTTTCAAAAATAGGGGGGCAATTGCTCCTTATATCTCAATTGTCCCCACTACTACTATCCTAAGCTCCTGCTGAAGCTAGTTTCGAATATTGAACTTTGTATTTTTTAAAAGTATAAATGCCACAAAAAGGTATTTTTTCAAAAATAGAGGGCAATTGCTCCTTATATCTCAATTGTCACCACTACTATCCTAAGCTCCTGCTGAAGCTAGCTTCGAATATTGAACTTTGTATTATTTAAAAGTTATATATGCCACAAAAAGGTATTTTTTCAAAAATAGGGGGCAATTGCTCCTTATATCTCAATGGTCACCACTACTAACCTAAGCTCCTGCTGAAGCTAGCTTCGAATATTGAACTTTTTAAAAGTAAAATACCACTTTTACCAATATCCATAAAACTCTCTATTCTGTATATGAAAGGGGCTGTCCCCTCCTCAACACCTCGCTTTTTACGCAAAAGTTTGACTTTCTCACGACTCTTTTTTTTTAAAACAATAAAAAACTTTAGCGTAAAGAGCGAGGCGTTGAGGAGGGGACAGCCCCTTTCATATACGGAATAATTTCTGTTCGGTTTAAGTTTTACCGTCGTTCCTTGCTTTAATTTTAAAAAAAAAACTTGTTTTTTTTATTTAATCTACTTAAGAAGTGACATCAAAAGTATTGTTTTAAGTGATGGTAGAAATGATAAACATCACGTAGATACGAGCATTAGCTTTCGAATGACCCATTAAACGTCAATCTAAAAGTGCTGGTAGTCCACTAGCCCCAGCTTTTCCACTTGAGACATTGCACCAAAAGTGCCGTTTTTTAGTGCCGTTTTGACGTTGCTGATGGTTGAATTTATAGGAAGAAACGTAGATATGAGTAATATCTTTTATACGAGCTACTAAAAATCTGTATAGATACCTGCGATAGCAATACGCCCAAAAATAATACGTCCGATACCGATACACTGTGACAGCCCTTTCCCAGGGGACTTGGAGGGTCATAATATCACCAACACCAAAAGCCACTTGGAGGGTATTTGACTCTAGCAATGTCTCTTGTAATCGTCAAATCTATTAAGTATCTGATGTAAGCACCCATTCTTTAATTATCCCGTGAGGCATTCTTAACCATCGCAATACCTTTACGCTAATACCTCTTCGCAAAAAATTCGCAAATCTCGTAAACTAAAGAAGTAATTACATCACTGTTGTTAGCTCCATCATTAATCTCCAATAATGTAAATGCACCCCTCATTTTTTTCCTCTACTAATATCCTTGCAAATAAAAAAACTATTCTCTTTGAAATCAGTTCTCTTACTAATATGAAATGTAAAGAAAACTAAAAAGATACACCTGTTTTTCCGACACGGATCTAACCTAAAAAAAAAACTTGTTTATCATGAAATAGAAATTCAGTTAATTGTGCCAGACAAAACTTGAACCAGAACAGATTATAACCAACCTGTTTGGTACGGGCACAACGTACGCAAAGTATATACCTTCAAGCAAATTCCATATGATATTTCAAATTACTATACCTTCTATAGAAATGATACCTCTTTGCAAATGACCCTGGTAACCCCAATTCGTTCGAAACTTACACACATATCTATGCCTTCAGGCGTAGTAAGTTTGAATGTAAGTTTCGAATGCATTGTACGGTTACTACTTATATAAATATATATATATATATATATATATATATATATATATATATATATATAAATATATATATATATATATATATATATATATAGATATATATATATATATATATATATATATATATATATATATATATATATATATATATATATATATATATATATATATATAGATATATATATATATATATATATATATATATATATATATATATATATATATTTATATATATATATATTATATATATAATATATATATATATATATATATATATATATATATATATATATATATATATATATATCTATATATATATATATATCTATATATATATATATATATATATATTATATATATATATATATATATATATATATATATATATATATATATATATATATATATATATTATATATATATATATATATATATATATATATATATATATATATATATATATATATATATATATATCCAAAAAAAGGATTTTTGAACTTCTAGGTTTCCGGAATTTTCAATCATACTAAAGAAAACGAAAGAAAAGAGGAAAAAGAGAAAAAAAAAAGAAGAAAAAAGGATTGTGAAAATGGTATTGATTATCCTCGAATAGTAAAAATCAATGCTTGATGGTGCGCGTGCGGCGTAGGCGCACGCACAAAAAAAATTTGTGAGCATTTAGTAAAAACAGATGCGATCTAGTAAATTTTTCCTCTCCGATTTAGTAAATTCTTCCTGGTCAGGGTGGCAACCCTGCTACCTGGTATGCCTGATAAGTTTTTTTTAGGCCTATGCTATGCAGACAATTTACCCCCCTTCTAATGGTTCCAGATATGGCCCTGAACAATATAGGCTGCTTTTTTATTGTTCCTTTGCTAATACAGGTTTGCTGTACCCATAAAATCACTTTAGGCTATAAGGGGTTTCAAAGAAATTGTGGAATAAATATTATATAAAATGTAGGTAAACATGAAGAAAACTATGGTAATGTAAAATTTGGGTAGTTTGGAACAAAATAGTGTTAAATCTACTGCAGGCAAGTAGGCTACATTAATAAAAACTAACGTCTTCTTTCTCTTTAAAGTCTAATAATTTGCAATATCTGGAAATGGACACATTAAAAGGTTACTGTAATTAGTTCTGCGAACAAAATCCATATGAATGTGCCATTTTAAATTCTTTTGGTATGATAATGCTTCTCTGTGTTCTGAAAATAGAAGCATGTATAAATTCACCTAAATATGTAACTACAAGTAGCAAGGATAAATTCACCTAAAAATAAGTATAAATATGCATCGGTAAAATACAAAAAATGCATAGGCACACTATTCGGCACACTAAGATGTTTCAAAGTCAATTCGCCTTCTGGTGATTTATTTTAAGAGAAAATGGGAATTTTTTATACGTTTATTGGAAACCCTGGGCAGTGGTGGGGGACTGCGTTCGCACAGACCTCTGTCCACACATTGAAAAGTTTTTTCTTCTGGGCCCCTTTTATATGTCACATATTTTTCAAATGAAAGAAAAAAGTATAGAATTTGATGTTGTTAAGACAATAATGGGACATGTAAAATTGATCATTGGACTCTTTTGAAAAAATTAATTTCTTGATAAACTTACATGTTTGAAATATTACGGAAGAATTGTGCCTAAAATCCCAAGCATATGAGAAAGTTGAGTGTATAATTTATCATTTTGCAGTTTTCTTTATCCTGATGCATTTTGTTTTTGAAAATACTCTGTAATTATTAAATACTGATTTTGAATTGAACTAGGAATCAAATCAAATTTCTGAAAACTTAGATTAAGTCACAAAGGCTAGTCTTAAAAAGTGAAATGCCCTTGGTGACCACACACTTCATCAAGTCAATTGCGTTGGCAACATATCAAACTAAAAATTCCTCCACTACCGCTAAGCTTCTTGGAATATTTAAATAGGGGGCCCTTTGGCTTCAGCAATTGATCGACCACTCAGTTACATTACAATTGTTTTTTGGCTAATTACTGAATATTTATGTTATTTTCTGCGGATTTAGTTTTTGTACCATGTCATTAAAGATGCCATTGAATTGCTGCTCATTGAACATGTTTTCCCATCATATGATTTTTTTTGCCTGCATTTACTTGATTGAAAACTGAATATCTTATTGCTTTCGAACCTTGTTAAAAAAAAAAAGCCGATAAGGATTTACTAGAATTTTTTTTTATACTTAAGTCAACTCTAACAATTTTCACAACTCTGGCCTCTCCTAATATTGATTCAATCTTTCACCTTGTTCTAAAGATTACCTTGGGAAGTGGCTATTGATGAGTCTTAACCAGGTTTGCCACCGTCCGGGATTAATCCCGGTTTTCTGGGATTTTTTTGTGTCCGGGATTTTTTGTCAGAAAACCGGGATTCTTTGCTAAAAACCAGGATATTTTTCATTAAAAGAAATTTTCAACGATTTTGGCTGATAAGACGTAAATGACGTGAGAAGTCCGTACAACTAGTACTTGAAGAAACTGTCTTGATTAGTGGTCAAACAAGTAACCCTGGAAAATGCAGGATAATTGAAGTCATATATGAACAAAAGTTCAATCTTTTCAAAAATTGACAGTAATTGTGAAATGTGGTACACCTTCCAGGGGTTTCTAAATTAGCTATGTTTGTAGTGAAGTAGACGTGATCAGTGTTGTTATTCGCCTAGTTGCCTACAGTTTTTCAGTTGAAAAGTTGCCGGCTAAGTATTTGTTGTTAGCTTTTGCAGGTTACATCCGGGTAAGCTAATTTTAAGCGGGTAAGAGATGCTATAAGGCACTCTTGGCTCGGTGCAATAAAGAGGCAAAAGTCCTATGTGTTCTTGAGTTCCCATTCTCTTATGGCCCTCATTCTTCCTTCTTGTAGGAACAGTATTTTCATTTCAGTTTAGAAGGTTCTTCTAAAATGAGAAGTTTTGAGATCTTATAGGGGTAAATTATTTCATTTGGGGATTCCATGGTTTCTTGTCTCATACTGCGAAATATTCTAGTCTCTTTAGTTCCTTATCTTGTTTCTAGACACAACACTCTGTCTGACGAGAGAACGTGATTCAGTTCACAATGCTCTGTGTGAAAGGAAAAGAGAATCAAGAGGCAATTCTCCAGGTGAAGGGAGAACGAGAATCAAGAGAAAACAGTCCGTGAGGAAGGAGAAGCCTGAATGCAAATAACACAAAAACCATGTGATTTATCATCTCAGAGTTTTATCTTCGTTAATACATTCGCGGAGTTTGAAGTATAATGTTCTGACAGCTTAACTAATTATTCCTTATCCATATATTAGAATCTTTCAGTGAAGAATACATTCATTTAGTTGATGATTAAAGTGCACTCTGTAACATATTTTGGCACAAGGAATTGGTGTGGTCAGGGCTGGCCCTTTTTTCTATAGCAGGCCTTGCTGCAGAACCGTCCTAAATATTACACAAATCTATTTTTCTCTAGAGGCAGAAGACTTTGTGAGGGGCCCATGAGCCTGTATGGATTGGAAGGAAACGATTCTTGTGTTTATTTCTTAAGCCCTTAGATGGTGTAAAAGCGACCCAAGTCCAAGCTACACTTAGTCCTCTTTTGTTTCGTCTTAGAAAGTAAACTATTGCTGGATTTGTTATCCTTACAGCATAGTCACGTAATTTGTTTAGGCTCTAGAGTAAAGGGCAAAGCGTTGCTCAAGAAATCTGAATAAAACTAGCACAAGTCCATACAGAATATTACTCTATAAATCATTGATCTTCTGCACTTGAAAAATCAACAGATGCTACCATCTTCGAATGCAACTTCCCTCGTACTACTTTGTTTCTACTAAATCTTTTGAGTCCGTCTTATAGGACTTTTGTTTCATTTTTTATTGCTATTCTACGGTTCAAAGCTTAGGGTTCTTTAATAATATTATACTCAATTCTACTATAAAACTGGAATTATAAAAGAAAATGATGAGCTTGTGAAATCGGTCAAAAACCAAACCTAGTTTTTGCAGTAAGGGCGTAAATTCACGAAAATGTAAGGAAGGAAGGGAGGTTTTCTTCATTTTTTAAATAAAGATACAAAAAAACGTATATATCCAATTCTTTTTATTTTTTTACATTTATTTTTCCAGAAGATGGCTGTTTTCAATAAAGACATTGGCCCCCTATTTAAATATTCAAGAACTTAGCGGTAGTGAAGGAATTTTTAGTTTGATATGTTGCCAACGCAATTGACTTGATGAAATGTGTGGTCACCAAGGGCATTTCACTTTTTAAGACTAGCCTTTGTTACTTAATCTAAATTTCAGCAATTTGATTCGATTCCTAGTTCAATTTAAAAATCAATATTTAATAATTACAGAGTATTTTGAAAAACAAAATGCATCAGGAATCTATAGATTATACACTCAACTTTCTCATATGCTTGGGATTTTAGGCACAATTCTTCCGTAATATTTCAAACATGTAAGTTTATCAAGAAATTAATTTTTTCGAAAGAGTCCAATGATCAATTTTACATATTCCATTATTGTCTCAACAACATCAAATTCTATACTTTTTTCTTTCGACTGATAAATATTTGGCAGATGAAAGGGGCCCAGAGGAAAAAACTTTTCAATGTGTGGACAGAGGTCCGCGCGAACGCAGTCCCCCACTACTGAAAACTACGTTGTTGAGTTACCCCCCGTTTGGAGTAATCACAGGGGTCAGCCAGTCCGAAGTGCAATGGATACGCCCAGGGTTGCCACTAAACGTAATAAGAAATCCCTATTTTCTCTGAAAATAAATCACCAAAAGGCGAATTGACTTTGAAACATCTTAATGTGCCGAATAGTGTGCCTATGCATTTTTTGTATTTTACCGATGCATATTTATACCTAATTTTAGGTGAATTTATCCTTGCTACTTGTAGTTACATATTTAGGTGAAATTATGCATGCTTCTAATCTTCAGAACACAGAGAGGCATTTATCATTCCAAAAGATTTTAAAATGCCACATTCATATGGATTTTGTTCGCAGAACTAATTACAGTAACCTTTTAATGTGTCCATTTCCAGATATTGCAAATTATTAGACTTTAAAGACAAAGAAGACGTTAGTTTTTTTAATGTAGCCTACTTGCCTGCAGTAGATTTAACACTATTTTGTTCGAAGCTACCAAAAATCGACGGAATTTACAAAAATTTTACCTTACCATAGTTTTCTTCATGTTGGGCAATAGCCACTCCAACTTCCAATTGAATGAGCCCCTTTAGAAGTTTCTACGACAACTCCTTCGATACGAAGTGCCCGGGTAAAAAAAAAAAAAAAAAAAAAAAAAAAAAGCATTGTGCCAACATCGTTCTTTACTTAAGCAGCGCTATTGTTGCGCTGCCTATGATTTCTGGTCGTTTTGATGAATAATTATAGGCATTATTTCTACTGATCTTAAGTTTTATATAGCCTTTAATTTCTCTGAAATACTTCTTTTTCGGAAAACTTCTTTTAGTTAATGCTATTAAAGGTATATAAAGTATTAGCCTGTTTTTCTTATTAAACTGTTGTAAATTATCTGATCGATATTTGTATTCGTCTCTATTTGTACTAACTTCGATATACGTATTATTTTGTTTTATTTAATTTTTATAATTTCACAAAAATTTTGCAATAGGCCAATACGATTATTAATTTATTTCATTTCTTCTGACGTAAAATTATGGCGCGGAGGAACAAACAAACGTTCCACAACTGCTAATTCGGAAGCTTCTGATTTTTTTTTTTTTTTTTTTTTTTTTTTTTTTTTTTTTTTTTTTTTTTTTTTTTTTTTACATCATAAGGAATAGTACATTGAAATTTTATGCTGTTGAAGTTTATGTTCTAAAATTTGTTTGTTTCTCCCTATAAAATATTTTCCACAAAAAACAAGGTATTCTATTCAAACAACTTTATAGGTTGTTTGGAATTACGTCTTTGCTTGAATTTCCTAAAAATGTTATAGAAAGATTGGTTTTGAAGGTAACTTTAATGTTCTGTTTTGAATTCTTTTGTTAATTTTCGTGATATTGTTTATTTTTCTTTTTAAGTTCGTTGATATTTTAAAAAACCTCGCTGGTATTCCAGTAATAATACTAGCTTAACTAGAGGAGAGAAAAAAAAAAGGTTTTTAAATGCGTAGGAATAAATCTGGGTTCAGATGGACAAGCAAAAATTAATAAAAAGAAACAGTAAATATTTCAATTAAGCCACTTCGAGCCAAGTCAGCATTCACAGATCGGGAAAATAAGCCAAGAACGCCAATTCAGTAAAATACGGGCTGGGGGCAAGAATTTTTTCAATTCTTTTTAAGGGTGCAAAGAAGATATTTTTAAAAATGTCATTTTCATCATAATAATTATATTATTTCTTCGAAATTTAGGGGGATAATTGCATTACCTTCTGACATGGGTGCCCATAGGCTGAATTTTAGGGGGGGGGGGGCAAAATATTGAAAAAATACGTTATATCCTTGAATGTCCGTATATTCTTCCAATTTCATTCGAGGGCACCCTTATTGTACAAACACATGATTTTCCCTTTTAAAATGTAAAATGTAATTTTGATATTGCCCTTGCTTTCAAAACCAATAATAACAGACAAAAAACATAATGGTGGCAGAAAATTTTGTCAACATTGGTGGGTTCTGCTAAAGATCACATTTGCCCTCTTAGCGAAATTCTCTGTTGTGAACCACATGAGTGAAATGAAATGAACCACATGAAAGTGAAATGAGTGAAACTGGAGTTTGCAACATAATCACACATTTTTAATCATTAAAAATTCAAAAAATAAAAAAACGGATTTAAGATTTTGATTTATCCAAATCTCAAAAAAATTGAATTAACTCATGAGAAAAAACTTACATAGGATCTTTAAATCACAAAATTATAACTTTTCAGAAAAAGCAAATTGTAGATTTTGCTTCTGTTTGGAAAATTTGTCTATAGCCAGCTCTTCCAAATTGAGCTCTTGTGCTCTACACCTGTGAATGCTTAATAAGCTCAAACTTGATAGGCGTTCCTCGCTCATAGTGCTCCTCGGCCATGTTTTAATTCACCTCAGGGTGCTAAAGGATCTCTCCACAGTACATGTTGTTGGTGGGATGGTTAGATAGTTAACAAGGGCTCTCATAATTGAAGGGAAAATGTAGTTTCAGAGAAGAGATCTATGAGCTTCACTTCCTCACCACAGTCTTTGTTTTTCCACACATCGTACCAGGTTCTTGCTTCCACTTCTAAATTTTCATTGTCATAGAAATTAGAAAGATCTTTCATAGCATTAACAAATGTATCCTTCTCCGTATTTTTTAAAATGTTGGGATGAATAAGAATTCCTTTGGACGGGGTTTTGTTGTGGTCATTGAATCTCGATTCAAGTGACACAATTAAACGAGTCCAAATAAGGAATAAAAACAGCTAACCTATAGTAATCTATTGGATTAGTCATAGAAATGATGAGTTTGTCTTGCGGTTGTCCTAGATGTTTTGATTTCAATTTCCAGTAAATCGCAGGTTTCTTGTAATTCCTTGAAAAATGCCTTCAAATTCCGTGACTGCTTCTACTCTGTGCTTTTGAAAAACCCATAACAATTTCTCTTTTACGTGCATATGTACAGCATGTAGGTCAAAATCTACGGACTGCATTTTGTTTACAACTGGCTCAAGGTATGAAGAGTATCTGGAAATGATTTTTAGACATAAGATAAAAACTACTGATGATGTTGCTATATCCAGCTGAAAAGCTTGTGAACGCGTTTCTTGGTTCGCCTCATTGTAGGTGGGAAGTTGACTCAAAGCTTCCTTGATGGCAATAAAATTGTTTGAAAAGTTGCGTATGCATCTGTACTTCTCAGACCACCTTGTTTCACACAGAATAGGAATTTTTGGGATCTTTTTCTTCTAAGAGTGCTCTCCCAGAAGAATCGGATCACTTTTTTTATTGTGCCTATTATGTTTCTAATTCTGGTACAATATTGAGGTCATTGACAAATAATTTAATCTATGAGAGGCACAGTGGAAATACACAGCTTTTGGATATTTTTCCCGGATTCTTCGTTGAACTCCAGTATCTTTCCCAGCCATCGTTGAACATCCATCAAATCCTAAACCAATTAGCTTTGTCATGTCTAGTCCTATCTTGTCTGTGAAATGCAAAATTGCATCAGCAATACTTCCTGCATCTAATTTTTCAAGTTCGGCAAACCCCATAAATTCTTCTTTGATCACCCATCCAACGTTTGAATCCGTTTTTATGTAACGTACCCTATTGACATCTGCTCTTTCCCACTATTATCAGTAGTCTCATCTGCTAGCAAAGAGAATGCTTGGCTATCATTTACTTCTTTGACTATTGTATCTTGTAGTATAATCCCACAAATATTTATCAGCTCATTTTGGACTCTATGATATGTATATTTAGCTTTTCCTGAATGTGTCGTTATGTGGTCTTTAAGGACTTGATCTACTGCTTCAATGCGAAAACGAACCAGGTCTTGAAAGTTTTCTCCATTTGAATGATTTCCACGGAGAGCAATGTCGTAAGTACCACAAAATATAATTGCTTTTAAAATTGATGTAAGTTTGCTTCGGTTTATCTGTATAAGATCAGATTTAGCAGAATCCAGTTGTTCTTTGATGTCTTTTTTCTTCATCGTCATTGAATCACAGAAGTTATTAGCATCAAGTACAGCTTCGTGGTGCCACTTGGATTTGGCATGATTCCGTGTGTCTTCATGAAAATGTTTGAAGTCCTTGTGAGCTTTTATCACGAAAGAGCCAAAAATGCCTCTCTTCAAGGCTGGCTTAAATAACACGCAATATTTACAAAGCCCACCTTTTAGCAGGGTTGCCACCGTCAGTAGGATTTTACTAGATCTAGTAAAAAAAATCTAGTAAATTTAGAGGATCTAGTAAATTTCCCGAAATCTAGCAAAAACTAGTAAAAAGTCATGATTTATAGTAAACAAAACTTTTTTTTTTTTTTCCATGAATTCAGGGAAAAAAATTATCGTAAACATATGACAATTTTTGCTTGTCTGTTTTACAATTTACAATTTTGCTTGTCTGTCTCAGAGACAGACAAGAAGTCACCTATTTTCATAAACAGACACTTCACTTCCGGCGTCTAAAGGTCGACAAAATCAGCTTTCTGTGCATCAAATCTTACCAACTAAAAATGAAGCTATAATGACACTTGGATTTTTTGATGATTGGGAATCTATTGGAATCAAAACAAAAGCCAACCACCCAAGGTGATTAGGTGAATCTCCTCAGTTTGAAAATTTTTATTGACGAAAAAGGAGCCTGCTGAGAGAAATTAAAAGTAAGTAGAAATGTTACATTTTATATATATATATATATATATATTATATATATATATATATATATATATATATATATATATATATATATATATATATATATATATATATATATATATATATATATATATATATATATATATATATATATATATATATATATATATATATATATATATATATATATATATATATATATATATATATATAAATATATATATATATATATATATATATATATATATATATATATATATATATATATATATATATATATATATATATATATATATATATTATATATATATATATATATATATATATATATATATATATATATATATATATATATATATATATATATATATATATATATATATATATATATATATATATATATATATATCCAAAAAAAAGGATATATATATATAAAAAAAAAGGATTTTGAACTTGTAGGTTTTCGGAATTTTCAATCATACTATGAAACGAAAGAAAAGAAGAAAAGAGAAAAAAAAAGAAGAAAAGGAAAAAAGATTGTGAAAATCGATTGTGAAATCGTATTGATTATCCTCCTATAGTATAAATCGATCTTTGATTGTGCGCGTGCGGCGTAGCCGCACGCGCAAAAATTTTTTTTGAGCATTTAGTAAAAACAGATGCGATCTAGTAAATTTTCCTCTCCGATTTAGTAAATTCTTCCAGGTCCGGGTGGCAACCCTGCCTTTTAGTGAAGTTGAATACACTAACCATGGATAAGTATACAACCAGCTTTTCTTAAATTTTAGGGGTATCTTTACCAATAATAGAAACATCTTTCTTGAAATCATGAGAATAACAGTTTACGCTTGGGTTTGTCAGCAATTCGTATTTTTACAATCAGAAATACCTTTCTCCAAAAAGCTCCCTAAATCAACACTTTCAACCGCACTGTCATTAACATTCGTGATTTTGGATTGTAAGGATTGCTGAAACTCAACAAATCTTCTTGAAGTTGACGGTTGTTCCATTACAGTTTCTTTGGCTGTTGATGACGAGACATCTAAATCAGGCAACTGCAGATCTTTTTCATTTTCTGGAGGCGAGGTTTCCTCAAACTTAGCCTTTTTATATTTTTTTATTCAAAAAACTTCCGGATATCCATTTTTCTAAAAAAAGAGAAAATATCTATTAGAACTGCCTCATTAGTAATTTGGAGTTAGGGTTTTGTTTGAGCGAGGAATGATTAAATGGAACGAATTTTATAGAAAACAGCAAACTAGCAAATAAGTAATGTAGGTGTCATTAATCAAAGCCATCAGGGCTTTCAATAACATCTGCAACGATTTCTGCGAATCAATGAATATTCTTCGGCAAGCGTGCATTAAAATACCAGGAATTAAATAAAAAAAATAGTTTTTTCACCTGAAATTAAGGAGCAGCATTAAAACTTAAAACGAATAGAAATAAACCTTTAAACACCTGACTATTCACGCTAAGATTTTTTAGTACTTTTAAAAAAGCTTCTTATTGTTCTAATTAAATAACAGTTGTGTTTCAGGAATCGTTCTTACAGAATAGGGACAAAATTCAAACTTTAGCGCAAATAACGTAGTGTTAAAGAGGAGACAACGACAACCCCCCTCATATATGTAATAATTCTTATTCGTTTTAATGTTGCTCCTTAGGCCTATTTTCAGATGATAAAAAACTTTTTTGATATTTACGGTTAGACGATTGTATGGTACATACGTATTAGCCAGAAAACACACGAGAAATTGTATAGCGAACATGATACAGCAAACTAGTTAAGCAGCTTCTTTATCAAGAGAATTCCTTGGGCGCTCTAGGCAAACAGGGGTTTCTCACTCCGTGAACAATATTTAAACTTTAGTTTGTTGGGGTTGTGGGGCAAAAAAAGGTACCTAGGTTAGGTTATGTATTTAATTTATACTATGCTTTACCCCCAGCCCCACCCGTCCTAATGTGCAAATATATAGCCCGAATTTGTTTCTAAGCTATTGTATTTTCATCATATTTTGATTTACTTCATTAGCATTAACCAAACTTCACCTCTCGCGTGTTTTCTGGCTAATACGTAAGTACTGGTTGTATTTAGGGAGAGTTCTTAAGAAGAAATTCAATTATAAAACATTTTTTAATTCTATTGTTTCTATTTCAAGAGCCTTCATACAGGGTTACTATTGTTCAAGCATTAGAAGTTGTAAAGATATGCCTGAATATTTAAACAAATTTACTAGGCTATCCCTAATTTGAGCAAAATATCTTTTCCGTAAATTTTCTTCGCCTACCTAACAGCTTCGCAAGACTGTAAAAGGATCCTAAACTGCAATTTAAAATATTAAGCCTACCGAAAATATTACACGGGTGAAGAACCAGAATCATAATTGTGAGGGAAGGGGAATACGTTTGAGGGGAGAAGGTGGCATGACAAACACAACTCTCAGATAATAAAGAACTTAATTTCTACACACCAAATGAAACAAAATTTTTAAACGGTAAGAATTCGTGGAAAAAAGATCGGTGCTTTCCGATTATGTCGGCCTTTCTAAAAAGTCCAGTTTGGTTAATGCTAATGAAATAAAATAAAATAGGATGAATATATAATAGTTTAGAAACAAATTTCGGCTATATATTTGCACATTAGGAGGGTTGGGGCTGGGGGTAGATAATAGCATATATTAAATATGTAACCTAACCTAGGTACCTCCCCCCCAAACCCCCCAAAAAAATACAGTTTTAATATCGTATACACAATGAAAACCACGCTATCATTGCCTACTTTATAGTGGTTAACACGTCAAAAACGGGTTTTATCATTGTCTGCTCTTTAGCGGTTAACCCGAAAGGCCCACACAATGGGAAAGTACCAAAAGATCAATTCCTTCAATATATCATGCGTTCACTCATTATGTATTAAACATTAACACAGTATGTCCGAAACCAAAGTAGCAAAAAACAAAAAAATAATTAAACTTACGATTCGGCTTTCAAAAAAATTTCTCCTCTAAATATTCAATTTCAGAACTCAAAATACAACCGAAGAATCCAACTTCAAATAAAATTCTTCAATAGTTTTGACCACGACCACGAATGATGTAGAATTGTATAGCATTAGGAATACTACATTTGAATTGAAATGCAGTGTTGCCACTCGACCGGCACCGCTCCGCGGCGCTGGCCTCGTCAAAAAGCGGCATTTCCGTGGCATCCTTGAACCAAAATGCGGTAAAAAACCGCGGCATGCCCAAAATTCTCGGAAAAGCTGTGTTTTGTATTTTCGAGAGAGAATGGGTGAAAAATCTCGCTTTAATATGAATGTTGATTCAGTGTCAAGTGAAGTGTGGTGAAGATCTGTCATAAATTTGAGAAAACACAAGCTGTCTATCCTTCTTTTCAGCGGTCAAAGGTAAGCATGGTCAGCTCAGTCCGTGAACACACATTTGTCGTTCATCGTTTTCGTTCAAGCACGCAACAGAAGTAAAAGTGCAGAGGTACCACAGCGGGGAAAGTCCACGGTGGGAAAACCGTATAAATGTGAAGTGAATAGTAAAGAAATTAAAAACGATTTTCCCTTGGGCCTTCAAGCCTATCCAATAGAATAATTGATGGGTAACTAGATTCTCGTATCTTAACCTTTTTCGATTAATGTTTAATGAAAATCAATATCAAAAGCTTCAAGAAGCAACATTCAGATAAATAATACAAGACAAACAGACAAGATTAATCGGAATCGGACTGTTCACGTGTGTCACAAACAATATCTTTGGCCAGACCATACACAATGCTTTGGTTCAAAACGTTACAGTCACGAGAAGAGGCACTATCCTTCACTTTGAGTACACGCTTGACTAGTCCGGGTTCTAGCTCTAGCACTGACTTGCCCGAGTCAAGCCCTCCTTTAGAATAGTGCTTAAGGCCACACTTGGTTTTCAGTTTTGCCGAAAGAGTCACTGCACTCAGTCGGTTTCGCTTATCAGTATTCACTTCCTTGAGCAAACTTGAGCTCGGCAATAACGTTTGAGAAAGGGAGCGAGAAAAAGTACTGAACCATTTTCCCGACATTTGGGAACATCCGACTACCATTTGGTGACTTCGTTTGCAAGATGTGGTGCCAGTAAACGACAATGTCCATGTCATCTACGTCAGGAAGATCGACAGTACTAAGTAGAGCTACACTTGGTATAGACCGCCATTCCTGCTCTAGCTTTCCTTTATTCCAAAGCACAGAATCGTAGTAGTCAAAGAACTGACGAAGACCGGGAATTTTTAGTTCATAACTAGAGCTTGGGGTAAGCAAGTATACCAGCTCGTAGATATTTTTAGAGAATGGAAAATGGTCAAGAATTTGTTGAACAGCTTCGACGAAGAAATCCCTCGCGGAGCGACAAATTCGGAGACTTTCCGCTACAAAACGGCCTGGTAACTACTCTCGTTTCGAGCCCCACAAGGAAATCGTACTCTTTGTAGCCGATATAGACATTTTCGTCGGGAAGATAGTTCACTTCGTCATGCCGATTTATGTCAAAAGGGTTGACTGTTCTAACATATGAAGGCTTCATAAAGTTCATGGCTAATGTCCGAAGAAGTTTTTCCACCTGGGTTTTCATAAGGTGAATAGGGGTTTTTCAGACTGCAAGATGGTGTTGAACTCATTCAGCTCTACTAGCAGGTACTCGACAAAAAAACATCATAACCCTCGAGTATGGGTTGTTTAGTGTCATTCTTACATGATCATTTGCATGCGAGGGATCATCAAGTACCAACGAGTCCCAGTACAACGTAAGAGTAACCCACTGTTCGAGAATACGACGTGCACAGTTTTGAAACGACAACCAGCGTGTTGGAGCCAAAGCAAGGAATCTGTGCTGTTCCACTTGAGTAAAGACTTGAAATTCCTTCCTATATGCATCTTGCACTGTGCCTGAAGTGATTACACACAGTCCGACATAGATCTTCGAGGCTCTTGGACAGTTTTTTTGCAAGCAAGACTTGCAACTAGGGCACACAGATGGCAGCTACATTTCACAACTGTAACCCAGGGATATCTCCCTTCAACAAGTGTTTTGACTGAGTGGTTTATCCCCATCATAGAATTCGTTGTGTCAGAGCAGAATCCGACCCAGTTTTGTAGAGGAACACCCGCCTTCTTGACATCATCCATCACCTTCACTAGCTGGTTGAATAGACCAGATGCTGATCCGTCGCTGCATTCGACAAGAGCGAGCAAATCTACCTGCACATTCATTGCTTTGTCACAAAACCTGACACAAACAGCAAGTTGTTTGGCTACAGATGAATCTGTGGTCTCTTCAATTACTACGGAGAAAAGATTCGTTTTCAGGTTTTCAAGAAGCTTTTCATGAAAATAAGGGTCCAACGCTTGTCGACCAATATTAGTTGCTTTAGTTCTACCAAGAGTGGCCTGGCTTAGAAGATCTGGGCCTGGCATACTTTTCACAAGTTTCCGAAAACGAATAGGGTAGATCGTGCTCAACGAGAAATGTCACTAGCTTTGCTTCAACAGTGGCCACTCTTTCAATTCTTGAATCACCAGAAAAATGAAGACTAAATGCCATGGTCTTAGAAGACGAAGTTATCCACGCTTTTATATTTTCTTCGTGAGCTTTGGTCTGTATTTGCCTTTTTGCGTCGTGTTTCCCTTTTTTATAAACGAAATCCTTTTTGCAGCAAAGACAGTGAGCTAAATATCCACTGTTTTGACCGGTCTGCACCTTTCCTTTTCGTAACCATTCATTAAAGTCAGATTCTCTTTCCCACTCAGTCTTGTATCTTTGGTCTGCCCTTTCTTTGTGATCCCCGGTTTTTTGTTGGAGGGTTCACTATCGTCCGAGTCTTTATCACCGTCCTCATATTCCTGATCGATATCTATCACTTCTACCAATATGTTGTAACACGTTTGGTCTATAAACAAGAGAAATATTTAGCTATTATGTCCTTTCTTTCATGGATTGACTTGCTGGTGAAAGAAACGAACCTGAATTAGTTTAATTTCTTCCAGCACCAGCCTGCTGAGAACCCTTTGTTCTTTCCGGATAAATCCTTCGCCGGGAATCCGGCTGAAGTCAGAAATTTGGCAGAAGTAAGGCAGGAAGTTTTGATACGTTTCGTCACAGCAGATATGACGTCAAATGACAGTAGATATGACGTAAACACACATTTGTTGTGTTTTTGCTGATACCCCTGTCACCACGGTAACTGCGGATCTAGAGTTAGTTGTTTTGCAGTTACCGTGATATCTGATATACGGTCCACTGCCAAAAAACGACTATTATATTGCCGAAATCGCACTTTTCAAAAGTCATCCCAAAAGAAAAACTGATATCCAATTACATAACTAAGTGCTGAACTTCTTTCTCACCAATTTGACAAAATTTGATGAAAATGAGATGACTTTTCAGATACCACGAGCAGATACCACGGTCGGACCGTGATATCTGAATATCAGTTACCGCGGTAGCAGGCCAGATACCACGACAACTGCAAAAAACGCCTTTTGACCGTGGTATCGGATACTACGGTAGCTGCAGAAACGACTTTAGACCGTATATCGAATACCATGGTATCTGCAAAACCCCAAACTATTGTCGTATAATAATAATATTTATGACCCACTCTATAGGTTTAAGATAGTGGAGAAATCAAAGGAAAGAAATAGAGAGAGTACAAAATAACACACACAACAACAAAAACCACTCAATGAACAATTCTGTTTCCAAATCTGGATAGTAAAATTTGTTTACCGAAAAGGGCTGAAAAACCAAATGAAAATGCGTTACTTCGTTGCTAGAACTTGGGCCCATGCTGACTTGGACACACATATTCAAGCAACGAATTAAACGGATACGTCAATTACGATCCTATTCAGAGAAAGTATCCTTCCCTAAGGTTGATCATGAAGTTTGACAGCCTGACGAGGACCCTTGCCAAGAAGGCTGAGTAGAGATGACCCTATAACTCCGATCAGGGCTCCTTATATGGGCATAGAGCCACGTGGTTTATGGACTTTGTCAGTGAGAATTTGAAAAACAGGAATTTTGTCACATTTATGGATGGTTTTATGGATTTTCTCAGTGAAAATGAAAAAACAGGAAGTTTGTCACATTTATGTCTGTTTTTATGGATGTTTATGTGTGTTGATTATTTGACGGTTTTATGGACTTTGTCAGTGAGAATGGAAAAACAGGAACTTTGTCACTTCCTTCTTGTTGTTGTTCAAGCCAGATGTTATGAGTTTCCGGGAAACAGTATTTGTTATTGTTGTTTCCAAGCCAAATGTTATGAGTTCCCGGAAACAGTTAATTAATGTCTGACAGATGACGTCAAGTTAATTAATGTCCTTGCATTTCCAAAGAGAATTGTCACCGAGAAACAGTTAGATCACACATGATGTCATGATTGATTGATTGACACGAAAGGGAAATTAATTTGTTGTTCTAAAGAGAATTGATTCACGAAAGGGGAATTAATTTGGAGTTCTAACAAGAGAATCGTTTTCGAGGCAGATGTTTTGATCTTAGCGCGCGAAAAGGTTTCCAAATAATTTGAAATGCATTAGCGCAGAGATGCCAAACAAAAGGAACATGCTGAAATTCCGTTTGGGGGGTAATTTTGGCGAAAACCGTTTTTAGCTATTTTATGGAATTATTTCGGCGAAACACTTAGAGACATTATAAAATATGATTTTTGAAGAGATTTTGGACGAGGTTTTGAGTGTGGTCGTTATAATACACAAGTTCCATTTGAAACAGTGTTGTGAGGTCCTCTACCACAACCCCAAAGGGTTCCGATCCCTCTACCCCAACCCCAAAGGGCTCCGATCCCCCTACCCCAAGCCCGAAGGGTTCCGATCCTCCTACCCCAACTCCAAAGGGTTCCAATCCCCCTACCCCAACCCTGAAGGAAGTCCCCCGGTCCTCAAGGGTCCCTCCAAGCTCCCAAAGGACCCCCAAAGGCTCTCCCCGGGCCCCCCAAAGGCCCTCCCCCGGTCCCCAAAGGTCCACCGGGCTCCCAAAGGGGCTGGGAGCCGGTCGGGAGGAGCTGTGGGAGGCGCTGCATGAAGCGCCGCGGGCCCGAGAAGCGCCACAGGGATGTGCCGCGGGCCAGGAAAGTGCCACAGGATGCGCCACAGGGATGCGCCACGGGTCAGGAAAGCACTGCAGTATGCGCCGCATGGGGATGCGCCGCAAAAAAAATAACACTTTGAAAATAAACGAACAAATTGCCGCCTTCTATGTCATATCTTACATTATCTTAAGTTGGAACTTTCAGTTGAATTAACTGACCCTCAAGTGCCACACAGACCCCCAAAGGCCCTCCCAGACTCCCAAAGGCCGTCCCCCGATCCCCAAAGGTCCACCGGGCTCCCAAAGGACCAAATCGGTGCTCAAGGGCCCCCTCAGACCCCCAAAGGCCCCCCCCCCTGGGCCCCCAAAGGCCCTCCCCCGGTCCCCAAAGGTCCACCGGGCTCCCCCAAGGACCAATCGGTCCTCAAGGGCCTCCAGACCCACAAAGCCCCCCCCCCCGGGCTCCCAAAGAGCCACCCAGCCCTTGGTTTAGTTTTACTTAAAAGTATAGAGTGTTTTAGCTTAGAGTCATAACTTAGAGTTTTACTTGAAGTTCTAGTTTAGTTTAATTTTAGTTAAGAGTTTGATGTTTTACCTTTGAGTTTCAGTTAGAGTTTTAGTTTGTTTAGTTTTAGTTAAGAGTTTGTAGTTTTAGCTTAGAGTCTTAGCTTAGAGTTTAAGTTAGAGTTCTTGTGTAGTTTAGTTTTAGTTAAGAGTTTAGAGTTTTACGTTAGAGTCTTAGCTTAGAGTTTTAGTTAGAGTGGAAGTTTAGTTTAGTTTACAGTTAAGAATTTAGAGTTTTAGCTTAGAGTCATAGCCTAGAGTTTTACTTAAAGTTATAGTTTGACTAAGTTTTAGTTAAGAGTTTTGAGTTTTAGCTTAGAGTCTTAGCTTAGAGTTTTTTTTTGTTAGAGTTCTAGTTTAGTTTGATTTTAGTTAAGAGTTTGATGTTTTAGACTTTGAGTTTCAGTTAGAGTTCTAGTTTAGTTTAGTTTTAGTTAAGAGTTTAGAGTTTTTAGCTTAGCGTTTTTGTTGAAGTTTTAGTTAGTTTAGTTTTAGTTAATAGTTTAGAGTTTTAGCTTAGAGTCTTAGCTTTAAGTTTTTGTTAGAGTTCTAGTTTAGTTAATTTTAGTTAAGAGTTTGATGTTTTACCGTTGAGTTTCAGTTAGAGTTCTAGTTTTAGTTTAGTTTTAGTTAAGAATTTAGAGTTTTTAGCTTAGAGTCTTAGCTTAGAGTTTTTGTTGAAGTTCTAGTTTAGTTTAGTTTTAGTTAGTAGTTTAGAGTTTTACCTTAGAGTCTTAGCTTAGAGTTTTTGTTAGAGTTCTAGTTTAGTTTAATTTTATTTTAGAGTTTAGAGTTTTAGCTTAGTCTTAGCTTAGAGTTTTTTTTGTTAAGAGTTCTAGTTTACTTTAATTTTAGTTAAGAGTTTGATTTTTTCCTTTGAGTTTCAGTTAGAGTTTTAGTTTAGTTTTAGTTAAGAGTTTGGTGTTTTACCTTAGAGTCTTAGCTTAGAGTTTTAATTTGAGTTCTAGTTTAGTTTAGTTTTAGTTAAGATTTTAGAATTTTAGCTTAGAGTTTTTTTTGTTAGAGTTCTAGTTTAGTTTAATTTTAGCTAAGAGTCTGATTTTTTACCTCTGAGTTTCAGTTAGAGTTCTAGTTTAGTTTTAGTTAAGAGTTTGGTGTTTTACCTTAATGTCTTAGCTTAGAGTTTTTAGTTAGAGTTCTAGTTTAGTTTAGTTTTGGTTAAGAGTCTAGAATTTTAGCTTAGAGTCTTAGCTTAGAGTTTTTTTTTAGAGTTCTAGTTTATTTTAGTTTTAGTTAAGAGTTTAGAGTTTTTGTTGAAGTTTTAGTTTATTTTAGTTTTAGTTAATAGTTTAGAGTTTTAGCTTAGAGTCTTAGCATAGAGTTTTTGTTAGAGTTGAAGTTTAGTTTATTAATAGTTAAGAGTTTAGAGTTTTAGCATAAAGTCTTAGCTTAGAGTTTTTGTTAGAGTTCTAGTTTAGTTTACATGTAGTAAGAGTTTAGAGTTTTATCTTAGAGACCTAGCTTAGAGTTTTAGTTTAGTTTAGTTTTATTTAAGATTTTAGAGTTTTAGCTTAGAGTCTTAGAGTTCTAGTTTAGTTAAGAGTTTAGAGTTTTAGCCTAGAGTCTTATCTCAGAGTTTTTGTTAGAGTTCTAGTTTTAGTTAAGAGCTTAGAGTTTTAGCTGAGAGTCATAGCTTAGAGTTTTTGTTGAAGTTCTAGTTAGTTTAGTTTTAGTTAATAGTTTAGAGTTTTAGCTTAGAGTCTTAGCTTAGAGTTTTTGTTAGAGTTGAAGTTTAGTTTAGTAATAGTTAAGAGTTTAGAGTTTTAGCATAGAGTCTTAGCTTAGAGTTTTTGTTAGAGTTCTAGTTTAGTTTACATATCGTTAAGAGAGTTTGGAGTTTTACCTTAGAGACCTAGCTTAGAATTTTAGTTTAGTTTAGTTTTAGTTAAGAGTTTAGAGTTTTTTAGCTTAGAGTCTTAGTTTAGAGTTTTTAATAGAGTTCTAGTTTAGTTTAGTTTTAGTTAAGAGTTTGGTGTTTTACTTTAGAGTTTTTGTTGAAGTTCTAGTTTAGTTTAGTTTTAGATAAGAGTTTAGAATTTTAGCTTAGAGTCTTAGCTTAGAGTTTTTTGTTAGAGTTCTAGTTTATTTTAGTTTTAGTTAAGAGTTTAGAGTTTTTAGCTGAGAGTCATAGCCTAGAGTTTTTGTCGAAGTTCTAGTTTAGTTCAGTTTTAGTTAAGAGTTTAGAGTTTTAGCTTAGAGTCTTAGCTTAGATTTTTTGTTAGAGTTGAAGTTTTTTTAGTGTTAGTTAAGAGCTTAGAGTTTTTAGCTTAGAGTCTTAGCTTAGAGTTTTTGTTAGAGTTCAGGTTTACTTTAGATATAGCTAAGACTTTGGAGTTTTACCCTAGGGACTTAGCTTAGAGTTTTTGTTAGAGTTGAAGTTTAGTTTAGTAATAGTTAAGAGTTTAGAGTTTTAGCATAGAGTCTTAGCTTAGAGTTTTTGTTAGAGTTCTTGTTTAGTTTACATTTAGTTAAGAGTTTTGGAGTTTTAACTTGGAGACATAGCTTAGAATTTTAGTTTAGTTTAGTAACAGTTAAGAGCTTAGAATTTTAGCTTGGAGTCTTAGCTTAGAGTTTTTGTTAGAGTTCTAGTTTAGTTTAGTTATAGTTAAGAGTTTGTGTTTTACCATAGAGACTTAGCTTAGAGTTTTAGTTTAGTTTAGTTTTAGTTAAGATTTTAGAGTTTTAGCTTAGGGTCTTAGCAGAGAGTTTTTGTTAGAGTTCTAGTTTAGTTTAGTTTTAGTTAAGAGTTTAGAGTTTTAGCCTAGAGTCTTATCTCAGAGTTTTTGTTAGAGTTCTAGTTTAGTTTAGTTTTAGTTAAGAGTTTAGTGTTTTAAGCTTAGAGTCTTAGTTTAAAGTTTTTGTTGAAGTTCTAGTTTAGTTTAGAGTTTTAGCTTAGACTTAGAGTTTTAATTAGAGTTCTAGTTTAGTTTAGTTTTAGTTAAGAGTTTAGAGTTTTAGCTTAGAGTCATAGCTTAGTGTTTTGTTAGAGTTCTAGTTTAGTTTAGTTTTAGTTAAGAGTTTAGAGTTTAGCTTAGAGTCTTAGCTTAGAGTTTTTGTTATAGTTCTAGTTTAGTTTAGTTATAGTTAAGAGTTTGGTGTTTTACCCTAGAGACTTAGCTTAGAGTTTTAGTCTAGTTTAGTTTTACTTGAGAGTTTAGAGTTTTAGCTTAGGGTCACAGCTTAGAGTTTTTGCTAGAGTTCTAGTTTAGTTTAGTTTTAGTTAAGAGTTTAGTGTTTTTAGCTTAGAGTCTTAGTTTAGAGTTTTTGTTGAAGTTTAGTTTAGTTTTGGTTGAGAGTTTTAGCTTAGACTTAGAGTTTTAATTAGAGTTCTAGTTTAGTTTAGTTTAGCTAAGAGTTTAGAGTTTTAGCTTAGAGTCATAGCTTAGAGTTTTTGTTAGAGTTCTAGTTTAGTTTAGTTTTAGTTAAGAGTTTAGAGTTTTACCATAGAGTCTTAGCTTAGAGTTTTAGTTAGAGTTGAAGTTAGTTTAGTTACTTTTAAAGAATTTAGAGTTTTAGCTTAGAGTCATAGCTTAGAGTTTTACTTTAAGTTATAGTTTGGTTAAGTTTTAGTTAAGAGTTTCGAGTTTTAGCTGAGCCTTAGCTTAGAGTTTTTGCTAGAGTTCTAGTTTAGTTTTAGTTTTAGTTAAGAGTTTAGAGTTTTACCTTAGAGTCCTAGCTTAGAGTTTTTGTTAGAGTTCTAGTTTAGTTTAATTTTAGTTAAGAATTGATATTTTACCTTTGAGTTTCAGTTAAAGTTCTAGTTTAGTTTACTTTTAGTTAAGAGTTTAGCGTTTTACCTTGGAGTCTTAGCTTAGAGTTTTAGTTAGAGTTCTAGTTTTGTTTAGTTTTAGTTAAGAGTTTAGAATTTTAGCTTAGAGTCATAGCTCAGAGTTTTTATTAGAGTCCTAGTTTATTTTAGTTTTAGTTAATAGTTTAGAGTTTTACATTGAGTTTCAGTTAGAGTTCTAGTTTAGTTTAGTTTTAGTTAAGAGTTTTAGAGTTTTTAGCTTAGAGTCTTAGCTTAGAGTTTTTGTTGAAGTTCTAGTTTAGTTTAGTTTTAGTTAATAGCTTAGAGTTTTTGTTAGAGTTCTAGTTTAGTTTAATTTTATTTAAGAGTTTAGAGTTTTTAGCTTAGAGTTTTTTTGTTAGAGTTCTAGTTTAGTTTAATTTTAGTTAAGAGTTTTATTTTTTACCTTTGAGTTTCAATTAGAGTTCTAGTTTAGTTTTAAGTTAAGAGTTTGGTGTTTTACCTTAGAGTTTCAGTTAGAGTTTCTAGTTTAGTTTTAGTTAAGAGTTTGGTGTTTTACCTTAGAGTCTTAGCATAGAGTCTTTTGTTAGGGTTCTAGTTTAGTTTAATTTTAGTTAAGAGTTTGGTTTTGTACCACTGAGTTTCAGTTAGAGTTCTAGTTTAGTTTTAGTTAAGAGTTTGGTGTTTTACCTTAGGGTCTTAGCTTAGAGTTTTTAGTTAGAGTTCTAGTTTAGTTTAGTTTTGGTTAAGAATTTAGAATTCAGCCTAGAGTCTTAGCTTAGAGTTTTTTAGAGTTCTAGTTTATTTTAGTTTTAGTTAAGAGTTCAGTTTTTTACCATAGAGTCTTAGCTTAGAGTTTTTGTTGAAGTTTTTAGTTTATTTTAGTTTTAGTTAATAGTTTAGAGTTTTAGCTTAGAGTCTTAGCTTAGAGTTTTTGTTAGAGTTGAAGTTTAGTTTAGTATAGTTAAGAGTTTGGTGTTTTACCGTAGAGTCATAGCTTAGAGTTTTAGTTAGAGTTCTAGTTTAGTTTAGTTTTAGTTGAGAGTTTAGAATTTTAGCTTAGACTCTTAGCTTAGAGTTTTTGTTAGATTTCTAGTTTAGTTTAGTTTTAGTCAAGAGCTTAGAGTTTTTAGCTTAGATTAATAGCTTAGAGTTTTTGTTTGAAGCTATAGTTTAGTTTAGTTTTAGTTAAGAGTTTTTAGTTTTAGCTTAGATTCTTAGCTTAGAGTTTTTGTTAGAGTTTTAGTTTAGTTTAGTTTTAGTTAAGAGTTTAGAGTTTTAGCTTAGAGTATTAGCTTAGAATTATAGTTAGAGTTGAAGTTTAGTTTAGTTATAGTTAAGAATTTAGAGTTTTTAGCTTAGAGTCGTAGTTTAGAGTTTTTGTTATAGTTCTAGTTTAGTTTAGTTAAGAGTTTAGAGTTTTATCATAGAGTCATAGGTTAGAGTTTTTGTTGAAGTTGAAGTTTAGTTTAGTCATAGTTAAGAATTTAGAGTTTTTATCTTAGAGTCATAGCTTAGAGTTTTTGAAGTTCTAGTTTAGTTTAGTTAAGAGTTTAGAGTTCCACCTTAGAGTCTTAGCTTAGAGTTTTACTTAGAGTTGAAGTTTAGTTTACTTATAGTTAAGGGTTTAGAGTTTTAGCTTGGAGTCATAGCTTAGAGTTTTAGTTAGAGTTCTAGCTTAGTTTAGTTTTAGTTAAGAGTTTAGAGTTTTACCTTAAAGTCTTAGCTTATTGTTTTATTTAGAGTTTCTAGTTTAGTTTAGTTTTAGTTAAGAGTTTTGAGTTTTACCTTAAAGTCTTAGATTAGAGTTTTAGTTAGGGTTGAAGTTTCATTTAGTTTAGTTATAGTTAAGAGTTTATAGTTTTAGCTTAGAGTCTTAGCTTAGAGTTTTAGTTAGAGTTATTGTTTAGTTTAGTTTTAGTTAAGAGTTATAGCTTTAGCATAGAATCTTAGCTTAGAGATTTAGTTAGAGTTGAAGTTTAGTCCAAACTAGCATAACCACAAAATTATACAATATTGCATAGAAATACCAAAAACCATAGGTTAGGTTAGGTCAGGTTAGAAGTTTGGTTTCTCCACGTCTAAGTTAGGTTAGATTAGGTTAGCTTATCATGAGCGCTCATGATAAGCTAACCTAATCTAACCTAACTTAGACGTGGAGAAACCTGACCTAACCTAACCTATGGTTTTGGTATTTCTATGCAACATTGTGTAATTTTGTGGTTATGCTAGTTTGGAATAAACTTCAACTCTAACTAAATCTCTAAGCTAAGATTCTATGCTAAAGCTATAACTCTTAACTAAAACTAAACTAAACAATAACTCTAACTAAAACTCTAAGCTAAGACTCTAAGCTAAAACTATAAACTCTTAACTATAACTAAACTAAATGAAACTTCAACCCTAACTAAAACTCTAATCTAAGACTTTAAGGTAAAACTCAAAACTCTTAACTAAAACTAAACTAAACTGGAACTCTAAATAAAACAATAAGCTAAGACTTTAAGGTAAAACTCTAAACTCTTAACTAAAACTAAACTAAGCTAGAACTCTAACTAAAACTCTAAGCTATGACTCCAAGCTAAAACTCTAAACCCTTAACTATAAGTAAACTAAACTTCAACTCTAAGTAAAACTCTAAGCTAAGACTCTAAGGGGGAACTCTAAACTCTTAACTAAACTAAACTAGAACTTCAAAAACTCTAAGCTATGACTCTAAGATAAAAACTCTAAATTCTTAACTATGACTAAACTAAACTTCAACTTCAACAAAAACTCTAACCTATGACTCTATGATAAAACTCTAAACTCTTAACTAAACTAAACTAGAACTATAACAAAAACTCTAAACTACGACTCTAAGCTAAAAACTCTAAATTCTTAATTATAACTAAAACTAAACTTCAACTCTAACTATAATTCTAAGCTAATACTCTAAGCTAAAACTCTAAACTCTTAACTAAAACTAAACTAAACTAAAAACTCTAGCAAAAACTCTAAGCTAAGAATCTAAGCTAAAACTATAAACTCTTAACTAAAACTAAACTAAACTATAGCTTCAACAAAAACTCTAAGCTATTAATCTAAGCTAAAAACTCTAAGCTCTTGACTAAACTAAACTAAACTAGAAAATCTAACAAAAACTCTAAGCTAAGAGTCTAAGCTAAAATTCTAAACTCTACAACTAAAACTAAACTAAACTAGAACTCTAACTAAAACTCTAAGCTATGACTCTACGGTAAAAACCAAAACTCTTAACTATTACTAAACTAAACTTCAACTCTAACAAAAACTCTAAGCTAAGACTCTAAGCTAAAACTCTAAACTATTAACTAAAACTAAAATAAACTAAAACTTCAACAAAAACTCTAAGCTAAGACTCTATGGTAAAAAACTGAACTCTTAACTAAAACTAAAATAAACTAGAACTCTAAAAAAACTCTAAGCTAAGACTCTAGGCTGAAATTCTAAATTCTTAACCAAAACTAAACTAAACTAGAACTCTAACTAAAAAACTCTAAGCTAAGACCCTAAGGTAAAACACCAAACTCTTAACTAAAACTAAACTAGAACTCTAACTGAAACTCAGTGGTACAAAACCAAACTCTTAACTAAAATTAAACTAAACTAGAACCCTAACAAAAGACTCTATGCTAAGACTCTAAGGTAAAAACACCAAACTCTTAACTAAAACTAAACTAGAACTCTAACTGAAACTCTAAGGTAAAACACCAAACTCTTAACTAAAACTAAACTAGAACTCTAATTGAAACTCAAAGGTAAAAAATAAAACTCTTAACTAAAATTAAACTAAACTAGAACTCTAACAAAAAAAACTCTAAGCTAAAACTCTAAACTCTTAAATAAAATTAAACTAAACTAGAACTCTAAAAAACTCTAAGCTATTAACTAAAACTAAACTAAACTAGAACTTCAACAAAAACTCTAAGCTAAGACTCTAAGCTAAAAACTCTAAACTCTTAACTAAAACTAAACTAAACTAGAACTCTAACTGAAACTCAAATGTAAACTCTAAACTATTAACTAAAACTAAAATAAACTAGGACTCTAACAAAAACTCTGAGCTATGACTCTAAGCTAAAATTCTAAACTCTTAACTAAAACTAAACAAAACTAGAACTCTAACTAAAACTCTAAGCTAAGACTCCAAGGTAAAAACGCTAAACTCTTAACTAAAAGTAAACTAAACTAGAACTTTAACTGAAACTCAAAGGTAAAATATCAAATTCTTAACTAAAATTAAACTAAACTAGAACTCTAACAAAAACTCTAAGCTAGGACTCTAAGGTAAAACTCTAAACTCTTAACTAAAACTAAACTAAACTAGAACTCTAGCAAAAACTCTAAGCTAAGGCTCAGCTAAAACTCGAAACTCTTAACTAAAACTTAACCAAACTATAACTTAAAGTAAAACTCTAAGCTATGACTCTAAGCTAAAACTCTAAATTCTTAAAAGTAACTAAACTAAACTTCAACTCTAACTAAAACTCTAAGCTAAGACTCTATGGTAAAACTCTAAACTCTTAACTAAAACTAAACTAAACTAGAACTCTAACAAAAACTCTAAGCTATGACTCTAAGCTAAAACTCTAAACTCTTAGCTAACTAAACTAAACTAGAACTCTAATTAAAACTCTAAGTCTAAGCTAAAACTCTCAACCAAAACTAAACTAAACTTCAACAAAAACTCTAACTAAGACTCTAAGCTAAAAACACTAAACTCTTAACTAAAACTAAAACTAAACTAGAACTCTAGCAAAAACTCTAAGCTGTGACCCTAAGCTAAAACTCTAAACTCTCAAGTAAAACTAAACTAGACTAAAACTCTAAGCTAAGTCTCTAGGGTAAAACACCAAACTCTTAACTATAACTAAACTAAACTAGAACTATAACAAAAACTCTAAGCTAAGACTCTAAGCTAAAACTCTAAACTCTTAACTAAAACTAAACTAAACTAGAACTCTAACAAAAACACTAAGCTATGACTCTAAGCTAAAACTCTAAACTCTTAACTAAAACTAAACTAAACTAGAACTCTAATTAAAACTCTAAGTCTAAGCTAAAACTCTAAACTAAACTAGAACTTCAACAAAAACTTTAAACTAAGACTCTAAGCTTAAAACACTAAACTCTTAACTAAAACTAAACTAAACTAGAACTCTAACAAAAACTCTGAGATAAGACTCTAGGCTAAAACTCTAAACTCTTAACTAAAACTAAACTAAACTAGAACTCTAACAAAAACTCTCTGCTAAGACCCTAAGCTAAAACTCTAAAATCTTAACTAAAACTAAACTAAACTAAAACTCTAAGCTAAGTCTCTATGGTAAAACACCAAACTCTTAACTATAACTAAACTAAACTAGAACTCTAACAAAAACTCTAAGCTAAGACTCCAAGCTAAAATTCTAAGCTCTTAACTGTTACTAAACTAAACTAAAATTCTAAGCTATGTCTCTAAGTTAAAACTCCAAACTCTTAACTAAATGTAAACTAAACAAGAACTCTAACAAAAACTCTAAGCTAAGACTCTATGCTAAAACTCTAAACTCTTAACTATTACTAAACTAAACTTCAACTCTAACAAAAACTCTAAGCTAAGTCCTAGGGTAAAACTCCAAAGTCTTAGCTATATCTAAAGTAAACTAGAACTCTAACAAAAACTCTAAGCTAAGACTCTAAGCTAAAAACTCTAAGCTCTTAACTAATACTAAAATAAAACTTCAACTCTAACAAAAAATCTAAGCTAAGACTCTAAGCTAAAACTCTAAACTCTTAACTAAAACTGAACTAAACTAGAACTTCGACAAAAAACTCTAGGCTATGACTCTCAGCTAAAAACTCTAAACTCTTAACTAAAACTAAAATAAACTAGAACTCTAACAAAAAACTCTAAGCTAAGACTCTAAGCTAAAATTCTAAACTCTTATCTAAAAACTAAACTAAACTAGAACTTCAACAAAAACTCTAAAGTAAAACACCAAACTCTTAACTAAAACTAAAACTAAACTAGAACTCTATTAAAAACTCTAAACTAAGACTCTAAGCTAAAAAACTCTAAACTCTTAACTAAAACTAAACTAAACTAAAATTCTAAGCTAGGTCTCTAAGGTAAAACTCCAAACTCTTAACGATTATGTAAACTAAACTAGAACTCTAACAAAAACTCTAAGCTAAGACTCTATGCTAAAACTCTAAACTCTTAAACTATTACTAAACTAAACTTCAACTCTAACAAAAACTCTAAGCTAAGACTCTAAGCTAAAACTCTAAACTATTAACTAAAACTAAACTAAACTAGAACTTCAACAAAAACTCTAAGCTATGACTCTCAGCTAAAAACTCTAAGCTCTTAACTAAAACTAGAACTCTAACAAAAACTCTGAGATAAGACTCTAGGCTAAAACTCTAAACTCTTAAAAACTAAACTAGAACTCTAAGACTCTAAGCTAAAACTCTAAAATCTTAACTAAAACTAAACTAAACTAAAACCCTAAGCTAGGTCTCTAAGATAAAACTCTAAACTCTTAACTACATGTAAACTAAACTAGAACTC
This sequence comes from Artemia sinica, assembly GCA_027921565.1. Taxonomy (NCBI): domain Eukaryota; kingdom Metazoa; phylum Arthropoda; class Branchiopoda; order Anostraca; family Artemiidae; genus Artemia; species Artemia sinica. The sequence continues at coordinate 139,556 of JAPEVW010000129.1, forward strand.
TAACAAAAACTCTAAGCTAAGACTTTATGCTAAAACTCTAAACTCTTAACTATTAATAAACTAAACTTCAACTCTAACAAAAACTCTATGCTAAGACTCTAAGCTAAAACTCTAAACTATTAACTAAAACTAAAATAAACTAAAACTTCAACAAAAACTCTAAACTCTTAACTAAACTAAAATAAACTAGAACTCTAAAAAAAAAAACTCTAAGCTAAGACTCTAAGCTAAAATTCTAGACTCTTAACCAAAACTAAACTAAACTAGAACTCTAACTAAAAAATCTAAGCTAAGACATTAAGGTAAAACACCAAACTCTTAACTAAAACTAAACTAGAACTCTAACTGAAACTCAGAGGTAAAAATCAGACTCTTAGCTAAAATTAAACTAAACTAGAACTCTAACAAAAAAACTCTAAGCTAAAATTCTAAAATCTTAACTAAAACTAAACTAAACTAGAACTCAAATTAAAACTCTAAGCTAAGACTCTAAGGTAAAACACCAAACTCTTAACTAAAACTAAATTAAAACTCTAACTGAAACTCAAAGGAAAAAAATCAAACTCTTAACTAAAATTAAAGTAAACTAGAATTCTAACAAAAAAACTCTAAGCTAAGACTAAGCTAAAACTCTAAACTCTAAAATAAAATTAAACTAAACTAGAACTCTAACAAAAACTCTAAGCTAAGACTCTAAGGTAAAACTCTAAACTACTAACTAAAACTAAACTAAACTAGAACTTCAACAAAAACTCTAAGCTAAGACTCTAAGCTAAAAAACTCTAAATTCTTAACTAAAACTAAACTAAACTAGAACTCTAACTGAAACTCAACGGTAAAACATCAAACTCTTAACTAAAATTAAACTAAACTAGAACTCTAACAAAAACTTAAAGCTAAGACTCTAAGCTAAAACTCTAAACTATTAACTAAAACTAAACTAAACTAAAACTTCAACAAAAACGCTAAGCTAAAAACTCTAAACTCTTAACTAAAACTAAACTAAACTAGAACTCTAACTGAAGCTCAAAGGTAAAACATCAAACTCTTAACTAAAATCAAACTAAACTAGAACTCTAGCAAAAAAAAAACTCTAAGCTAAAACTCAAAACTCTTAACTAAAACTTAGTCAAACTATAACTTTAAGTAAAACTCTAGGCTATGACTCTAAGCTAAAACTCTAAATTCTTAACTGTAACTAAACTAAACTTCCACTCTAACTAAAACTCTAAGCTAAGACTCTAACGTAAAACTCTAAACTCTTAACTAAAACTAAACTACACAAGAACTCTAACTTAAACTCTAAGCTAAGACTCTAAGCTAAAACTACAAACTCTTAACTAAAACTAAACCAAACTAAAACTCTAACTGAAACTCAAAGGTAAAACATCAAACTCTTAACTAAAATTAAACTAAACTAGAACTTCAAGTAAAACTCTAAGTTATGACTCTAAGCTAAAACACTCTATACTTTTAAGTAAAACTAAACCAAGGGCTGGGTGGCTCTTTGGGAGCCCGGGGGGAGCCTTTGTGGGTCTGGAGGCCCTTGAGGACCGATTGGTCCTTTGGGAGCCCGGTGGACCTTTGGGGACCGGGGGAGGGCCTTTGGGGGCCCAGGGGGGGGGGGGGGCCTTTGGGGTTCTGAGGGGGCCCTTGAGCACCGATTGGTCCTTTGGGAGCCCGGTGGACCTTTGGGGATCGGGGGATGGCCTTTGGGAGTCTGGGGAGGGCCTTTGGGGGTCTGTGTGGCACTTGAGGGTCAGTTAATTCAACTGAAAGTTCCAACTTAAGATAATGTAAGATATGACATAGAAGGCGGCAATTTGTTCGTTTATTTTCAAAGTGTTATTTTTTTTTGCGGCGCATCCCCATGCGGCGCATACTGCAGTGCTTTCCTGACCCGTGGCGCATCCCTGTGGCGCATCCTGTGGCACTTTCCTGGCCCACGGCACATCCCTGTGGCGCTTCTCGGGCCCGCGGCGCTTCATGCAGCGCCTCCCACAGCTCCTCCCGACCGGCTCCCAGCCCCTTTGGGAGCCCGGTGGACCTTTGGGGACCGGGGGAGGGCCTTTGGGGGGCCCGGGGAGAGCCTTTGGGGTCCTTTGGGAGCTTGGAGGGACCCTTGAGGACCGGGGGGCTTCCTTCAGGGTTGGGGTAGGGGGATTGGAACCCTTTGGAGTTGGGGTAGGAGGATCGGAACCCTTTGGGCTTGGGGTAGGGGGATCGGAGCCCTTTGGGGTTGGGGTAGAGGGATCGGAACCCTTTGGGGTTGTGGTAGAGGACCTCACAACACTGTTCAAATGGAACTTGTATATTATAACGACCACACTCAAAACCTCCTCCAAAATCTCTTCAAAAATCATATTTTATAATGTCTCTAAGTGTTTCGCCGAAAAAATTCCATAAAATAGCTAAAACGGTTTCGCCAAAATTACCCCCCCAACGGAATTTCAGCATGTTCCTTTTGTTTGGCATCTCTGCGCTAATGCATTTCAAATTATTTGGAAACCTTTTCGCGCGCTAAGATCAAAACATCTGCCTCGGAAACGATTCTCTTGTTAGAACTCCAAATTAATTCCCCCTTCGTGAATCAATTCTCTTTAGAACAACAAATTAATTTCCCTTTCGTGTCAATCAATCAATCATGACATCATGTGTGATCTAACTGTTTCTCGGTGACAATTCTCTTTGGAAATGCAAGGACATTAATTAACTTGACGTCATCTGTCAGACATTAATTAACTGTTTCCGGGAACTCATAACATTTGGCTTGGAAACAACAATAACAAATACTGTTTCCCGGAAACTCATAACATCTGGTTTGAACAACAACAAGAAGGAAGTGACAAAGTTCCTGTTTTTCCATTCTCACTGACAAAGTCCATAAAACCGTCAAATAATCAACACACATAAACATCCATAAAAACAGACATAAATGTGACAAACTTCCTGTTTTTTCATTCTCACTGAGAAAATCCATAAAACCATCCATAAATGTGACAAAATTCCTGTTTTTCAAATTCTCACTGACAAAGTCCATAAACCACGTGGCTCTATGCCCATATAAGGAGCCCTGATCGGAGTTATAGGCTCATCTCTACTGGGCTGAAATATCCGTTGTATGCATTACTTGAATATATTCGCGATTAATAAAATTCCATACAGTGATATTCAGTGATGTCAGATTTGGGGTACCTCTACAGCTAGTAGCTGTGTTGCATGCTTGACGAAAACGATTTACGACAAATAGGCGTTCACGCACTGAGGTGTGTTAACCAAGCTCATTTGATTGGGCCACTGAAAAGCCGAGTTTGTATTGAGGTTCAAAGTTTCCGCGTCATAGTAGAACTTTGCGCTGTGAGCAAGGCCTTAAATATTCTGAACATCATGCTAGAGAAAACAGTAAAAATGCCAAAAACTCCTCTTAACACAATCCAATATTGTATTGTATTCACTTAAAATACACATACAAAAATTTGCTTTTCAGTTCAACTTTAAGGAGTCCGGTGAAGAACGGAACCTACAAGAGCCAATTGTTTGGATCACAGATTAAATTTTGGGATTCCATAGAAACTTTTGGTCTTGTTCATTTTGGATGCCTGGTCAACTATCATCCGTTTTGGACTTCTTTTGTTTTTTTGTCGGGATCCCAAAACGTAAGTGGAGGGATACCTATGACATTGCAAAAGTTGTCCGTCTGTAGCCTAAGCAAGATAACTGTCGAAGGGAATGAGATATTTTGATGAAACTCGGTGGGAGGATCCTTTGGGTCAAGGGAAAGGTCGAGTTCGTAGATGGGCTCTGTAGCCCTAGATTTAGGGGTGGGGATTCAAATTAAGGGACGGACAAAATATTTTTAAACAGCTACTGAGATAGTCGATTATGGGGTAAGAAAACATGCTGAAAATGGCAATGCAAACCATCTTCTTGCCGGACAAGTTGTTCGCCCGGAATCCGGCCAAAACCGGAAAGGTTGTTAAAAGTAAACGTTTTATTTGAAGTTGATAAGATGTTCGATTTCAGGGTAAGAGAGCATGCTGAAACCGTATATGACAATCGTTTTTTAGCCGGACATATATTTCGTCCGGAATCCGGCTGAAACCTGATAATTTGTTATGCGTATATTTTTTATTTGAAGTTGAGTAGATGCTGGAAATAGGAGTAAGGAGATACGCTAAATTCGTTTCTGAGCTTCAATTTTTCGCCAGACAAGTAGCTCCGGAATTTCGGCGAAACCGGAAAATTGGCAGAAGGCAGGATCGTTTCGATCGGTATCGTCAAAATAGATATGACTTACAGAGGTAAACACACATGCTGAATCCAAATCTGAAATTGGTTTTCTCAGAGGATTAGCCATTTGGTCTTAATCTGTTTCTAGATCTTTAAGAGTAAAAATGTTCAAGGAGTCTGACGAAGACTGGATCTAGCGAAGACAAAACCCAATGTCTGGATTAAATATTGAATCTTTGGGATCCCATAGAACCTTTGGTCTTGTTTTTCACTTTCACAGAGGCACATTCAGTTATCAGATATAATGCGTCCAGCCAGCCGCGTCGGAGAGTAGAAAAGCTGGACACAGTCGACAAGTGCTAACAAGGAAATTGCTAATTTCGAAAAAAATTATATTTCTTAGCTGTTTCATCATCGTGATTTTGATGATCTCTTCTAGTGAGAACCGGGCTTTCAAAACTTTCGGTAAGAACTACACCTCTTGTTGATGTCTCGTTGACACCTCTCTCATGATGAATTCGAATTTTGAAATGATGAAGTACCGAGCTGGCAACTAGTTAAAACACGCATTTTGGTAAACAGAATACAGATGATAGAAGCCGCCCACCCCCTAGGATAGGCCAGTACTTTTTGGCTCAATAAACTTTTTCTGACCTGATTACATTCAGGGCCATAACGACTAGGCGGGAGGCGGCCCCCCCCCCCCCCCAAATATTGTCGGCCAGTCGTTAAAAAGTAGCCAAGTCAACGCGCAGCGCCGCTATTTTTCGTGAAAACAGTCAATTTTTTACTTGGAAACAGTAGATTTTTCTTAAAATCAGCCGAATTTCTGTCAACACAGTCGTTTTTTCTCAATAATAGTCATTTTTGTCTGCATAAAACAGTCGGTAAAAATGACCAGCCAGTCGATAAATACCCCCCCCCCACATTTTAGCTAATAAAGGATCTTACGACACCTAGGCTACTTAAATATAGTTACTACTTACCATCAATACCATCAGACAATCCTGTGAAATAAGACAAGTCTGTCTGTCCTTATTGCTAACTTGAAAACACTTGGGCTGAGCTGACAGAGGTCTTGAAGTCATGAGATGAACTGAGAAACTCAAACGTCAAAGTTTCGTCAAACCCGCAAAAATAACTCAACCCCCGTCGACCACACTGGCCTCCCAGGGGACAGGCTTCCGACCGCCGACGGGTCATTAATTAAGGTCC
>JAPEVW010000129.1:147500-295000 GCA_027921565.1 Artemia sinica
ACATTAGACAAATCAAGCAGGTTAAAATTTAAATCACTCATAACAATATGACTAGCTTCAGACGGTACCTTTGAAGTTAGCTGACTCATACCTCCCACAATATCCTCAAGATGAGCACTGGTCGGCTTATACACAATAAATTAGTATGGAGGATTTTGTGGGAGGTATGAGTCAGCTGATTTCAAAGGTACCCTCTGGAGCTAGTCATATAGTTATGAGTGATTTTAATTTAACCTGCTTTATTAGTCTAATCTTAATGTTGATTTTTTAAATTTTATGGTATCGAATGATCTATACCCGCTTGTGAGTGTACCCACGAGGATTATTGGAGAGAGTGCAACCCTGATTGATAATATTTTCGTTCGTTCTGCCAATTTGAAGCTTTGTTATGCTGATGTTGTGGCATTTCCTGGTTTTGACCATCTTCCATTGGCGAGTGTTATGAACTGTCAGTTGCACAGACCAAAGAACAAGAAAATAAAGACGAGGTTAATAAAAAAACGGAATCTTCAAAAGTTTGTGGAGGAGGTTAGTGTTATCGATTTGACCCCTGTGTTTTCTGAAGAAGAATCCCCTACGAGAGCACTTGATAATCTAATGTTTGTTATTCAACCAATATATGATAGTGCGTGTCCTATTAAAATAATGAAAGTGAAGAAACAGGAACCTCGTAAGCCATGGATAACGAGTGAAATACTGGAAGAAAGGAAGCTAAGGATTGAGCTTTATCAAAGATATCTAGATGACAAAAGTGATGTTCCGTATGAATTGTTAAAAAAAAGCGCTATTTAGTGAACAAATTACGTCGCAAAGCTATGGCCGAATATTACGATAGAAAGTTTTCAATTAGTAAAGGAAATATGAAAGAAACATGGAAACTGATAAATGAAGTGACCAATGGTAATGCTGACATTGGAAGAATGAAGTAAAACTTGAAGGGTTCGTCCCTGATGATAAGTCTGGAGTTGCAAATGAGTTTGGTAATTTTTTCTCCAATATTGGTATTAAAGTGCAAAAATAGTGTATAAAATAGATGTCAACAGTTTCAAGAATACATTATATGTGATAATAGAGGGGAGAGTTTTGAAATAGCCTTTGATCCGTGTACAAGTGATGAACTTCTTAAAATAATAAAATCTCTGAAATCAAATTCTACGGGAATGGAAGGCTAATCTCTTCGAGCGTTTAAGGCAATAATGCATTATATTCTACCGTGTCTGCTTTTATTACAAAGGAAATTGAGAATTGGAGACCGATTTTGATCGTTTCATTGTTTTCGAAATTATTAGAAAAAAGTTATTCATAAACATCTATATAGTTTCCTAAAAACTAATGGTTTGCTGAGTGAGACCCAATTCGGATTTCGCAAAGGGCACTCGACGACGAATGCTTTGCAACAACTTATGAAATCAATTAACAGTGGTATGGACAGAGGTGAAACATCTTTGTCTATATTTATAGATATTTGCAAAGTAATCGATACAGTTGATTTTCAAACTCTGCTAAGTCGGATGGAGTCGTCAAGTGTCCGTGGAAAGTACTTAAAGTAGTTTGAAAGTTATCTCACAGGGAAATCCTTCAAAGTAGTTTTGAATGATGTGGGCTCAGCAGCATTTCCAGTAACATGTGGAGTACCACAAGGATCAGTGTTTGGTCCGCTGCTTTACCTCATCTATGTTGATCTCATGCGTCTTTATTTGAAAGATGTGTGTTCTTATTTCGTTTGCTGATGATACCGTTTTAACTGTGTTTGCCTCTTCTGTGAAGGGACCTGGTGAGAAAAGCGAATCTTGCCTTGGAATGGGTGGAAATTTTCATTTCATTAAGTCTATTGTGTGTAAATGTTCGCAAGACATTTTTAATGATGTTTTGTAGGGATGGTACACCACTGGATGTTTCTGGCCAGGTAACTTTATTCGGTAATCTAGTTCGGCAAGTTGATCATCTCCGCTACCTTGGTTTTTATCTTCATTACCATCTGGCATGGAAGTGTCACAGTGACGCAATTTCATCAAAAATTGCCCGTGGGGTAGGAATACTTTGACGTCTGCAGCACTTTCTCTCTCAAAGAATACTTCTAACTACATATTATTCGTTCGTTTATCCATATATCTCCTATGGTTACCTCCTATGAAGCAGTAACTTCTTATGCAACTATAGAAGAGTGCAAGTTCTACAAAATAAAGCTGTTAGAACAATCCGTAGGTATGTCCAGGATGTACATGACACATGTGCTTGTTTTAGATCCCTGAAGCTCCTTAATATAGGTCAGATCAGAGATTACCGAGCTGCAGTATTTGTGTTTCAGTGTAAGAATGGTTTAACCCCTGATGTTTTTAAGAATTTTTAACCAAATAAATAGTGACTTGCATAATTATGGAACTAGGCAAAGTGATAATATGGTTGTTGATTTGCGTCTTGGTACCAGGTCTTCAATTTCAATGAAACACCTGGGTCCATCAGTATGGAATGAGCTACCGTTGAGCATTAGAGCGGCGGAACATGTACCACAATTTAAAAAGAATTCAAAGATTATTTTTCGGAGGGAATTTGTTAAATTATATTATTGCTGATAGGTTGGGTACAGGAGGAAGAGGAGCTGGAGAGGTAAGGGTGGGCCTGGAAGTTAAGGGTGGGTAGGGGATAAGGTAAGGTTGAAAGGGCAGGGTGGGGGAGGGTAGAGGGAGTTGAGTATTATGAGTAATGGAGATTGGATTATATATTTTATTTATCTATTGTGTTTTTAATTCAGTTATTTATTTATTTATCTAATTTTTTCCCATATGTATAGGTTATAGTTTATCTATTTTTTGGTTTATTTATAATAGTTTTAATTAAATAGTTGAGGTTTATGTAAATTGTTTAGTTAATAGGTAACTAGTTACTTGGACTTTCGCACGATCGCAAACCTTCATAGGTTTTCTCCAGCGTGAAAGTGTTGTTTAATTTATTTATTTGTTTGTGAATGTGGATTAAGAAACTTATGAGTAGTATGCTAAGTATGGATTTGCTTGGGGCCCTAGGAATTCCCACGCTATTTGCTTGGGGCCATAGGAACCACGTTCTATAGAGGTCCTAGGAGCCACTGAAATGTATCAAGTTGAACGAACTTTATCTAAGCCATCCCTTAGGGCACTTTTCACCTTTCAAAGAGATTTGCTTGGGGCCCTAGAAATTCCCATGCTATTTGCTTGGGGCCATAGGAACCACGTTCTATATTTTTTTTAAAAGTTGGCAAGGTATAATGTGGTCTAACATGTTTTTGAGAGTATGATCGAAATTATATAACTTAAGCAGACTGGTTTTTTTTGTTATTGATAAGAATTTCATAAGAATGTACGTCGTGAGTTCACATGCACGTTTTTTTTTTTTTAGTTGGCAAGGTATAATGTGGTCAAACATGTTTTGGGAGTATGCATGAAATTATGTAACTCAATCAGACTGGTTTTCGAGCCAAAATTCGTTTTTTATTCGTCCTTGAGACTCTGTATAAAATGTTCATACATTACAATTTGATTTTCATTATGATTTAACATATCATACATAGTACACTGAATATTATTAACTTTGAAACAATGGATACTTCAATTGTCGTCAACGTGAGTATAGCTTACTGAATTTCTTAATTTATTTCCAGATACAAATTATTTTACTAGTAAATTCAAATTTCAGGGGGACTTAGCCCCCTCCCCCCCTCCAACAATACAAACCATAAAATATGATGAGTATACTCGCTAGAAAACGTAAAGTACGCTTTTTTTTCTATTATGTAAAACAAAAACCCCTTCCTCCACTGCTTTGTTACGAGCATAATTCCTTAGTTTTAGTTATTTCGTTCAAAATGGCCCTTTTCCTAATTGTGTGTTTAAGATATTTCGTCTTTTTCCGGTCTAAAAACCACATGTGTTTATAATTACAGAGAGTCCCTTTTGAAGCCAGAGCTCAAATGTGTCTTATCTGAGTTATGAAAACAAAAGGTTGATGATTAAGACAAGGATTTGTGTCATTCTCGTCAGAAAGCTTAGAATTTATATAAAACCAAATCGTATTTAAATATTTTCTTGGGGAGAAAATTTTAAGTTTTGTATTAATTTGGATTTTAGCTCACATTTAACAAGACTTAGTCGTATTAACAAACTTAGTCGTAGTTAGGTGAAAGTATGCATAAATATCTTAATTTATAGTCTAATTGCATGGATACTAAAGGAACAATGACCATTTTTTTTGTGTGCTTTCACAAGAAAATAGCTCGCATTTAACGAAATAAGCTGTAGTTAGTTGAAAGTGTGCTTAAATATCTTCATTTTTTCTTCTGTAAAAAGGGAAATCGTTTTTCCATGCTAAATTTTTCTTCTTTTTGAAGAGGAGGATTCTTACAATTACTTCCACCCGGAAAAGAGAGCTAAGGCTAACGGCGTTACTCCAATACAACAAGTGGAGATAGCTGACCCGTCGGGAGTCACTCACATCCATTCCAGACCGGCGCTGCCTGTCCAAGACCCACCTGTGCCAACCCCTATGCAACCGGGTAGAAAGCTGAAAAGAGAGTGGATGATAGCTCATAACGTTACTGCTGCACAAGATTGTGAAGTCACCCCCTATCAAGCATTGCCGGGCCCTCACGACCAATGCAAGGCGAGAATGATGTGACCCCTACAGCTCTCAACATGCAAGCTGCAAATCTAAATGTGAGTTTTCAAATATTATTTCTCTCTAATGATTCTTTTTCCCAAGTCAATTTGAAGGACTGAGAATTGTGCCGCTAGACATAATTCCAAGATTCTAATTTGCATAATAAAGAATTTATGAGATGCGAGACTTAACAGTTTCAGCTCTTGGATGCAGACTTAACAGTTTCAATTTTACTATCATTTGCTGTGTGTCTTTGAAATAACACAAATGAAAAATAACAGACTACACATTGAAAATAGGCTATTTTAGGAGATATCATGATTTTCACTATTTTATTGTGCGTGCGTGTGTGTGTGTGTGTGTGTGTGTGTGTGTGTGTGTGTGAGCGGTGCATGCGCCGCGTCTACCCGATAATTCATGGAGATAGTATAATGAATATTGCAAATTCAATAACGACGTAATGATTTTCACTATTTTGTTGTGTGTGTGTGTGTGTGTGTGTGTGTGTGTGTGTGTGTGTGTGTGGTGTGTGTGTGTGCGTGTGTGTGTGTGTGTGAGCGGTGCATGCGCCGCGTCTACCCGATAGTTCATGGAGATAGTATAATGAATATTGCAAATTCAATAGCGACTTAATGATTTTCACTATTTTGTTGTGTGTGTGTGTTGTGTGTGTGAGCGGTGCATGCGCCGCGTCTACCCGATAATTCATGGAGATAGTATAATGAATATTGCAAATTCAATAACGACGTAATGATTTTCACTATTTTGTTGTGTGTTTGTGTGTGTGTGTGTGTGTGTGTGTGTGTGTGTGTGTGTGTGTGTGTGTGTGTGTGTGTGTGTGTGTGTGTGTGTGTGTGTGTGTGTGTGTGTGTGTGTGTGTGTGAGCGGTGCATGCGCCGCGTCTACTCGATAATTCATTGAGATAGTATAATGAATAGTGCAAATTCAATAACGACGTAATGATTTTCACTATTTTGTTGTGTGTGTGTGTGTGTGTGTGTGTGTATGTGAGCGGTGCATGCGCCACGTCTACCCGATAATTCATGGAGATAGTATAATGAATATTGCAAATTCAATAACGACGTAATGGTTTTCACTATTTTGTTGTGTGTGTGTGTGTGTGTGTGAGCGGTGCATGCGCCGCGTCTACTCGATAATTCATTGAGATAGCATAATGAATAGTGCAAATTCAATAACGATGTAATGATTTTCACTATTTTGTTGTGTGTTTGTGTGTGTGTGTGTGTGTGTGTGTGTGTGTGTGTGTGTGTGTGTGTGTGTGTGTGTGTGTGTGTGTGTGTGTGTGTGTGTGTGTGTGTGTGTGTGTGTGTGTGTGTATGTGTGTGTGTTTGAGCGGTGCATGCGCCGCTTATTTTTCTGTCTACCCGATAATTCATGGAGATAGTATAATGAATATTGCAAATTCAATAACAACGTAATAATTTTCACTATTTTATTGTGTGTCTGTGTGTATGTTACTAACAAAATTTGTAATTTATTATGCATTTGTTCTGTAAATAATGCTATAAGCAAAAAGTATTTAGTTTAAATAATTTTAGGAGGAGGAGGAATTAAGTTTTGTGGGGGGGGGATGGAAAAATGGTACTGTTAAATATTCAGGTAAACATACAACTAGAAATGAACATGATTTTTCAACTTTATGAAATAATACTTATTTCACGTAGAAAATAAAACCTTTTTTCTATAGATTAATGAAATAGCAGCGCCATTGGGTCATGAAACATCAGCATTTACTGGACCTGAACCAATTCTATCACCACCAATGGAGTTTAGAGACGAACCTTCATTAGTTCAAGACAATATGGAGTGGCATAGAGGTTTTCTTAATGATTGTTTTGGGGACATAGCTAGCCTAGACGATTTAACTTGTGATATTGACATAATGGAGGATCCGGAGTGGGCAGATAGATTTATGCGTGAGTATTTAGGGGATGTTACTAGTGCATCTGAACTGGGTCCTCATAAAGAAATCCCATCACAGGACAATACAGAGTGGCTTGATCAGTTGTCCCCAAACACCTTGGAATACGTACTAGCAGGCCTAGGGGACCTCATGCCATCTCCGACCATTGCAACTGAACAGACTGGGGGTGGTGTTATTGACAATTCTATGTCACCCCCCCCACCATTCCGCTTAATGATACACCTAGTGCTAGTAATAGTAGTAGTAATACAGCAACAACAATGCAAGTTGTTGGACCTAATTTTTCCGGGGACATTTTTGGCGATGACTTTATAATTAGTGAATTGGATGCTGTGCAAATAGGTGCAGGACATGAAAATAGTGTCACGTCCTTGGAACTACGTGAATTTTATTTGTTAGAGTCTGCTCTAGGTCACTTACAAACACATAGGGTAGATTTTAATCCTCCCGAAGAAAACGTGGTTGACGGGAGTGTTATTTTAACAGACACTGTAAATGTTCTTCATACCTACAATGACCGAATTCGAGCACTTATTGAGATTCAGATTCAGAAATGGGGGGTCAAGGGGGGATTAAAGCATCGGTAAACCAAAAAGTTTATTTACAAAAGGGGACATCTGGGGACACTTTTTATTTTCATTTTTCAACTGGCAACCAAACTTTTTACCCTGGTCTAAATGAATTTGAGGATAACTTTTTCAATTGGGTTAATAAATTAATATCGACTTTGGACACGTTTAACGAGAGGAGAAGCGGGTCCACAATTTTATACATTGAACACATGGATCTGAATCTCCGTAGATTTAAAAAAAAACTTTATTTTAAGGGGGGCGGGGAGAGGTAATCGACGAATAAAATGCCACCCAGATTTGTCGGCTACAGGAGGGGTTCAGGGTTTCGGTTTTGACACGGGGCTGCAATGCTTTAAATATGCATTTTTAGCAGCAGCCCATTAAACATTAAAAAAAGATTCATCAATGAAGAATCTCGACAGCCTTGCTCGTAACGGTGGTGAAAATTTCCCTAAAGTAAATTTTGACTGTTTAGAGGGAAAGTATCCGGTGTCCTTGAAAGAAATAACCGTATTCGAAAAAGCAAATGAAAATCTTCGGTTGGGGGTGGTTGTTCTCCAGTATGACACAGAATTTGTAAAGGGGGGAAAGAAACCAAATAAAAAAAGGAGTTTTATATTCAGTTAGGACACCGTCGGTAGATAATGTTAAAAATTGGGTTTGGGTTATTTACGAGCCTCCCAAAGATGTAAATTCCTATGGTCTTTTTTCCCCGTTACAGCAATAAGTCGACTCTTATCCCAAGGCAAAAAATACGGGGATCGTCACTATTGTCCCATGTGCCTTTCCCCATTTAAAATTGAACAAACATTAACGAATCACATGAGATATTGTACAATTCATGGCAATCAAAGAATAGAAATGCCGGCAGAAGGCAAAGATACTTTACAATTTAAAAATTTCCAAAATTCCCTGCAACAAGCTCATAAAGTATCTTTGGACTGTGAATCAAGACTGGTGGAGGTATCAGGCCCATCAAGGTCAAATATAGTCAAGGAACACAAACTAGTTGCGTGTTCCTATGCGCATGCCCATCGCGATTCTAATAATAAAATGCAGCTGGAAGAGTTTCTTTTGGCTATGGATGAGGAGGGTAGCATGGAAAAGTTATTGGTTTTTTAATAAAAACAGCAAACGTCGCAATTTCACGATTGCGTCACACCAACTACCCAATGTCATTATCAGATAAGGAGCAACTGGCACTAGAAAAGGGGACAATTTGTTGGGTTTGTAGGGGTGTTCTTGCCCCAAAAGACGCGGTCCAGGATCATAATCATCTTATTGACCCTAATTCAACGGGAAAAAGTAACTTTCGGGGGTGGGCTCACAATTCATGTAATTTAAAAATTAAACAGCAACTTGTTCTTCCGGTTTTTATACATAATTCTAACTACGATCTGAAGTATGTGCTACCAGCAATGGCACATCTTCAAAGAAATGGAACAGTGGATGATGCATGGGTGATAGACAGCTTTTCCTACAAAATTATTCCTAAATCATCGGAAAAGTTGCTTGTTTTGGAATTTATGTGGAGATTTGTTGAAGACGACGTTCAGTACACGAATGAAATTCGCTTTTTAGATTCCTACAGTTTTTTCCCTAAATCATTGAGCGAATTAATTCAAGTGCAGAAAAACGATGACGGCTGCAACGCTTTCCCCCTTCTCAAGCAACAATTTCCAAATGATTTATATGATTTGTTGAAGGTCAAGGGCATATATCCTTATGGTTATTAATGTTCCATGACGAGATTCGCCGAGGAAACTATTCCCTCGATTGAATCATTTTACGACAGTCTACACGATCGTAGGTGCACCCCCGACGAATACAGTTTTGCTAAAAAAGTGTGGGCAGAGGGAGGGTGTAAAAATGGGTTTGACTACTGCAAGCTGTATTTGTCGAGTGATGTGTTAGACATTATGTGTAAAAATACGGACAAAATCTATGGGGAATTTAATCTTGATTTGGGGTATTATTTTTCATCTCCTCATTTGGGTGATGGACCTCATCCTAAAAATTAGCGGGGAAAAAAATTGGGCTAATCACTGACATCGATCAGCACTTGTTCATCGAAAGGTCAATGAGGGTGGGTACGTTTTTCACGGGGATCGTATCTTGGAAAACTGATCCAACTGGAGAGAAGACGGGGACAAAAAATCGGATGCAGTTTTCCTTGATATGAATTCTCTCTACCCCTCGGCCATGTCTCATTTTGCGCTACCTTGCGATGACTATAAATGGCTCAATGACCCTCAAGCTCCCCATTTCTCCAACATTGACAGTGTTGAGGAGAATGGGCCGGTTTGATGTTTTTTTGAAATTGATGGGGAGATACCAGTTGAGCTTCACGATTCAGTAAAGGATTTTTTTCCCGTGCATCAATAGACCTGTGACTAGGGACTCTTTGAGCCCTCGCAAAACGCGTTTAGTTGAGGTGGACGGATTGCATTGGTCACCTTCAAAACAAAAACTTATTGCTGACCTTCTGCCGAAAAAAAATTTTGTTGTACATCATGTGGCTTTAAAATGGATGTGCAACAACGGTTTCAACGTCACAAAGGTTCATAGAGCCCTCCCAGTTTAGACAAAAACCCTATCTAAAAACGTTTGTTGACACTTTTGTCAAGAAACGTTCTGAAGCACAAACGAAAGCCGAAAAAGAAATTTATAAGCTCATTTTGAATTCGGCTTGCGGTAAAATGTGTGAGAATGTTCGTAATAGGAATCGTTGTGACGTCGTGACCGATCCCAAACAATGTGCTCGAATTATTGCCGATCCAAATTACACTTCCTTCACAATCATTGGCCCGGACATGGTACTATTGAATAGAAAAAAAGAAGCATTGTCCTGAATAAAAATATTGCTGCAGGCAGTGCGATCTTGGAGATCTCTAAAAAGCTCATGTTGGAATTCTACTACAATGTGGCTAGGGTACAGTGACCGGAGAAGGGGCAAGTAGAGGTCTGCTACGGGGACACAGATTCTCTACTGTTAAAAGTAAAAACCCCAAACCTAATTGATGATTTGGCGCACGGTGAAATTATCAGCTCACGGATGGACTACACCAATTGGAGTGGGCTTTACCCAGAGCTAGTGAAACGTCGGGGCGCCAAATCAGCTTTTATTTTTTAAATCAGAAACGGGAAGCGACATGATTTCCCGTGGTATGTTTGTAAGTCCGAAGGTGTACTTTATACAGACACACGACGAGGAAATCAAGAAACGTTGCACTGGAGTTCCCACGCGCTATGTGGATAAGAATTTCGACATGGACATCTATAGGAATTGTATTGTTCAGAATACAATTCCACGAGCCAAATTGCTGGCAATTCGTTCCCTCAACTAAAGGAACTTTACTGTAAATGTAGAAAAAATTGCCATGAGTACCATTTCCGACAAGGTCTATGTTTGTCAAGACGGTGTGACTACCCTCCACCTTGGGCACTATTTAACTTCAGACCGGGCCGAATGTGTTATCCATAGGGGAAGTCTCGGTTTGAATAAAGTCCAGTAAATTTTTCCCAAAACCTTGGGGGGGGGGCCTAACGGCCTTGGGCGGGGGGGGGGGGGGGGGGGGGGGGGGGGGGGGGGGGGGGGGGGGGCTCGCGTCCCAGGGGGGGGGGGCGCCAGCGGGGGGCGCACCGCCACTATCAAAGTTATGTTTTTTTACTTAGAGCAGATTTTTTTTGTACATGTTGCATTGAAAAGAAAAAGTGATATTATTTTAAGTGCTTTTTCTACAGTGCGTTCTTTATAAGTAAATAAATTTAAAAAGTGTATTTTCTTTGTTTTCTGTAAAGTGATGTTTTTTGTAATACAAAATATGATCCTTTATTGATTTTGTTCTTGAACGGAGTAGTAATAGGGAAATTATTTAGTCATTAGACAACTATAGTCTACAGTTAGTTGTCCACGTGAACTATTGAAGGGAACATGTATCAATTTAAAACACCATTCAGATCGTTTCTGTGTGGGCCGTCAATGTCGGGCAAAACAACACTCTTAACTAAAATAATTAAAAATTGTGATAAAATGTTTGTGGAAAAGCCGAAAAAAATCTACTATTGTTACAGTATTTGGCAGGAGTCATACGATAAAATAAAAGCAATTGCCACGACGGGATTGGTTCAGATACAATTCATACAGGGACTTGATGTTTTCAACATTATTGAAGCAAACTCTTGGCTGATTATTGACGATCTGGCTGAATCTAATGAACAATGGTCCCAGGAAATGCTGCAATTGTTCACCGTTCGTTCTCATCATGAACAGATTTCCGTTACTCTGGTTCTACACAATCTCTTTCATCAGAGCAAATGTATGCGAACACTTGCATTGAACTGCACCTACTATATCATCTACAGAGTTGTTCGTGATTCTAGCTCCCTAAAAACTCTCAATAAACAAATCTATCCAGGCGCCCTAAATTTCTGCTCTCAGCATACAATCATACAACTAATAAACCCCACGGCTACATCCTATTAGATCTTAATCAAACTACACCCGAGGATTTGCTTGTAGTCACAGATATTTTTGACAATGAAATTACAGTATATCTGCCTGTGAACACTAAAAAGACCTATTAGTCGCTCTCATGACACTGAAGAAACTACATGAAAATAGACATCTGTTTTCAGTTCTAAGCACTTCAAAACCCTCGCTTAGGAAAGCCATACTCAAACATGGTATTGACAATGATTTCATTAATCTAATATCCGAACTTTGTTTAAATTTGACCGAGGGCAATGTTCAACTGCCAGAAGTAGTTAAGCAACAGGCAAAGCAACATCGTTCCATTGTACGTACATTGGCTTCTAAAAACAAAGGAAAGAATTTTAAAAGGAAACGACTTCTTCAGGTGGCGGTAGCTTTTTCACACTTTTACTGCCGATAATTGCAGGACTTGTAAACAGTTTTCTCTAGAGAATGGCAAAACCCTATAAATTGACTCCAATAGAACTCGCTCTCTCATCCGTGGAACACTTTGAGGACAATCTGAGTAAATTCATTGACAATAAGAATATTGAGGATGATAAAAAAACTGCTTTTACTTCAAGGTGCACTTCGCCAAGTGGACAAACATAAGCCCTATCGGTCGAAGGCCACTGGTATTGATCACAAAAAAGAATCATCTCCTCAAGAGTCTGCTGCTGCTGCTGCTGCTGAAACACAATTAAAGAAGGAGGAATTGGATTCAATTGTATCGAAATTTGGAATCTAATGCCCCACTCATATCGTGAACAAAGTAAACGACTCCTAACCTATCTCATTGAAAGTGGTCAAGATCATATTCAAGTTGATAGCAATGGGAAAGAGATTATAATTCAGGGCAAGAGCTATAATCTACTCGATTTAATCTATGATATGGTTACAAATCGTAAAGGACTATTATCATTTGACGCTCATCTATACAACTTTCTAAATACATTAAACTTTCCCAAAAGCCTTATTAGCAATAAGCAAATTCTAAAAAAAATAAATGAACATGTACCATTGTCAACATCATTAAAATATGAACATGAAGAAGAAGAAGAAGATTTTAAATCAATTTTGGAAAATACTAGCACACCACTGATAGCTAGACAAAAGCGAAGACGTATCAAGTCAACGTCACCACCACCACCACCACCACCGCCAGTATACAAAAGGGTAAAGGACGTTACACAACGTGTTTACGTTCAAAATGGTTGAAGTTCTGAAACGTGTTTATGAAAATATTGGTGAAGTGGGGAGTTTAAGTTCCCCCACCACTCTTTCCAAAGCCACTGGTGTTCACGCTAAAAGTCTACAAGACTATCTACAAAATGAATCAAGTTACACTCTGCATAGAAATCATAGACTTCGTGCTAATCATTATCGAAAAACTAAAGCCTTTTTCCCATTGCATATAATGCAAGCAGATCTCCTAACTCTAGATGAGATTCAAAGACGTCACAATACACCATACAAGTACATTCTACTTGCAATCAGTGTTTTTAGTCGCTATGCATATGCCATTCCATTGCGCTCGAAGAGAGGTGTTGAAGTTGCTCAGGCTTTTGAAAGTATTCTCGAAAAGGGTTTGTATAGAAAAATTCAAACGGATCGCGGTAGTGAATTTGTTAATCCCCATGTTGCATAAGTACTAGTGAAATATAGTACACTGCTCTATCATAGTTATAGCCCTATAAAGACAGCATTGGCCGAACGATTGATAAGAACTATTCGACTTTTAATTTCAAGATATTGTACATTGAAAAATACACCGGCTTTTATTCATGATTTAGATAAAATCATGTTGATTTATAATCAACGACCTCGTCGATCATAGTCCAATTCAACGCCATCGGAAGTTCATCATTCTGATCATGACACAATTGACACTTTTCTTAAACAATATTCCAATGAAACGATTGTCAAGAAGAAAAATAAATTCAATGTTGGTGATATTGTTCGAATTAATAGAACAACTAATGTTTTTGAAAAGGGGAATTACTTGTGGTCCACAGAACTTTTTAAAGTGGCAAAAATCCTAGACACTAAGCCCATAACTTATTGTTTGCGCGATACCAAAGATGAAGAGATTCTCGGCAGCTTTTATGACTATGAACTACAAAAAGTTAAAAACAATAGTGAAATCTATCAAATTGAAAAGATATTAAAGACTCGTACTCGCAGGGGTAAGAAACAGTCACTTGTTCGGTGGCTAGGATACAACTCTGATTTTGATTCTTGGATCTGTGTTGAAGATATTGACAATGCCCAATGATTTCTATGTAACTTTTATGTCCAATGTTTCCTATCCTCTCTACAACGACTTGAATACGACAAGTGATTTTTTGACGAAACTCTCCCCCGCCATCAAATTTGACGGTGCGTATGAAGTGGCTCGTGTCGACTGTATTCTCAAAAATACCTATGACATCCTGAGAAAGGATCGTGTGTATGATATAAAAGTTATACCATTCGATTGGACACTCTTTGTCTACTATGAATGGGTTGATGCACTTAAATCTAGCGAATATCCACATGCTAAATTGAAATATATTGTTTATGATGATATGAGAGATTTGTGTCGTACAATCAATAGAAAAAATCTCATATCGTAGGAATGGTACATTCCATTTTAATTATTCATTGGAACACGATAGGATTTACATTACCTCACCTGTTGACACCGAAATAATTATTCTCAATGATAATCTGAGATACGTTCTTGGCTTTAAACAGAATATGATCAATGGGAAAATGCTGTCACCGTTTACGGGATGGATCAAGTAATTTTTGCTGATTATCCACCTGGTTTCGCCTCAGACTCTTGCATATTTCTCTATGCATCCTTTGTGGAAACATCGAGAGTTTGTAATTCAAATGTCCCCCTCCTACGTGTTCTTGAACGAAAAAAAAACTCATGAACTTGTTCATCACTATAATATAAAGCATCTTCAGTATGTTCCTGTAAACACTTCGTATTTGGACCTCTGTCAGTTAACACTAAGAAGTGAATTGGGTGATCCTCTAGCAATAACAAAAGGCTTAGCAGTGATTACATGTCATTTTAGACCCATTGTTGGCGACGGCACAATCACCTAAAATGAACAATAGAAGAATTCCATTTGTCTGTCCCGATATCGATTGTTATGTTGATGCTTTGAGTCCACGTCAAATAGGCAATGGATTGGACTACTACAAGGGGCGTATTACAATGTCTGGCTATGGTCTTGGTAGCTGGTTTGCTAGGCTATATCGTTCTGCACTACCCTTGCCAGAAAATATCTTTTACCTGCTGCATCAAATTTTGCTGCCTCAACACTACAGGACTGGGGGTCGGGCAAGAATTTCAATGAGAGTGTTAAGGAAAATATTAGATCTTGAGCAAGAGCCGTTGGTGAGCAACTAAAATCTCGACAAAATGGGGAGGGATTAAAAGGATGCGTGCGCATCATTCTCTCATCAGTCTCCACCCAGGCGGGAAGCGAAGGACATCAACAAGGACTTTGAGGAATAAAACAAGGAAGACCAATAAGCAGAAAAAGAACAAGAAAAAGAAAAAGATTGTTAGATCAAAGAAGGACTTCTTCTCTTAAGATGACTTATCTCCCCCACAAGGAATCATATCCATCAATCAGTTCCTCATTGAATCTATTCAATGCTGAAAATGTTGATGTCAGTGTCAAGTATGGCTACTATGAACAATTTCATCCCCAACAACCCACATTGGTGAGCACTAGCAATAATTTATCAAACTATGCAAGCTACATACAATTTATGATGATGACACCAAAGGCATACAAAGAGTTGAGAGGACAATCATTGGGCCATGAATATCGATCAGGTGTTGATACTGACGGCGAGTTGACTACTGCAGTGACCCAGGAGTATCATCTGGTTGGAAATTAAATCATGAGATATTCAATATATCCCAATGGCTACCCCCCAATGTCAAGATTGACAGAAAGTTACAGCTGGCCCCATCGAATTTCATTTGAGAAAAACACTTCCTGCAGCACCCGATGCAAATGTAATTATCACATCGGCAATTCTCCACGTTTGAAGACAACAGGTTATGAGCTCTGTTGCATTGGCAGTGGAAAAGCTAAGAGCCAATGGTAACAACATTAAACTTCTTGTCCCCCAAACGATCACCAATCAACGTCACATTGCCACCGGCTCTCGTAGCTATAGCGATTCATCATTTATCAATGGAGAAATCCCATCAAAATTGGCTTTGGCCTTTGTGAAGAGTGGCAGTGCCGTTGGATCCTGGACTGAATCCCCCCATGATTTTAATATTTTTGGTCTATCTAGCCTTGTGTGCAAAGTGAATGGTATTCCACTGTACACTCTATCTTTTGACAAAAATCCTATAGAACTCTGTACGAGTTGACCATGCAATCCCTAGATCATGACTCTCAACTATTTGAAAATGGAATAACCGATTCAATGTTTTCAAAAAATCATGGGGTAATTGTTTTGGACTTGTCGGGGACTCAGGATATGAGCATAGTACGAACAGGGAATGTACGTTTAGAGTGTACATTTGCCGATGCTTTGACTGAGAGTATCACGCTAATATCACTGAGTCAATTTGAAACCTATTGGGAAATCACACCCGATGGCAGTGTTCTACTAGACCTAGCACCATGAACACTAACCAAATAATCAACGTATTTAGTATGGATCCATACATGTCAAAGTACAAGACCTTTTGCATACCTTCGGACTTCATTGAAAAAATTCCAAGTGTTAACAATACCCTAATCATTGTTAATAGTAGTCCATTGACTTTGAAGACCGGCCATTGGCTATGCATCTTTCAAACAGCGAAGAATATTGAATTTTTTGATCCTCTTGGCTATCGTATAAATTCTACACTCCATACATCAGCAACTTTATTGAAAGCAGTGGGAAAACCATTATTCAAAATCAACGAAGAGTACAGGATTTAACGACTAAGACATGTGGCTTTCATGCACTACTCTTTTTCATGTTCAGATGTCGTGGCTACACCTACAAGCAGTTTCTTGACATCTACGTTGACTTACCTCGATTGAACGACTTTCTAGCGGAAAATATACTTACAAGCGTATTTAATATTGATTTTAGTGCCCTACGAATAAAATGTTCTAAAAATGTATGTGAAATTGTTTATTAATAAATAATAAAAATTAAATGTTCTAAAAATGTATGTGAAATTGTTTATTAATAAATGATAAAAATTTATATACACGATAAAAAACGCCTTTTCTACTCTTTAGATTTCATCTTCTACTAGGTATAGGTATTTGTCGACAACAACTAATGCAGGTAGATTATCTGAATTCACAGTGTACTGATCCTGATGTACTGCAATGTCAGGGTCACATTTTCTACAGTAGAGTGTAACTTCACTCTTGTCATATCTCTTTGTATAGTCAATGATACTATTCTCATTCATTCTATAGAATTCACATGTTTCAACTTGCTTATTTGAGCAATTTCACAAACAGTGTCCTCAAGTGTCGAATCACATTCCGTCACAGCCAAATAAAAATCAGTGGGCTTATAATCATTACACCCATTGTCTTCACAACGATGACGTAGAACCCAAATTCTTTTGTTGTTGTTCCAACAGTTGAATCGCTGACCCGGCTCCTCCTCCCAGAACAATCTAAAACCACGACGATACCAATATCGTAGCAATAAACTAAAATCACGCTTAGGATTCTTTCCAATCATACCGGGATATGTATTCTCCCACTGATTACATTTATCATAGTGACAATTGGAGCATAGGTGGCCTCTAGGATGAGAGTCACACACCTCTTCAAGACAGGAATTACAACCTTTAATTTGTACAGCATATCCTCTATGCAATTTACACGGGTTCTATAATCTACACTTTTCATCATACTCATCAACCATTGTGCAATTCTCACATGATGACCAGCTGCATAGTGTGTACATACATAGCGGACATGTATGGAACATTTTTTTCATGTGTTGACACTCTCACTGCCACAATGAAACTGAGCTAGCAACAAAAAAAATTGTCTGAGATAGAGAGAGGAGTAAATCATCCTTGAACACCATCTTTCTCATGAAAAAAAAAGTCCTAAATTTCTAAACTAATGTTTAAAAGCATATCCACAATATCATTTTGCCGTGTCGCGATCAATATATCAATAAATTGTGTAAATGCATTTGGACCACGACGTAGAAGCTTCATACAATAGTCTAATGATGGAGAATCAGTTTTCATTATATCGACAAGCATTCCCCGAGAAAATATCTTCCTTTGAATAGACAGCTCTAGAAAATCGTCATCTAGAATCAAATGTTTTTCCATAAGCACTAGATTCCTCATGATTCGCTCTTTCTCAAATCTATCCATTTTTTTTGTCCTAACACTCTCACAACCAACTTCAGACTAACCAGAATTTTTTCTACTCTAAAAAATATACGCTAGTCTACTATAGAAAGAAAAATACCTTTGATTTAGAAACAATTTTATTGAGCATAATTACAACAATAATATTCACTGATGCATTTTGTTCTCATCAATATATTTCGATAGGACATCTAATGCTGCCCGAAGTTTATTTATATGCACAATATTTACTTTTCCAGCAAAACATAGTTGCTCCTCCTGCTTAAATTTGCTTAATGATATCACGTATCTAGCATACATATCGTCCCATTCAAGGCATAGTCTACAGCCTCCGGTTATTTCCACAGCCACATTGGGTACTCGTATATCGTTGCTGCTGCTGCCGGCTCCATCATTAATCTCCAATAATGTAAATGCACCACTCATTTTTCTCTACTAATATCCTCTCAAATAAACTATTCTCTCTGAATTCAATTCTCTTACTAATATGAATTGTAAAGAAAACCATTCCTTTTATTCAAATTTCAGTGGCTCCTAGGACCTCTATAGAACGTGGTTCCTATGGCCCCAAGCAAATAGCATGGGAATTCCTAGGGTCCCAAGCAAATCTCTTTGAAAGGTCAAAAGTGCCCTAAGGGATGGCCTAGATAAAGTTCATTCAACTTGATACATTTCAGTGGCTCCTAGGACCTCTATAGAACGTGGTTCCTATGGCCCCAGGCAAATAGCATGGGAATTCCTAGGGCCCCAAGCAAATCCATACTTAGCATACTACTCTTATGAAACTTAACTTATAACTTTAGAATCTTAAAAATGCAAAATAACTAAGTGTATATGCCTCACAGTTTATTCTCTCACTGCTAGAAACAAAACAGCCACTTAGTGGGCAGTAGTGGAAGCCCTGAAAAGAAGGCAACTGATGAGTGATGAGCCAAAAGTAATGCAAGAGATAGGTGATACCAAGCTCTCAGCTGCCGTTCTTGGGAAACATCTGACAGTTTATAAGAGGATACGGAATTCCCGTTTTGTTTTAAAATCACTTTTCTGTGAATAGGCAGCACAGCAGAAAAGTGCACCTGGCACTTTGACGATAAATCACATCAGTCCAGTTTTTCTTAAGAAAAAAAGTGTTTTTTTGTGCCCCTCACCATTGTGCGCCTTTAGGCCTGGGCCTAAGCGTAAATTCTAGCCTGATAACACTGTATTTCAATAAGGTCATGGTATGCATGCAATGAACGGAGTGTATAAGGGACAATTTGCCTTTTTTGCTTTCAGTAAAGCACAAGTCATTTTTACGACGGTATACGTGGAGGGGTAGTAATTTTTTGTTCGTTCACAGGGCTCTTATTTTGCTTTTGACCTACACTAATGTGTAGGTTATCTGATATGATGCTTGTATTTTTTCCTCGTTTTACCTATAACGGTATAATAGATTATAATAAGGTTATAATAGCTTTGGCTATTTTTGGACTAGACATTGAGCTGATTTCGACTATAAGTTTTGCCGATGATTGTAAATGAGTAGAGGTTAGATGTACCAAAATGGATCAATTGAACCACTGTGGCTTTATTGGTATGAATATTTCTTTAGCAAATATCAACTTGTTGTTTGTTGATAAGAAGACTAAAGTTTGTTACCACCAATTTCTAATTAATAATTTTGCTAAATTGAAATAATATTTGTTTGATTTCGGATGCAATGCTGCCCTAACTCAAAATTAATCCAGCTTCACAGTAAGAGGTAGGAGATATCTGCTTCTCATAAATTGAATCTTTTCAAAAATTATATTATTAACCACAGTAGAGAGAGAGAAAATTCATTTTTTATTAAATATCAATATTCACAAAAAAAAAAAAACATATCAAACAGACCTACCACGTGAAAATCTATACAGATTTGTTTGTGGCAGGACTCACTATTTTACTCACTCATATATATATTGAAAAAAACTTACTCACATATATATTGAAAAAAAATAATAATAATGCAATAATATAAATAAATAAGAAATAAACCTCATGGGAACCACGAACCAATCCTTACACAAGACAGAAGACAGAATTCAGGCCCCCCCCCCTCAGCCATCCCTATTCATTAGAAATTCTTTAATCTATTTTTAAAAGAGGACACACTCTCAGCAATCCTAGTGCTTTCCGTAAGACTGTTCCATACCGAAACACCCACATGCCTAAATACAAAACTAGACATAGCAGTGTATCGTCTCTCATGTACTAGGTCCGCAGAATTCCTTGTATCATAAGTATGGTACGCAGAATTCGATGATAAAACATCACAAAAATAATTAGGTGCTAATTTATTTAAACACTGATACACAAAAATACCGGTCTGATATTCCCTAAACTGCCCAACATTTAAAATATTAAAATGGTGATAACAATCCATTGTACTTTCACAATTTTCAAAGTCACCGAGCAGGCGAAGTGCTTTATTCTGCACAATTTGTATCCGTTTTAAAATTTACAACACAATTACTAGCCCACACAGAACAACCATATACAATGTAAGGATGAATAAGTGAATTATATAAAATTTTCAAAACTGAAACAGAAAAAAAACATTCCTAAATCTACGAATCAGCCCTAAGCCTCGCTAAACTTTCACCGATACAGTTTCACGATTTTTTTCCAATTTAAATTACAATCAATCTGAAAACCAAGATACCTTGTATCAAATATCTGCTTAATCTCCGTACCCTTAAAGTGAACCAAACCGAAAACATTATCAATAACTCCAGTACGACTAAAAATCATGTAATTAGTTTTACTCGCATTCACTGCTAAGCAACTAAGACTAGTAAAAATATGCAGGTCAAGTAGCACTTTATTTGCTTTTGAAACAAGCTCACTCAAAGCCTTTTCAGCAATCGTTTATGGCTGTGTCATCCACAAAGGATGTTATGGCGGCATCAGGAATGTAGAACTGTAATGTGTCAACATAAATTAAATATAAAAGCGGACCTAACACGGAACCTTGCGGTACTCCACTTAGTACAGGACGAGGTGAACTGACAATATCCCCCACTACTACACGCATTGATCTACCATACAAATACGAACGAAACCAATCAATCCTATTTCCTGTTATCCCTAAATGTGACATCCTATCTAACAACAGCTCAAAATCAACAGTATCAAAAGCTTTCTTAAAATCAATAAAAATAGTTAAAGGAGTAGAGCCGCTCTCGAATACATTGTTTAAAACATCAAGAAGGTGGTGCACTTCATGACTAGTAGAATGAGATTTTCGGAATCCAAATTGCGTGTCACATAAAAACCCAAGAGAATTAAGGTAGGAATATAGTTTCTTATGAACAACCTTTTCAAATAGTTTTGAGAACAGTGGCAGAATCGATATAGGTCTCCAGTTTGACATTTCTCTTTTGTCACCACCTTTATGTAAAGCTATAATTTTTGCTTGTTTTAAACAATCTGGGAACTGACCTTTTTCCATAGATAGGTTCACCAAGTATAGAAGACAAGGCAAAAGGTAAGCGGCGACATCCTTAAATGCCTTAAGGCTAAGACCGTCAATTCCTGCTGAATTCGATTTATTGTTTCCAGTGCGTCGTCGAGATCAGACTGAGTGCACTTTACGAATTTCATGGAACGACCTTCCCCACGGTCATCAATAACAGCTCATTTTTATACCCATGGTCAGCAACATCATTTTTAACATCAATTCCAACATTTGAAAAATATTTACAAAACTCATCACTAACACCTTTCTTACCTTTAACTTGTTTTTCACCAACTGCAAGTTCATCCACTGGGTCTATAGTGTTATTACCACGTAGTGCCTCGTTTATCACTTGCCAAGTTCCCTTAACATCACCGGTTTTATCACGAAACTTCTCTGAATAATAATGTTTCATTGATGACCTTCTGAGGGAATTCACATTGTTCCGAATTTTCCTAAATTCTTCAAGGTTTTGTTGCGTTGGAGAATCTAGGTACAACCGATAAAGTCTGTTCCGTTCACTAAATTTTTCCATAATTTTATTCGTCACCCACGGTTTCCTTAAAAAACATTTTTCTTCTTACGAACAACCTTCACAGGGCACCACTTATCATAAATAGGTGACAATATTTTAAAAAAGTGTCAAAACGCCACCGATGCGTTTTCTTTTTTCATTCATAACTTCCTCCCAAGAAACTATACTTATCTCTTCTTGAAACTGCTTAAGATTTTCCGGCTTAAGAGTAGTAAAGTATCTATATATTTCAAGCGTACATTCAAGCGTACATTGAATTGCGTAAGAAAAACCCATGCCTGAGACATTAAACTTATACGTGCATTTTAAAAAGCTAATCTGCCTTGGAAACAGTTTGACGTGTTTCGGGGGGATTACGTTCCTTTGCGTTTGATTGACATTTACAAAAAAGGTTTAGCATTTGCAAATTTGATACTATTAAGGTGGAAAAAAGAGTTTAGTATTTGCGAATAATTCGATGTGTTGTCAATTTAAAATAGTTAAGAAATAAAAAAATTTAACAAGAAATGGCTGAAAAGTGTTTTGGGGGGAGATGGGTTGATTGTGTACTGTATAATACACAAGTGATGTTTGGACAGTGTTGTCAATTTAAATATACTTCGATGTGTTGTCAATTTAAAATAGTTTAGAAATAAAAAATTTTAACAAGAAATGGCTGAAAAGTGTTTTGGGGGGAGATGGGTTGATTGTGTACTGTATAATACACAAGTGATGTTTGGACAGTGTTGTCAATTTAAAATATACTTCGATGTGTTTGTCAATTTAAAATAGTTTAGAAATAAAAAAAATTAACAAGAAATGGCTGAAAATTGTTTTGGGGGAGATGGGTTGATTGTGTACTGTATAATACACAAGTGATGTTTGGACAGTGTTGTCAATTTAAAATATACTTCGATGTGTTTTTCAATTTAAAATAGTTAAGAAATAAAAAATTTAACAAGAAATGGCTGAAAAGTGTTTTGGGGGGAGATGGGTTGATTGTGTAAAGTATAATACACAAGTGATGTTTGGACAGTGTTGTCAATTTAAAATATACTTCGATGTGTTGTCAATTTAAAATAGTTAAGAAATAAAAAAATTAACAATAAATGGCTGAAAAGTGTTTTGGGGGGAGATGGGTTGATTGTGTACTGCATAATACACAAGTGATGTTTGGACAGTGTTGTCAATTTAAAATATACTTCGATGTGATGTAAATTAAAAATAGTTTAGAAATAAAAAGTTTAACAATAAATGTCTGAAAAGTGTTTTGGGGGGAGATGGGTTGATTGTGTACTGTATAATACACAAGTGATGTTTGGACAGTGTTGTCAATTTAAAATATACTTCGATGTGTTGTCAATTTAAAATAGTTTAGAAATAAAAAATTTTAACAAGAAATGGCTGAAAAAAGTTTTGGGGGGAGGTGGGTTGATTGTGTACTGTATAATACACAAGTGATGTTTGGGTAGTGTTGTCAATTTAAAATATACTTCGATGTGTTGTCAATTTAAAATAGTTGAGAAATAAAAAATTTAACAAGAAATGGCTGAAAAGTGTTTTGGGGGGAGACGGGTTGATTGTGTACTGTATAATACACAAGTGATGTTTGGATAGTGTTGTCAATTTAAAATATACTTCGATGTGTTGTCAATTTAAAATAGTTAAGAAATAAAAAAAAAAATCATTAACAAGAAATGGCTGAAAAGTGTTTTGGGGGGAGATGGGTTGATTGTGTACTCTATAATACACAAGTGATATTTGGACAGTGTTGTCAATTTAAAATATACTTCGATGTGTTGTCAATTTAAAATAGTTAAGAAATAAAAAAATTTAACAAGAAATGCCTGAAAAGTGTTTTTTTGGGGAGGAATGGGTTGATTGTGTACTGTATAATACACAAGTGATGTCTGGACAGTGTTGTCAATTTAAGATATACTTCGATGTGTTGTTAATTTGAAATAGTTTAGAAATAAAAAAAATTTAACAAGAAATGGCTGAAAATTATTTTGGAGGGAGATGGGTTGATTGCGTACTGTATAATACACAAGCGATCTTTGGACAGTGTTGTCAATTTAAAATAGTTTAACGTTATACTATACGAAGAAGTTGATACTAAAGGGGCGTAGATGACAAGAAAAGAATTGTAATAACGGATAGCTTTACTTCTTCAATGTGTTTCCATATAATACATAAGTGGTGGAGTGGTCAGGGAGTTTCCCATTCTCTTCCAATTCAACGGTAAACGTTAAATCCCCTCCCAGCGGGGTGTCTTAGAGTACTTATAGTGTGATAGTGGAGGGGGGAGTTGCGAGTACCAAGTCACATGATAGTTACGCTATTATAGAAAATAATTTCAAAGTACCAAGTCACATGATAGTTACGCTATTGTAGAAAATATTTCAAAGTACCAAGTCACATGATAGTTACGCTATTGTAGAAAATAATTTCAAAGTACCAAGTCACATGATAGTTACGCTTTTGTAGAAAATAATTTCAAAGTACCAAGTCACATGATAGTTAAGCTATTATAGAAAATAATTTTCAAAGTACCAAGTCACATGATAGTTACGCTATTATAGAAAATAATTTCAAAGTACCAAGTCACATGATAGTTACGCTATTGTAGAAAATAATTTCAAAGTACCAAGTCACATGATAGTTACGCTGTTGTAGAAAATAATTTCAAAGTACCAAGTCACATGAAAGTTAAGCTATTATAGAAAATAATTTCAAAGTACCAAGTCACATGATAGTTACGCTATTGTATAAAATAATTTCAAAGTAGCAAGTCACATGATAGTTACGCTATTGTAGAAAATAATTTCAAAGTACCAAGTCACATGATAGTTACGCTATTGTATAAAATAATTTCAAAGTACCAAGTCAAATGATAGTTACGCTATTATAGAAAATAATTTCAAAGTACCAAGTCACATGATAGTTACGCTATTATAGAAAATAATTTCAAAGTACCAAGTAACATGATAGTTACGCTATTATAGAAAATAATTTCAAAGTACCAAGTCACATGATAGTTACGCTATTGTAGAAAATAATTTCAAAGTACCAAGTCCCATGATAGTTACGCTTTTATAGAAAATAATTTCAAAGTACCAAGCCACATGACAGTTACGCTATTGTATAAAATAATTTCAAAGTACCAAGTCTAATAATAGTTACGCTATTGTAGAAAATAATTTCAAAGTACCAAGTCACATGATAGTTACGCTATTGTAGAAAATAATTTCAAAGTACCAAGTCACATGAAAGTTACGCTATTGTAGAAAATAATTTCAAAGTACCAAGTCACATGAAAGTTACGCTATTGTAGAAAATATTTCAAAGTACCAAGTCACATGAAAGTTAAGCTATTATAGAGAATAATTTAAAAGTACCAAGTCACATGATAGTTACGCTATTGTAGAAAATAATTTCAAAGTACCAAGTCACATGATAGTTACGCTATTGTAGAAAATAATTTCAAAGTACCAAGTCACATGAAAGTTACGCTATTGTAGAAAATAATTTCAAAGTACCAAGTCACATGAAAGTTACGCTATTGTAGAAAATAATTTCAAAGTACCAAGTCACATGAAAGTTAAGCTATTATAGAAAATAATTTCAAAGTACCAAGTCACATGATAGTTACGCTATTGTATAAAAAATAATTTCAAAGTACCAAGTCACATGATAGTTACGCTATTGTAGAAAATAATTTCAAAGTACCAAGTCACATGATAGTTACGCTATTGTATATAAAATAATTTCAAAGTACCAAGTCAAATGATAGTTACGCTATTATAGAAAATAATTTCAAAGTACCGAGTCACATGATAGTTACGCTATTATAGAAAATAATTTCAAAGTACCAAGTCACATGATAGTTACGCTATTATAGAAAATAATTTCGAAGTACCAAGTCACATGATAGTTACGCTATTGTAGAAAATAATTTCAAAGTACCAAGTCACATGATAGTTACGCTTTTATAGAAAATAATTTCAAAGTACCAAGCCACATGATAGTTACGCTATTGTATAAAATAATTTCAAAGTACCAAGTCACATAATAGTTACGCTATTGTAGAAACAATTTCAAAGTACCAAGTCACATGATAGTTACGCTATTGTATAAAATAATTTCGAAGTACCAAGTCACATGAAAGTTACGCTATTATAGAAAATAATTTCAAAGTACCAAGTCACATGATAGTTACGCTATTGTATAAAATAATTTCAAAGTACCAAGTCACATGATAGTTACGCTATTGTAGAAAATAATTTCAAAGTACCATGTCACATGATAGTTACGCTATTGTAGAAAATAATATCAAAGTACCAAGTCACATGATAGTTACGCTATTGTAGAAAATAATTTCAAAGTACCAAGTCACATGAAAGTTACGCTATTGTAGAAAATAATTTCAAAGTACCAAGTCACATGATAGTTACGCTATTGTAGAAAACAATTTCAAAGTACCAAGTCACATGAAAGTTACGCTATTATAGAAAATAATAGCGTTTATTATCTTTCTCTGTTTAGTCTCCGTATTGATAATATCATCTTTTTGGATCTAGTGAACTTTAAAACCAGCTGTGAAATTGTATTAATTCAGTAACTTGAGCTATAATATATTCAGTGACCTTGAGGATTATTTCACAGGATTATTTCTGCTACGGATTATAATCTAAGGTAAACTTATTGATATGGACTAATTGCTTGTTTGGATTAATACGGTAGCAACAAAGTTCAAATTTTAAGGGAAAGAAAAGGAAGGAAAGAAGGGAAAGAAAAGGAAGGAAAGAAGGGAAAGAAAAAAGGAAAGAAAGAAAAAGGATTATTTGGCTAATAATATAGTTTAATAGCCAAATTTTCATTATTTTTTTCGCTGATTAGTGACAGCCTGTGCAGAAGAGAGCGGGAACAAACACAAGAGCCGTATCGGTACCGGCCGGATATTGATCCTTAAACTGCTGGGGAAAGGCGATTTGAGTACCCGCACTTCCCACAGGTTTTTTTTAGCTGTATCTCGTCAGCATTCTTTTTGTGTAGTTCATATATAATGTTATTGCTGTAACGTGAGCAAGATGTTAGTGGAATATGCATATTCGCCTGTTCTGAATTTTCTCCAATCAAATTTTCGTGAAGGAATCGATGATGTGACGATAATTAATCATGCACTGGAATATTAAAGACGCCAATTTGATGATAAAGTCATTAAAGACGCCAAAGCGGAGTTTTGGGGAATAGCAGATCCGAATAAATCTGTTCCAAAGCGGCAGGGTGATCTAGCTTCGCAGAGAAATTTGAAAGATATTTTGGACTTGTTGCGTCAATGTGAATCTGATAATACCCTGCTGCCAATTTTTGTTATTGTCTCCCCTACTGAAGTGCCGGTTATCCCCGCAGTAGCTTACTCCAGGCTAGTCAGTAAGATTAGCTCCCTAGACCGAGCCCTTAAGCAGATAAACGAAAAAGTGACATCTTATGATCTGAATTTTCCCTCCTTGCCCAGTGCCTCGTTTAAGCCAAATGTAAACAAATCCACTACTACTGTAGTCATCTCTGGAATTTCTCCCGAGCTTAACAATCCTGTGAAACGTCGCGATGCCATTGACCAAATCAAGGGACACCAAGCCATTCATTCTATCAAGCCGTCGGGCAATAAACTTTTAGTGCAGATTGACCCAGTTGCTGCAAAGGACTTTTGTGATGCGGTACCTAATGTTCTGAAGTGCGAAGCAAAACTTCAAGAGCGGAAACCCGTTTGGAATAGTTAAAGGCATACCGCTAGCTTTATGACGTCAGTTTGTTCGTGGGGCGTGAAGGAGTTGTAGACGCTAAGCGCATCGGGGCAGTCCTTGACTGTTAAGATATTCTTCTACGATGCTGTTGGACTTACAAATGCACTTCGTCTCGGACTTAAGGTAGAATATGAAATTTTCCGAGTATTTGAGTGCCTCCGTCCTCCCCGTTGCTGTTATAAGTGTCAATCACCTGATCATATGAAGGCCAATTGCACCAGCCCTCCCCGCTGTTCCCGCTGCAGCGGTATGCATTTATCGACAAAAGAAGATGCACCATGTTTGGCCGAACCGAACTGTGCGCTATGTGGTGAAGGCCATGTTGCATTCAGTCTAAAGTGCCGCGTAATCCGCAGTGCCATAGCTAAGCGTGCCTCGAATAAGAAATGACTGGAACAGTAACGTTTTCTGTGTGTTCTTTTAACATAAATGGCACCAAAGACAAAGATTATTCAATAAATCAGAAAATGATCGATTTTGACATCGTGTTGCTACAGGAACATCTTTTGCCGGCTGTAAGTGTCAGCTCACTAAACAGAAGTGATGAACATGTAGTTTATACAACCAGTGCCAGACGGACGAGGGGCAGACCTTCCGGAGGGCTTGCATGTATTGTGAGTAATAGACTTTCGTGCTTCTCTCCCCAGTGCATACACTCTTGCGATAATTTTATTGCCCTTCGAATTGCAGATCTAGTGATTATCAATACTTACCTACCTCATGATAAAAGAACAGTTTTGTCATTTAATAAATTCACTAAAATTGTGTCTTCTCTGAAGAATTTCCTTCGGAATATTGAAAGACATAGCTTTAAGTGGATCATAGTGGGAGACCTAAATTGTAACATAAATAGAGAGTCAACTCGGTCTGATCTTGTGCTTCAGTCTTTGCCAGATGGATATCAGATAGTAGCCAAGACTGCAGATTTTTCGTATATTCATAATAGTGGATGTGCGTCTGATATAGACCACTGTGTTTGCTCGGCTGGTGTGATATGCTCGAGTGTCGAGGTTCATGATGAAGAAAGAGATTATGATCACCTCCCCCCTCTCTTTTACCGTCTCTGTTTCGCATTCTTCTGGCCTGAATCAGTGTGAATCTTCTGTTCGGGGCACGAAATGGTATGATAAGCGTGAATGGAATAAAGCTAACTGGACATTATATATCTGTACTTTGGCAACTCTGCTCTCATCTGTGACAGTTCCTTACCATTTACTTTGTACCAGTGTCCTCTCGCCTAATGCTCGATCACAACTTAATTCTTACTATTCTCAGATTGTTGCCTGCCTTAAACAAGCCGAGGCCATAGCTGTCCCTTTTTCACGTATTCGTTCGAAAACTAGAAGTTCTTTATGGAAAGAGGACCCTCAGTTAAAAAGTGTGAAAAATCGGGCAAAAATGTGGCTTTGGATATGGAATGCGTGTGGCCGCCCCACTTCGGGTCATGTATTTAATATTTTAAAAAAAAAACAAATCTGAATTCAAATCTTACTTGCGAAGCGTCCGATATAAGGGTAAGGAATTCCGAAAAGTCCTCGGCAATGGAGTGAAGTGTTGAATTCTAGTAAGCTAAACCCGACTGTTTCGTCCAGTTTAATTCCTGGTGATTCATGGGTTAGTCATTACTCGACAATTTTCAGTACAGTAAATTATGCATTCCATTCCAGGTTTTGTAGATTGCTTGATTCAGTTATTCCGCGTAGACTACGCCAGAAAGATATTATCCCTATTAGTGCTGAGTCTGTTGTGAAAAGCATTAAAAAACTAAAATCTAAGTCTGTTGATTTGGATGGAATTTGTGTTGAACATTTAAGAATCGATTCTCCCGAGTTGATTAGCCATCTGCAACTACTTTTTCAGATGTGTGTTAGTAGCTCACTAGTGCCTGATTCTTTCCTGTGTGGTACTGTTACCTCTGTTCTGAAGCGAGGGAAGGATCCGCTTAATTGTTGATCCTACCGCCCTATCACTGTAGCATGTAATTTAAGCAAACTATTTGAATATGTACTGCTCCCATTTATTCAAGATAAGGTGGATTATGACGCAAATCAGTTCCTAGTTCGGTTTTAAGTCGCGTATAGGATGCCAGCATGCCCATCGTATACTTGCAAAGGTGTTACAAGAAGGACATCGTTTAAAACGGAAGTTCACTTTTGTGCGTTTAGACCTATCTAAAGCTTTCGATACTGTTTGTCACTCTCAGGCATGGTTTTCTCTGGCACGTTTGGGTGTGAATAGTTCAATTATTTGTGTACTTCGGTTTTGGTACCAGAATTCATTTATTCTGTTGAGGCAGGGTTCCCGGGCCTTTGGCAAAATCCCAGTTAGATCTGGGGTCCGTCAGGGTAGTGTGCTTTCACCTCATATTTTTAAAGCTTGTTTATTGAGTGTTCTTAATATGATACCGCTTTCTTACTCTTCAGGGTTGTCAAACGTCTCCTATATTGCATATGCGGATGATCTTCTGCTTGTTAGCAGGTCAAAGTTTACATAAATGAAGTCTGTGCTACTTGTATCGCGGCTGTATGGGGAAATCGGATTAAGCCTCAACACTGATAAATGCGAATATTTAGTGTTTAATTCAAAATCTTCAGCAACGCCGCTTGATTGCGGCGTATTTTCTGTAAAAAGTGTTGAATCTTTCCGATGGCTTGGGATCAATATTTGCAAATCGCTTACTTTATTTCGCTTCCGGGCATTGAGTGATACTAAAGATAAGCTGAAACTGGGGTACGCCAAAATTGTCCCCAACAGGGGAAGATATAACAGAAAAGCATTGGCTAGATTGTACTCGAGTTTTTGTGACCATGCAGTTTTGTTCCCAGCTGGCCTTCACATCCTGTTTCGGCCAGGGGATATTAGCGATATTAGAATTATGTATTTTAGATGTTGCAAGTTTTTATTGTATCTACCTCGCAGATACAGTAATAGAAAGATGATGCGGATTTTTGGCGCTCCGGATATTGTAAATTGTTTTGTCAGACAAAGTAGCCGTCTTCAAGAGAACATTTATGCTACTTTGGGTGTTAACCACCCACTTATCCGGGTAGCCACAGCGCATTGAGTGTAATATTTATTTATTGTGTTGTTGTTAAATGTATCTTTGTGTTTTTTTTTTGTTTTTTTTTGTTTGTTTATTTATTTTTTTTTCTCTTTTCTTGTGTTACTACTCCACTTCATTTTCTGTATAGTGGGTCAAAAATAAATTATTATTAATTATTAAAGTACCAAGTCACATGATAGTTACGCTATTGTAGAAAATAATTTCTAAGTACCAAGTCACATGATAGTTACGCTATTGTAGAAAATAATATCAAAGTACCAAGTCACATGATAGTTACGCTATTGTAGAAAATAATTTCAAAGTACCAAGTTGCATGATAGTTACGCTATTGTAGAAAATAATTTCAAAGTACCAAGTCACATGATAGTTACGCTATTATAGAAAATAATTTCAAACTACCAAGTCACATGATAGTTTTACGCTATTGTAGAAAATAATTTCAAAGTACCAAGTCACATGATAGTTACGCTAATATAGAAAATAATTTCAAAGTACCAAGTCACATGATAGTTACGCTATTACAGAAAATAATTTCAAAGTACCAAGTCACATGATAGTTACGCTATTATAGAAAATAATTTCAAAGTACCAAGTCACATGATAGTTACGCTATTATAGAAAATAATTTCAAAGTACCAAGTCACATGATAGTTGCGCTATTGTAGAAAATAATTTCAAACACAAAGAGACGACACACGCACAGAGACGACACACACACACACAGAGCCAACTCACGCACAGAGAGGACAAACACACAGAGACGACAGACACAAAGAGACAACTCACACGCAGAGAGGACAAACACACAGAAACGACACACACAGAGAGATGACACACACACACATAGAGACAACACAGACACAGAGACGACACACACACAGAGACGAAACACACACACACAGAGACGACACATACACAGAGGCGACACACACATAGAGACGACAAACATACAGAGAAGACACAAAAACAGAGACTCACATAGAGACAACACACACAAAGACAACAAACGTAGAGACAACACACGCACAGAGACGACACACGCATAGAGACGACACACACACACAAAGACAACAAGCACAGAGAAAACACGCACACAGAGACAACGCACACACAGACACAGAGACGACACACACATAGCGACGAAACACGCACAGAGACGACACATACACACACACAGAGACGACAACACACAGAAAGAAGACACACGCACACAGGAACAACACACACACACAGAGACGACACGCACATAGCGACGACACACGCATAGAGACGACACACACACACAGAGACGACAACACACACAAAGAGAAGACACACACACAGAGACTACACACACACACACACCCACACACAGAGACGATACAGACACAGAGATGACACACACACACAGAGACGAAACACACATAAAGACGACACATGCACACGGACGATACACACACAGAGACAACACACACACACAGACGACACACACATAGCGACGACACACGCACAGAGACGACACACACACAGAGACGACACACACACAGAGAGAAGACACACGCACAGAGACGACACACACACACACACAGAGACGACACACACACAGAGATGATACACACATACAGAGACGAAACACCCATAGAGACGACACACGCACAGAGACGATACACACACAGAGTCAACACACACAGAGAGACGACACACACACACACACAGATACGAAACACACATAGAGACGACACACGCATAGAGACAACACACACACACAGAGACAACACCCACACAAAGACGACACACAAATAGAGAGATGACACACACACAGAGACGACACACTCAAAGTGACGACTTACACATAGAGACGACACACACACACACAGAGACGACAGACACACAGAGACGACACACATAGAGAGATGACACACACACACAGAGAGACGACAAACACACAGAGACAACACACACAAAAAGACGACACACACACACACAGATACTAAACACACAAAGAGACGACACACACACAGAGAGACGACACATACACAGAGATGACACACACACACACAGACGACAAACATACAGAGAAGACACAAAAAAACAGAGACAACACACACCCACAGAGATGACACACACATTGAGACGAAACACGCACAGACATGACACACAAACAGAGTCATAGTGAGAGAGATATCCAAAAAGTTGGGTTGATCTAGGTTCACTTAGAGTGGCGCGCCACTCTAAGTGAACCTAGATCAACCCAAGTTTTTGGATATCTCTCTCACTATGACTCTGTTTGTGTGTCATGTCTGTGCGTGTGTCGTCTCAATGTGTGTGTCATCTCTGTGGGTGTGTGTGTCTCTGTTTTTTTGTGTCTTCTCTGTATGTTTGTCGTCTCTGTGTGTGTGTCGTCTCTGTGTATGTGTCGTCTCTCTGTGTGTGTGTCGTCTCTTTGTGTGTTTCGTATCTGTGTGTGTGTGTCGTCTCTTTGTGTGTGTTGTCTCTGTGTGTTTGTCGTCTCTCTCTCTGTGTTGTGTGTGTGTGTGGGTGTGTGTGTGTGTGTGTGTGTGTGTGTGTGTGTGTGTGTGTGTGTGTGTGTGTGTGTGTGTGTGTGTGTGTGTGTGTGTGTGTGTGTGTGTCATCTCTCTATGTGTGTCATCTCTGTGTGTTTGTCGTCTCTGTGTGTGTGTGTCGTCTCTATGTGTAAGTCGTCACTTTGAGTGTATCGTCTGTGTGTGTGTGTCATCTCTATGTGTGTGTGTCGTCTTTGTGTGGGTGTTGTCTCTGTGTGTGTATGTTGTCTCTATGCGTGTGTCGTCTCTATGTGTGTTTCGTATCTGTGTGTGTGTGTGTCGTCTCTTTGTGTGTGTCGTCTCTATGTGTGTTTGTCATTTCTGTGTGTGTGTCTCGTCTCTCTGTGTGTGTTGACTCTGTGTGTGTATCGTCTCTGTGCGTGTGTCGTCTCTATGGGTGTTTCGTCTCTGTATGTGTGTATCATCTCTGTGTGTGTGTCGTCTCTGTGTGTGTGTGTGTGTGTCGTCTCTGTGCGTGTGTCTTCTCTCTGTGTGTGTGTCGTCTCTGTGTGTGTGTCGTCTCTGTGTGTGTGTCGTCTCTGTGCGTGTGTCGTCCCTATGTGTGTGTCGTCTCTGTGTGTGTGTGTTGTCTTTGTGTGTGTATCGTCCGTGTGCATGTGTCGTCTCTATGTGTGTTTCGTCTCTGTGTGTGTGTGTCATCTCTGTGTCTGTATCGTCTCTGTGTGTGGGTGTGTGTGTCGTCTCTGTGCGTCTGTCTTCTCTCTGTGTGTGTGTGTCGTCTCTATGCGTTTTTCGTCGCTATGTGCGTGTCGTCTCTGTGTGTGTGTGTGTGTGTTGTTTCTGTGTGCGTTTGTCTTCTCTCTGTGTGTTGTTGTCTCTCTGTGTGTGTGTATGTGTCGTCTCTGTGCGTGTTTCGTCGCTATATGTGTGTCGTCTCTGTGTCTGTGTGTGTGTTGTCTCTGTGTGCGTGTTGTCTCAGTGCTTGTTGTCTTTGTGTGTGTGTGTCGTCTCTATGCGTGTGTCGTCTCTGTGCGTGTGTTGTCTCTGCGTTTGTTTGTCTTTGTGTGTGTGTGTGTGTTGTCTCTATGTGAGGGTGTCGTCTCTGTTTTTGTGTCTTCTCTGTATGTTTGTCGTCTCTATGTGTGTCGCCTCTGTGTATGTGTCGTCTCTGTGTGTGGTGTGTTTCGTCTCTGTTTGTGTGTCGTCTCTGTGTCTTTGTTGTCTCTATGTGTGTGTGTGTCGTCTCTCTGTGTGTCGTTTCTGTGTGTTTGTCCTCTCTGCGTGTGAGTTGCCTCTTTGTGTCTGTCGTCTCTGTGTGTTTGTCCTCTCTGTGCGTGAGTTGGCTCTGTGTGTGTGTGTGTGTCGTCTCTGTGCGTGTGTCGTCTCTTTGTGTTTGAAATTATTTTCTAAAATAGCGTAACTATCATGTGACTTGATACTTTGAAATTATTTTCTATAATAGCGTAAATATCATGTGACTTGTTACTTTGAAATTATTTTCTGTAATAGCGTAACTATCATGTGACTTGGTACTTTGAAATTATTTTCTATATTAGCGTAACTATCATGTGACTTGGTACTTTGAAATTATTTTCTACAATAGCGTAACTATCATGTGACTTGGTACTTTGAAATTCTTTTCTATAATAGCGTAACTATCATGTGACTTGGTACTTTGAAATTATTTTCTACAATAGCGTAACTATCATGTGACTTGGTACTTTGAAATTATTTTATACAATAGCGTAACTATCATGTGACTTGGTACTTTGAAATTATTTCCTATAATAGCGTAACTATCATCTGACTTGGTACTTTGAAATTATTTTCTACAACAGCCTAACTATCATGTGACTTGGTACTTTGAAATTATTTTAAACAATAGCGTAACTATCATGTGACTTGGTACTTTGAAATTATTTTATACAACAGCGTAACTATCATGTGACTTGGTACTTTGAAATTATTTTCTATAATAGCGTAACTTTTATGTGACTTGGTACTTTGAAATTATTTTCTAAAATAGCGTAACTATCATGTGACATGGTACTTTGAAATTATTTTATACAATAGCGTAACTATCATGTGACATTGTACTTTGAAATTATTTTCTACAATAGCGTAACTATCATGTGACTTGGTACTTTGAAATTATTTTCTATAATAGTGTAACTATCATGTGACTTGGTACTTTGAAATTATGTTCTATAATAGCGTAACTATCATGTGACTTGGTACTCGCAACTCCCCCCTCCACTATCACACTATAAGTACTCTAAGACACCCCGCTCCCATCACTCCACCACTTATGTATTATATGGAACACATTGAAGAAGTAAAGCTATCCGTTATTACAATTCTTTTCTTGTCATCTACACCCCTTTAGTATCAACTTCTTCGTATAGTATAACGTTAAACTATTTTAATTTGACAACACTGTCCAAACATCACTTGTGTATTATACAGTACACAATCAACCCATCTCCCTCCAAAATACTTTTCAGTCATTTCTTGTTAAATTTTTTTATTTCTAAACTTTTTTAAATTAACAACACATCGAAGTATATTTTAAATTGACAACACTGTCCAGACATCACTTGTGTATTATACAGTACACAATCAACCCATCCCCCCCCCAAAAAAAAAAAACACTTTTCAGGCATTTCTTGTTAAATTTTTTTATTTCTTAACTATTTTAAATTGACAACACATCGAAGTATATTTTAAATTGACAACACTGTCCAAACATCACTTGTGTATTATACAGTACACAATCAACCCGTCTCCCCCCAAAACACTTTTCAGCCATTTCTTGTTAAATTTTTTTATTTCTTAACTATTTTAAATTGACAACACATCGAAGTATATTTTAAAATTGACAACACTGTCCCAAACGTCACTTGTGTATTATACAGTACACAATCAACCCGTCTCCCTCCAAAACACTTTTCAGGCATTTCTTGTTAAATTTTTTTTATTTCTTAACTATTTTAAATTGACAACACATCGAAGTATATTTTAAATTGACAACACTACCCAAAACATCACTTGTGTATTATACAGTACACAATCAACCCATCTCCCCCCCAAAACACTTTTCAGCCATTTCTTGTTAAACTTTTTTATTTCTTAACTATTTTAAATTGACAACACATCGAAGTATATTTTAAATTAACAACACTGTCCAAACATCACTTGTGTATTATACAGTACACAATCAACCCATCTCCCCCCAAAACACTTCAGCCATTTCTTGTTAAATTTTTTTATTTCTTAACTATTTTAAATTGACAACACATCGAAGTATATTTTAAATTGACAACACTATCCAAACATCACTTGTGTATTACACAGTACACAATCAACCCATCTCCCCCCAAAACACTTTTCAGCCATTTCTTGTTAAAAATTTTTATTTCTAAACTATTTAAATTGACAACACATCGAAATATATTTTAAATTGACAACACTGTCCAAACATCACTTGTGTATTATACAGTACACAATCAATCCATCTCCCCCCAAAACACTTTTCAGCCATTTCTTGTTAAATTTTTTTATTTCTTAACTATTTTAAATTGACAACACATCGAAGTATATTTTAAATTGACAACACTATCCAAACATCACTTGTGTATTATACAGTACACAATCAACCCATCTCCCCCCAAAACACTTTTCAGCCATTTCTTGTTAAAATTTTTTATTTCTAAACTATTTTAAATTGACAACACATCGAAATATATTTTAAATTGACAACACTGTCCAAACATCACTTGTGTATTATACAGTACACAATCAACCCATCTCCCCCCAAAACACTTTTCAGCCATTTCTTGTTAAATTTTTTTATTTTCTTAACTATTTTGAATTGACAACACATCGAAGTATATTTTAAATTGACAACACTATCCAAACATCACTTGTGTATTATACAGTACACAATCAACCCCATCTCCCCCCAAAACAATTTTCAGCCATTTCTTGTTAAATTTTTTTATTTCTAAACTGTTTTAAATTGACAACACATCGAAGTATATTTTAAATTGACAACACTGTCCAAACATCACTTGTGTATTATACAGAACACAATCAACCCATCTCCCCCCAAAACACTTTTCAGCCATTTCTTGTTAAAATTTTTTATTTCTAAACTATTTTAAATTGACGACACATCGAAGTATATTTAAATTGTCAACACTGTCCAAACATCACTTGTGTATTATACAGTACACAATCAACCCATCTCCCCCCAAAACACTTTTCAGCCATTTCTTGTTAAAT
The DNA here is from genome assembly GCA_027921565.1 of Artemia sinica. Lineage (NCBI taxonomy): Eukaryota > Metazoa > Arthropoda > Branchiopoda > Anostraca > Artemiidae > Artemia > Artemia sinica. The sequence goes on from JAPEVW010000129.1 coordinate 185,151, forward strand.
TTTTTTATTTCTTAACTATTTTAAATTGACAACACATCGAATTATTCGCAAATGCTAAACTCTTTTTTTCCACCTTAATAGGATCAAATTTGCAAATACTAAACCCTTTTTTGTAAATGTCAATTAAACGCCAAGGAACGTAATCCCCCCGAACACGTCAAACTGTTTCCAAGGCAGATTAGCTTTTTAAAATGCACGTGTAAGTTTAATGTCTCAGGCATGGGTTTATCTTACGCAATTCAATGTACGCTTGAATGTACGCTTGATATATATAGATACTTTACTACTCTTAAGATCCCTAACTGTCGTTTTCTCCATTTTAAAAACCTTTTTTCCAGTGTCCCGAATTTCGAACGCCAAAGGAAGATGGCCAAAACCTGGACATATGATCACGTCGCAATAACTTTTCGGTATAAGATTCACCGATAAATAAATATTATCAATAAGGGTAGCCGACTGACTAGTAACCCGTGTCGGTATTTCTGCTACCGGAAAAAATTGTGCGACAACATAAGATTTAAAAAATCAAGGTTAGAACTACTTAAATTAAGAAGATTAAAATAAAATCACCAATAAAAACCCGATCCAATTTCGTCGCCGCTGTATCGGAAATAAACTTTTGAAAATCGCAAAGAAAATCCTCCGGATTAGCACTAGGTGGCCGGTATACTAAACAAACTAACAACTTTTTCTTCTCCGAAACTTCAATCTCAATAGAAAAAGTTTCGATCTTACCTTCAATCCAACAATGTAAATCCTTCTTTACTGTGTATCTTATTTGATCCTTAATTATAAATGCAAGTCCACCCCGCATCATAGAATTTCTTGATTTTGAAACCAGCTGGTACCCTGGAAAAGTATATGGTGGGAGAAAGCTATCCTGTGTAAGAAAAGATTCGCATATACCCAACATATCAATTTTACCACAACATGAAGTAAGAAGGTTCGACACTTCCGAAAAATTCGATGTGATGTGACAGTTCCACTGACCAATACATAAATCCATATTTGTCACATTAATTACATTACTATTCATAATATCAACATATCTACTATGCCTCATCGGCCTAACATTAACTTCAGCCGGATCATTTGCCAGTATTGCCACGCGAGATAACAATACGTCATCAATACGAAAGGGATTATTTTCAAGTGACTTCAAATGCGAAGGGTTAATACACAAAGCGATTAAAATTATTTAACTTCACTGACAACAAATGATTATATGTCCCTGGTTGACGGAGGACAAAACCTATGAATGGAAAACTAATGCTAAACTGCAAAAATAAATGAAGAGCCAATGATACGTAACTAAAATTATTACAAGCAGGAATAAACTTAGGAAGATATACTAACTAATAATATATGCAAAAAATGACACACGCATCAGAAGATTTCTTCTAGCGACCAGAGCCTCCGGGGTGAAGAATCGCTAGTTTCACGAACGAAAATTCGACCTTGGTCGGACCATACACACTTGTTCCCCAAATTTATATCTCACCGCATTTAAAATATCCCGCTTCTTGCGCGTTAGGTTTTCAAACAAACACAACTTAAAAACAATAGGGAAATTTTTTTCAAAGACAGTGCAATTTAAATCGTAGAATATTTCGGCCCTATGTCCAAGGGCCGTCTTCAGCACAACATTAAAGAAGAAATATATATATATATATATATATATATATATATATAATATATATATATATATATATATATATATATCTATATATATATATATATATATATATATATATATATATATATATATTATATATATATATATATATATATATATATATATATATATATATATATATATATATATATGTCACTCCTTACTTTTAATGTCGCTCCTTACTTTCAGTTCATAAAAATAACTTGTTTTTTTATTTAATTTCTGAACGTTTTTGAATTAATACCTACAGCTTTGATTTTGGCTCACCGTACATGAATAATTAAAACGAAATTCACATATTAATTTTCCTTTTTTTGGCTAATTGGATTTTTCGAAAATTTGTTCTGACGTAACTTACGAATTAACTTACGTAACAAATTTTATGTTAGTATGTTTTTATTACGTATATTAAGGAGTTCGCTCCCTAGTCAATACCTCGCTCTTTACGCTAAAGTTCGAATTTTGTTCGAATCACAGACCCCTCAATCACAAAGGCCGGTTAATTAGAATAGATAGCTCTTTTGAAAGCACTAAAAAAAACTTTAGCGTAAAGAGTGAGGTATTGACTAGGGGCGAACCCCCTCATATACGTAATAATTTCTGTTCGTCTTAAGTTTTAATGTTGCTTCTTACTTTTACTGATCGTTTTTCAAATAATGCTGGGAAATCTGCTTCAAATAATACATGTATATATATATATATATATATATATATATATATATATATATATATATATATATATATATATATATATATATATATATATATATATATATATATATATATATATATATATATATATATATATATATATATATATATATAATATATATATATATATATATATATATATATATATATATATATATATATATATATATATATATATATATATATATATTAGTCTATATATATATATATATATATATATATATATATATATATATATATATATTTAGTCTTGTTCAAAATTTTTTATAAAAAGTACTTTACGTCACCGACGATCCGCTTGTTACGCGAAGCGTAACATGCGGTAAAAATATGGGGTATGGTACATTTTTCAAGCAATTTGTAGTACATTTTGTTCAGAGGTGTTGGTAACACTGGTGGCGACCCTGCTCGACGTTAAGAGGCAGAGGATTTCATTACCATCATCATCTAATTTCAAAGTGACTGCAGTGCTATTCACTCACTAAAAAATAATCAAGCTTCTCATTCAAAGGTGGCAGATATCAACCTTATGTGATTTTATTATATGAAAAAATATATCAAATTATGTGATTTATTTATATGAAACAATCGAAACGGGTATGTTCTTCATTCATCATCACACAGTAGCTGTTTCGTTAGTAAAGAGAGTTAAAAGAATATGTATCATATTTTTCCGTTTTTCCAAAATATTAATTATGAGCTAAAAATAGATTTTATGTTATAGCCTAATAGAAATAAAGCTAAATATGCTTGTTTGCCTAAAAATTGATTCCTTCGCGAGGGACTAGACACTCATCAGAATAAAATTGCAAAATAGACAAGAAGATATTCTACATGCTGACACGTAAATATTGTTAATGAATGCAATTTGACTGGTGCTAGTATCAGGATAGCTAAGTAAAAAAAACAGTCTTGATTGATGGGTGTGTATCTGTTAATTACGAACGCAAAACGGGATAAATTATGGGCTAATAATGACAATAAATTATAAAAGAAAGAAAAAACCCGCCACATTTCAATTAATCTTTTATGTCTATGAAGGCACCTCAAGGATTTTAGTTTGGAATGGATTGAGGGGGTGGGGGAAGGTACAAAAAAAATTTCAAAACGCATTAAAATTTTGTCTATATGCAATTTTTGCGACTCAGAAACAAATTTTAGAGGATGGGGAAGGGTGAAAACCTTGTAGCCTCCCTCCCCAGGATACAGGCTTGAAGGTTCTTAGTAGCATAGAAAGCAAAATTATGATTATAGGCTAAAAATCCTCAAGGATTGGCGACTATTGAGGTTTATCTACCGAGAAAGTGCGACGTGCTCACCTAGAGGGTATATATATTCTCTCTACTGTGGTTAATAATATAATTTTTGAAAAGCTTCAATTAATGAAAGGTAGATATATCCTACCTCTTTCTGTGAAGCTTGCTTAATGTTGAGTTAGGGCAGCGTTGCTTCCGAAAGCAAACATATATTATTTCGATTCAGAAAAATAATTAATTAGAAATTGGTGGTAACGAGCTTTAGTCTTCTTATCAACAAACAACAAGTTGATATTTTCTAAAGAAATATTAATACCAATATGGGCTACAGTTGTTCATCCATTTCTGTACATCTAACCTCTACTCATTTACGGTTTTTGGCAAAACTTATAATCCAATCGGCTCAATGTCTAGTCCTAAAATAGCCAAAGGTATAATAACCTTATTATAATCTATTATAGCGCTATAGATAAAACGAGAAAAAAATACAAGCGGTATATCAGATAACCTATACATAAGTGTAGGTCAAAAGCAAAATAAGAGCCCTGTGAACGAACAAAAATTACTACCCCTCCACGTATGCTCTCATAAAATTGACTAGTGGCTTAGTGAAAGCAAAAAGGCAAATTGTCCCTTATACACTCACTCATTCCATGCATACCATGATCTTATCAAAAAACAGTGTTATCCGGCTAGGATTTACTCTTAGGCCCAGGCCTATAGGCGCACAATGCCGAAGGGTACAAAAAAAAACTGAGTGATTAATCTTTCTTTAAAAAAACTGGACTGATGTGATTTATCGTCAATGTACCAGGTCCACTTTGCTGCTTTGCTGCCTATTCACAGAAAAGTGATTTTAAAACAACACAGGAATTCCGTATCCGATTATCCGCTTAAACTGTCAGATGTCTCTCAAGAATGGCAGTTGAGAGCTTGGTATCACCTCTCTCTTGCATTACTTTTGGCTCATCACTCATCAGTTGCTTTTTTTCAGGACTTCCACTACTGCCCACTAAGTGGCGACAAAAAATAATGAAGGGCAACCATGCTTCTTTTTTCCAAGATTGTACAATCAAAATTTTGAAATAGCAATTTTGTTTAGCATAGTAAAATAGTCCAGTAACCATGCCTTTGGGGATGACAATTTGCCTTTTTACTTTTATATAATATTTGCTTTCAGCGAAGCACTAATCAATTTAACTTCGGCATACGTGGAGGGGGTTTGCTATTTTTGTTCATTCACAGAGCTCTTTTTTGCTTTTGACCTATACTTACATGTAGGTTATGTGATATGCCGATTGTAGTCCTCCTCGTTTTACCCATAACAGCGCTATAATAGGGCATAATAGGGTTGTAATAGCGTTCACTATTTTTTGGGCTAGTGATTACGCTGGTTTGGGCTATACGTTCTGCCGAAAACCTGGCAACCGTGCATCGTCTTCGCGCACGCGCAATTCCGATGCACACATCACGAGCGGCCTATGGAAAAACCTGTTCTTTTGTCCGACCTCTGGCAACTAAACTAAGGTTCTTACGTATACGTATTTACTCAGACCCTATACGCGTGGTGTGAAAAGTATATCATATTTGGAAAAAGAAGATGCTAGAGTATACAGTGATCTCACGTCTTCTCATAGTTGTCAGGTTTTTCGGCAGAAAGCATAAATATAGCCCAAATCAACTCAGTGTCTAGGCCGAATATGGCCAAAGCTATTATAACCTTATTATGCCCTGTTAAAGCGCTCTGGGTAAAACGAAGAAAATTACAAGTGGCATATCAGATAACCTACACACAAGTTTAGGTCAAAAGTAAAATAAGAGCCCTGTGAAAGAACAAAACTTAATACCCCTCCACGTACGTCGTTCTAAAATTGACTTGTGCTTTACTGAAAGCAAAATATATATAAAAGCAAAAAGACGAATTGTCCTTTATACACTCAGTCCATTGCATGCCTACCATGATCTTATTGAAATATTGTTTTATCAGGCTAGGATTGACGCATAGTCCCAGCCCTAGAGGCACACAATGCCGAGGGGTGCAAAAAACACTAAATGATTATTTTTTCTTAACAAAAACTGGACTCATATGATTCATCTTACTGCTGCAGTGCCTATTCACAGAAAAGTGATTTTAAAACAACACAGGAATTCCGTACCCACTTATAAACTGCAGATGTCTCTCAAGAATGGCAGCTCGGTATCACCTCTCTCTTGCATTACTTTTGTGTTGGCGTGGCTACTATTGTTATGATAATATTCGAATGAAAAATTTCATTATTTTTTTCGTTAACTTTTCAATCTGAGGCTGGAAGTGAATGCTCTCGCAAAAGATGTGAGACTTATGCGTATTTATTATCTTTATCGGGACGGTAAGCAGCCTACATACTTTTATTGTCAATGAATTGTGATGAAGATATGGGGTGGGGTACCCACAAGTGAGATATGAGAAGGAGATAACCACAGTCGAAGACACAATATAATTATGTTGTAATCCAAGACTCCAAAGAAGGTTTATGACCAAATAGATATAATAAAAAGGATTTTTTTTTTGGTTTCAAGCGAATTCAATTTCTAGGCCTAAATTAGAGAGATTTGAAGGTCGGCACCGATTCTGTTTTTAGCTAAAATAGAAACAGTAAAAATGGCAATTAAAAGAGGAACAACAAAAAAAAACGAAACGGAGAAAAAAACGGAACTCCATGTCTTTTTTTTCGGTTTTTACTTAATAACAGAAATGGCGTGTTTTTAGTTAAAAAAACAGCCGTTTTGGCAGCTATATCCGTTTTTTTCCCAGGCAATGCGAGATGCTTGCTCACTAATTCGCTTAATTCAGGGTACACGTAGAAGCAGTCAGTCTAAAGCTCTAGTGGGCAGGGTTGCCACTCAGCAGGTTTTTTTGGTGCCACTTTGGCTGGCAAAATAGTGTCAATTTTGCATAAAAACTGTCAATTTCCAAAAATTTGCCGATCGCGACGCTTCGCGTCGCTCGTGCTCACATCAATAAGCTTTTCAAATTGAAAATATTGGCCAATCCGCTTGGGATCACCCCCGCGTGGGTTTCTCGCATCTTTGAATTCTCTAACATGAAATGTCGGATCTAATGCCATTTATCAACTATAAAAAAAAAATTTTGATTTTACTTAGTTGGTGCTGATTTCCGGCTTTGCGCAGCACTTCCACTCTTGTCAACTTTCCAGCCCCCCTCCTAAAACCTGCTAAAACGCAAATGGTGCTTACTGTATAAAATGGGAACTCGTCCTACAGAGAGTACTTTCTTCTCTTTTTTTCTGAGCAGTCTTTGTTCATAGCGTGAAAAAGGAACGGAAAAAGAAAAGAAGAAAAACCTTCAGTTTTTTTTCTTTTGAGAAAACGGAAAAAAAGGGAGAGCAATACTTGTCTACATTGAGAGTTTTTCATCCAGTTTTTCCATAAAAGAGACTATCTAAATTATTACAGTGCATTCAGGTGCTTGAAACTTTTCTTTTCTCTGAAAATGCTGAAGAGAATGCCACGAACATAGATCGTAGCTATTGATGACCCTATGATAAACACAGCTAATAGTGGTTCAGACACTAACTCTTTCAAATAATTTATTTGGCAAAAACTAATGGAAAAACAATAAGACAGCTATATCATCTATTCTGTTTATCACAACCTGAATAGAATAAGTTTCACGAGAACTCTCGCCACTCCCAGTAAATTTTTCTTTATGATGTCTCCAGGAACTAGGGCATAGGAACAGTCAACTAGGATTTTAAGTATCAATATGAAAGCCCTTTATAATAAAAAACGAGCGTTTAGAGCATCAGCGTGAAAGCACATTTACAATCAAAAATTGGTGGGAATGATATAACTAAAATGAGGAAGTGCGTCCAAATTCAATTTATGTAATGATGTAACATAAATTTAAGTAAGAAAAAAAAGTAAAATTAGATTGTGATTTTGCTAATGATTGCATAGGATTTAAGATAATGGAAGTTTTGGTATCAATTTTGTTTTTAGTATGATGGTTATTTATGACTATTCATTTGCCCATTGCCAAGACTTCAAAGAAAAAATATGAAAAATATGAACGGAAATGTTAGAGCGCATTTTTGCGTCACTAGCCCAGTCACTGAAGAGGTCACTAGATATTCTTGTTGGACAACAGTGAGCTCAGTGGATATTTTTGCGTTACTGAGTCGTTGTGTGATGTCACCAATGAGCTTTTCAGTCACTGGGCTTCAAGAGCTCCAGTCACGGAAATCAATGAAAAGACGCGTAAAGTTAAGCAGTCACTGGCCCAGTGACTGGTTAACACAGTAACAGCTATTAACATAGTGGCGCAAAAATACACTCTTAGCTTTTCTTGCTCTTTTCTTCGTTGAATTGTAGTCAAACCTCAACTAATAAAACATAAAAAATGAATTCGGACCCACTCAAGAATTGCAAACCGCTTGACTGGCTTATCGTCAATGAACCTACAAATTGTTGCAACAACACAAAATAGTTGAACTAAACAACTGAAAACAATTGAAGGCTTCTCCACCACATTGCAGTTAAATGTCTGTCTCTGTCCTCTTCATTGCCAAGTATTGTGAAGTATGGTATATTTCTCTAAAGAGATATACCGTCTTATTGGTCCCCAGTGGGGGTGATCAAGCCTCCACGAGGACAAGACCTTGGGTAGCGTGGTAGGCAGGATTCGTATCTACTCAAGAGGTTGCTAAAACTACTTTAATAAACGAATAGACAACAAAATACAATACTAGAGTACACTTGTGAACAGTCCTCTTGAAGCCGTAGAGAATCCGAGCTATAGTCAACTTGCACCGGCTGGCACCGTTTATTTGGAAGTGGCTGCTGCACTTTCCAAGCTCGCCGTCTATAGTTGGCTAGTGGAGGTTACTGGAACTCTCCGACGGCAGTTGATATGGAGGTTATTGTTAAACTCTCCCCAGCGCACCGTATATTATAGAAAGATGGAGGTTGCTCGAACTCTCCTAGCGGTGTTCCTCTAACCACTTGTCACTGTTGGTTCTCAAAGCTGAACTGTCCACAAGTTGTCTTTTCCCCCTTCTTATCTTCCAAGGCCCAAACATACAATTCTGGTTCCATGACCCCCAAAGTAGCCTCTCATTGGCTGGCAGGTTTTTGGTCATGTGATCCACTACCTTGAATAGAAAAGAAGGCAGAAACAAGTACATAAAACAACACATACCAAACTATACCCTTGAAGTGGAACATGCACTAAATACCGAAAATATACCCTTAACGTAATAAAACACTAAATACAAGAAATACACTTAAATCTAACTTGCGTAAGCCTAGCAACAATCTTTACATTTCTCCCCCTCTCTTTTATTGAAAAAAAACACATTTTTATTACTTTTTTTTCATACATTTTTAAATTAATTTTTATTCCTTCCCTACTCACATTTGTTATTATTCATTGTCCCCTTGTTCGACTATTCTAAAACCACTTTTTTTCATTACTCTATAATCAATCCATAATTTCCTTAATTTAAGGAGAATCACCGTGGAAATTCCGATAAGGATTAGGAAAATTAACGTGCCGCCAGTCATGATCCCAATACTCATGGACTGTGCTGATTCAATTTTTCTGTGTAATTTTTTTTTGCTCAAATTAGATTTTAGGCTGTTTATGCCTTTTTCAGAATACATCTCTCTCTCGAGAAAGCTATGAATTTTTTTGAAGTCTAATGATTCGAAATCAAAATTAAGTTTTGTAGCATTGAAAAGAATTTTACTATGAGCGAATTTAGTCAAGTTGACCTCTGTTTTGCATTCATACAATTCTGGAACGGAGAATTTTTCATGGGCAAGGGAACATTCGTCTTTTAGTTGAACAAGGACGGATCCTACAATTTATAATCGTTGTTGCTCCTTAAATCCTTGGCATATGACAAGAATGTTCAATTTAGTTGAAATTGGTGTAACAATTAAGAAGTGAGTTTTCCCAACAGGAGTTATAAGAGGATTATGAACTTTTCGTATATTAATATCGCATTCATTTTTAATGATTTCTTGGTTATTTGTGAAGCAACCGAAGGAACAGTCAAGAAGCGTGCTGTGACGTACAACGATTCTGTCTTTGCAAATTACCCTTTTTGCATTAAAATTACAAGAGTTGATGAAGTTTTCATTTTGCAAAAATACATTTTTTCTTCTTGATCTATTCCAAAGTATGGGGAAGTTAGTATGAGGGAATGAAATAAATTTGTGTCATTTGTGGGATAGGGAATGCTTAAAACTTCAAAAATTTGAAAGCGTCCTGATCTTTTAATTAAATCTAACGAACACGAAACTATATCATTGATATAGTGTCACTCACGATACTGTATTCCGTGTTTTTATATAATTCTAAAAGACCGCTATTTTTAAAGTCTACTGCTAGTGTAGTGTCATAGGGTAAATTTTCTTCAATTCTTGTAAGAACGTCATTAATATACACAGGGTCCAGGATTTCAATCGGAAAATGACGCATTTCTGCTTGAATAACAGAATTTAACACTTTATTTACATAAGAACTCAACATTTTAATTTGCTTCAAACAATTCAAAACTTGAAAATCGATTTTATATTTTACGAGGTCTAGAATCGTAAATGAAAGAAGTATGTCTTGTTGGATTTGTTTTAAGGTATTCTCTACAATTTCAAAGGTAAGATTTTTTTTGTATCACCATTTGATTTTGAATGTCACTAATTATTGAGACTGATTTCTCCATTATTTGAAAGTTTGTTTCCTCTCCAATTTCCAATTCCTTAATTTTCGATAAAAGATTATTAATTTGGTCGTCAGTGGCAGTTCCCGCGATATTATTCAGAAGATGTCCGATACCTGGTAATAGACTACATATTTTTCGATTTTCTTATTTCTTTTTGTTAAAGAAAACAAGAGTTTTATATCCTTATGGAGACTTTCAATTTCAATGTTAAGAAAGAGAATGTTTTTTTCAAGTGCTGTTTGATATCTTTTTCTATTGCATCTATAGATATGTTGTTACGTCCATTGTAAGTTACTTCTCCCATAGGCTATTATTAAATGTAACTTTTGCAGCTGATCAATGAAATTCAGCAGTTGGTCAGAAGTCTCTTTTAGATCTTTTATGTTAATAAACCAAATTATTTTGTGTGAACCAGTCACTGGGTAAATATCTCTCAAATATCGAAACAGTAATTTATCTCGTATACTTATCTCGCTTGTGTCGTCCTTCAAGTAACTTTGACTTTGGTGAAAATATAACACTAGAATAGTGACCCAATTCATATTTATTGCTTGTACTTGATCTGAAAAATTGGAATTTGGTCAGGGAAGTAGATTTATTGAATTGTGTTGTGAATTGAGACCCTTCAGTTAGACTTTGATTATTGTAAAGATGACTTCAAAATGTTTTGTCATTCGGATTCCGACTAAAGCTGGTGAGGATATTGATATAGGTCATATACATACAACTTTGCCGACTCGGCTTTTGAGACAAGCTAGATTCTATGTTTACAGTAAAACAAGCTGTGTTAAGATAAGTGCAGATAGCGAGAAAGGTATCTCAAGCTCCCCAGTTGATACTTCGTCAACATCGAACAATTCATCTTTGAATACGTCGTCCTCATCAAAGGACAGCGAAACTTCAGCAATAACTTCTGCAAACTCTTCGAGTGAACAGGATAAGAGAAAAAAAAACTGAATTGTGGGATAAAAAAGATCGCAAAGAGTCATTAAAGGCATTAAACCATTAAGGAAACGCAAGAAATAATTACTGGTAAGAACTATTATTATTTCGTTTCATTATTATTACTGAAAACCAGCTTGAAACGGCATAGTTTGGCGTTTCTCACGCAAGGATCGTCTTGGTTGGGGTGTAAAAAGGGATTCTTCTGGAACTTCGATTGTCCCAGTTTCTCCGCTACCATTTCTTTCAGTAGAATTTGTTTCCTGCTCTTGCGTGATTACCCTCAATCCTTTTTGAGCGGGAGATTTCTCCACACCCTCCTCTCGGATTTCTTGATTATCGGTATCTCTATCAGTTGTATTTGCAGAATTTTCCAAACTATCTGTACTCAACCTTAAGCAAATCCTTGGTGATACCTTGCCTTCTGGAGTGGTTTCCTCATTATTTAATTCTCCCAATTTTTTTTTTCGTTTCCTCTTTGACTTTGTTATACTTTTCTTTAATTGTTGGGTTGATTTCCAAAAAGACTGCATTATTGTTTATTTTTTTCATGCGTCGCACATTAACTAGTATACTTTTTGCTGTAGAAAGTTCTTGTAGAAGAAAACAATTGCCACCTCCAGTTGGGGCTAGGACACAAATAGGGCTAGGACAAAATAGAGCTAGGACAAAATAGGGCTAGGACAAAATAGGGACCACGATAGGGAAGTTGTAGCAATCCTCCTAGGTTTCTTACATATACTATTTCTGCAATGTTTATTGAACTTTCTACCGAGCTTTTATCATGTTGTTGTGCTTGTACAGCCCTTTCTTTTTTCAATTCTTTGAGACAGATTTGGTGAATAATAAATATCTCTTCCAGGAGATGTTTAACATAATCCTCGAATGTCAAAAATCTTTCTTTGAGTTGGGCGTTTGGTAATTACATCAAGAGGGGTTCTTGGCACTACTCCATGGCAGATGAGAAAGGGAGAAAATTTTCTAGAGGAGCATACCGAAGAATTTAACGACAATGCAGTTAAAGGGGCCATTTCATTCCATTCGTTTTTTTGTAGAATTACAGAATGTTTTCAAAATAGACTTAACTGCTTTAACCCTGTTTTCAACTAAGCCATTCGACATAGGGTGTCTCGGTGAACTGTGTCTAATTTCAATTCCGAGATTTTCTGCCATAGAATTTAGGACCTTTGATCGATACGACATATGATTATCGCATAAAATGATATCAGGGATTCCATATTTTGAAATTATCTCCTTTACAATGAAGTTACGAATTGTTTGAGCATTAACGTTTGGGACGGGGTACTACTATGACATATTTGCTAAAATGCTCTACAGCTATTAGGACATGCAAATCTCCATTTGCACATTCATATGGCATGGGCCCTGCACTATCTATAGAAAATGCATGAAATAAGTGCGACGGAGGAATATTTTCAGCCAAACTTGGGTTCAGCATAGGACCCGTTATATTTTCGATGAAGACATGAATCACAATTTTTGACATAATTTTGTACAAGCACCGGCAAGTTTTCAAAAACTGCAAATTCGCGTACTCGTTCTAGCGTTTTTTTTATATACCCTTGATGGACACCTAACAATAATTTGTTATGCATTAAGGCAATGGTTGTGGAAATAAGTTCTTTTGGTACCAAAATTTTATATTAATTTACACGTCTTTTATCTCTCCAGTACTATCGACTGCATAAACTAGCCCATTATGAATTACCAGTTCATATTTTAGAAGCCATTTTGGTAATATGTTTGCTTCATTTGCCTCAATTTTAGCCTGGGAGACTCTATACCAGATTCATGATCATGATTTCCCTGTGAGCACAAGCTTGTGCCACCTTTGCGCGCCAGAATGCCACCCTTTTCTGCATCCCTATGGATGCAACCCTTTTTTGCATCCCTTATAGGGCCCTCAATGGCTTCCCTCTGGATTACATGACCCCTTGTCATGACTTGCTCGTGACCAATAGGCACCATAGGCCTACCCCTTACGGTCGACCGACTATTACAAAATTACAGAATTTGTGTCCGAGTCCTGAGACTCCATTTCCCAAAAATCAAATTGTTTTCCGGGTACAGTTTCCAAAAATTTGAACGCTGCTTTTATTTCTTTATCGCGCTTTTGAGCCTGTCTGAGTTCCTTCTCTCCTAGTCCAATAAAATCAACATATTCACCTTGAAGGCACTCAAATTCCTGTTCCAATTCATCAAGATTAACTTTTCTGTATTTTTCAACAAATTCAGAACTAGGGCGGCTCAAATAGTCGCTATGATTTTTAACTCCAGGAATGTGATGAAAGGTAAATTGCTCACTGTCTATTAAAACAGGAATACGATATAACTTGCTATTTACGTCTTTAGCTCTCTTTAAATAAGATAGGGCCCTGCAATCTGTATAGCAATGTGTATGAGCGGACCATAGAAAGGTTTTTTGAAAATGTTTAATCCCCGAATAAATTGCGAATAATTCTCTATTATGATTGTCATATCTAGATGCGGGTCCGCTGAGAATTTTAGAATAGCTTGCAACTATTTGAAAGCGATCTGTGGTTTTGCATTTTACACAAAGTAGAGCGCTAATTGCTTTCATGCTAGCATCTGTGAACAAATGAATTTCCTCTGATTTCGATGGAAAACGGAGTAGAATTGTGTGTGGATTAGTAAGTTCGGATTTTAGTTTTTCAAAAGCCTCCATTTCGGTGGGTCCAAAAACAAATGGGACATTTTTGCGAGTTAGGCGAACCAAAGGATATGAAATTTCTGCGTAGTTAAGGTAAAAACTTCGTAGAAATGAAGTCATGCCTAGGAAACTACGAACGTCCGAAACGTCCTTAGGCGGTGTCATCGCCCCAATCGTTTTAACCTTTGATTCCTGGGGAGAGATCCCTTCGGGTGAGACTTTGAATCCTAACAGATTGACTGAATTTTCAAAAAAACAGCATTTTGATAAATTGAGTTTAAGGTTGAATTCACGTATCCTTTCAAAAACAATTTGTAAATGTCTCAAATGATCTTCAAAATTTTCGCTTTCCGTATGTATTGTTAGGTCATCTACGTACCAACTCAGAAAATCAGAGAAATTTATTTCGTCATTTGTTTTACTAGGAACGTCCCGAAAAATTATTCCCAAAAATTCTAAAAATTGTCTAGGACTGCTTTTAGCTCCCATTGGTGCTTTTAAAAATCGGTATGACATACCTTTAACATTGAAAGAAAATAATTGGCGACTTTCTTCGGATAAATTGCATGCATAAAAGGAGTGTTTTTGATGTCTAATGTAGAGAATTGTTTTTTCCCTGCCATATCAGTTATAACTTCTTCAATTCTGCGAATTTCCCATTGACTATCTTTAATACCTTTATTGATTTCTCTAAGATCAATTAAGAACCTACTTTTTTCTTCATTCCAAAGATGTTTTGGTAAGATTTTGCCCTCTTTATTAGGTTTGCCTATGATAAAAACAGGTGAGTTGAATGGTGTGATCGACCGAAGCTTCATTTCTCTAGCTAACGTTTTTAGAGGTTGAACTGAACGGTCTACGATTTGTTCAATTCTTAGCTCGAAGCATTATGTTTCATTATTACTTCCTGCATTAAAAATGGTAATGGAAATTGTTTTTTTTGCTTTTAATTGGAACTGTTTCATCAATTGGAACGACAAATCCATCTAAGTCATTACCCCCAATATCATAAGCAGTGCGAGCGAATACATCTTTAAACTTACAAATGAAAGTTTAAAATTTTTCACTATTTTTATCGGTTAATTCTCCGGTATTGACATGTTTTAAAAATTCATCATTAGGCCATTCAGTTTTTAAATCTACCTGAGTTTTATTGCTTTGAGAAAATTCATTTTCAGCACAGGCTGCAATTAACCCAGAGCTTGAGGCTAAGTCGTCTGGAGAAGCTCAAAATGTCCCATTAATTTACCTCTTAATAAGGTTACTTTATCTTGCGTGGGGTTAAAAAATACTAAGGGAAATGAGGAATGAGACACTTCACTGATTAACCCTGAAATAGGGGGGGTGGGGGGTGGGGGGGGGTGGGGGTGTGGGGGGGGGGGGGGGGGGGGTGGGGGGTGGGGTGGGGGGGGGGGAGGCGGGGTGGGGGGGGGGGGGGGTTGGGGGTGGGGGGGGGGGGGGGGGGGGGGGGGGGGGGGGGGGGGGGTGGGGGGGGGGGTTGGGGGGGAGGGTGGGGGGGGGGGGGGGGGGGGGGGGGGGGGGGGGGGGGGGGGGGGGGGGGGTGGGGGGGGGGGGGGGGGGGGGGGGGGGGGGTGGGGGGGGGGGGGGGGGTGGGGGGGGGGGGGGGGGGGGGGGGGGGGGGGGGGGGGGGGGGCGGGGGGGGGGTGGGGTGGGGGGGGGGGGGGGGGGGGGGGGTGGGGGGGGTGGGGGGGGGGGTGGTGGGGGGGGTGGGGGGGGGGGGGATTTGCCACGCTGGTGAAGGCGTGAACATCAGACAATCCCCATGAGCTACAGGACTTTGGTTACTAGATTGCGGTTTCACTTTGATTATTCTAAAAGAGTTTGGTGAAATGGTTATCTGTTTAGCTACATATACATTTCCTGTACAAGCGTTACCAGTGTTTTCGGCAAAAAATGCGCTAAAATTTTCTTGATATAGACTATTAGAGCCTAAACTGATTTGGTTTCGACGGGTATCAAGAGAAATTTCCAAGCAATTTAAGAAATCATAGCCTACTATTAGAGGAAACTTAAGTTCACTAATAACGAGAAATTCCCAATGAATTTTTCTTTGTTTCACTCCGTCAGATATAGCAACAAGAAGTTTGATTTTCCCCAAAACATACAAAATATTTCCACTCAAGGATTTTACAGCTGAAAATGACGTTTTAATTTTCTTTTGTATTTGCTCCGGAAGGCTGTAGAATAAATTTTCCGATAATAGTGACCTTTGACAACCGGTGTCAATAAATGCTAAAATTTTAATAGATTCGCACAATATTACATCATACATAAATGGAAATGAGACACAGTTGGTTGATTCTGGTATACTCAAATAACAAATTTGTGAATCAGAACAGTTCACAGAAGAAATATTATTTATTAGAGGACTTCGCATAAGGTTCGACTCGGCCTCCGGTAAAGTCGAATTATTTAGTTTTTTTGGTTTCCTTGTGGTAGATTTATAGGCGCTGATGCTAAGCAAAATTTTGACTTGTGCCCTATTTCACCACAGCGCATACACGTTGTAGGTTCCTTACATTCAGATTGTCTATGTGGACCCCTACAATTCCAACATTTTATGCGAGCATTATTTCTACCACTAAAATCATTCCTGAAATAATTACCTCTAGTTGATCTTGACATAGGGGGAGTTCGGCTTTGTGACATATCATGGTTAATGTTTTGACTGCTGACTGCTGCAGTTAAAACTTCATTAGGACTACAAAATGTTAAATCTATTGTTTCAAATTTCCTAGCTAGTTCTAGTAGTTCAACATTATCGCAATCTGGTGATGCTTGTTCCATTACTCGGCGCGCGATATTAGTTTTTAAGCCACTTTTAAAAATGTTCGATATGAGACTACTGGCGTCGTTTTGTCGGCTGACTTGCAATAATCCTTTGCCTTACCAACTATTCTAGAAAAAAATTGAGAGACTAATTCGTTCTCTTTCTGTTTTTCACTAACTAATTCTTGTTGTTTTTGTCCTACACTTTTTTTGGGCAAAAGGCTATTTTAAGGGTTCTTTCGAGGTCTGAAAGATTTTTGATACTGTCCGGATCAACATTATACAGAAATCTCTGAATCTCCCCCCTGGTGTAACAGATAGCCTGAGACACCATAGAGGCGTCCCCCTTGGACTGACTCTTTTGTTTTTGTTTTAGAGTTAAAATCCAAGAATGAATATCGGCTGGATGCGAAAGTATAGAAATTGGCGGACATTGTTCTATATAATAATTAACAGGCATAGGAGGAGTTGGTTGGTAAATATCAGAACTAACTCTCTGCGAGGTCAGACGAGCCTCTGCATCTGCTAGCCTAGCTTCGAGGTCTTTAACATGGGCCTCTAAGACGGCCGTCATGGTTTTAAATTTAAGGCTAGGAAATAGAGACAGCTTAACAAATTATTAGAAAGGAGTTTCTAAAGAGTAGTCAACAACACCGTGAGTAGCTGCCACCAATGTGAAGTATGGTATATTTCTCTAAAGAGATACCGTCTTATTGGTCCCCAGTGGGCGTGATCAAGCCTCCACGAGGACAAGACCTTGGGTAGCGTGGTAGGCAGGATTCGTATCTACTCAAGAGGTTGCTAAAACTACTTTAATAAACGAATAGACAAAATACAATACTAGAGTACACTTGTGAACAGTCCTCTTGAAGCCGTAGAGAATCCGAGCTATAGTCAACTTGCACCGGCTGGCACCGTTGATTTGGAAGTGGCTGCTGCACTTTTCAAGCTCGCCGTCTATAGTTGGCTAGTGGAGGTTACTGGAACTCTCCGACGGCAGTTGATATGGAGGTTATTGTTAAACTCTCCCAGCGCACCGTATATTATAGAAAGATGGAGGTTGTTCGAACTCTCCCAGCGGTGTTCCTCTAACCACTTGTCACTGTTGGTTCTCAAAGCTGAACTGTCCACAAGTTGTCTTTTCCCCCCCCTCCTTATCTTCCAAGGCCCAAGCATACAATTCTGGTTCCATGACCCCCAAAGTAGCCTCTCATTGGCTGGCAGATTTTTGGTCATGTGATCCACTACCTTGAATAGAAAAGAAGGCAGAAACAAGTACATAAAACAACACATACCCAACTATACCCTTGAAGTGGAACATGCACTAAATACCAAAAATATACCCTTAACGTAATAAAACAC
The DNA here is from genome assembly GCA_027921565.1 of Artemia sinica. NCBI lineage: Eukaryota > Metazoa > Arthropoda > Branchiopoda > Anostraca > Artemiidae > Artemia > Artemia sinica. The sequence goes on from JAPEVW010000129.1 coordinate 203,307, forward strand.
TAAATACAAGAAATACACTTATATCTAACTTGCGTAAGCCTAAGCAACAATCTTTACAGTATTTCGTATCGAAGAACACTGGGTGATCTTCGCTTACGAGTAATAAGAATACGAATATGAAAATTTCTCACAGACAGATAGAGACAAACACGTTTACGCTTTTCACACCGCACAGAAAGATTCTTGCATCCAATAATTGCCGCACGCGGAGTTAAGATAAGAATCTTAACTGACAGAAAAAGGATATCGATGCATATCTACATTGGCAGTTTTCCTTCCAGTTTTTTGTCTGAAAAAATTCTTTTTTTTGTAAAATAGTGCTACTTAGCAAAAAAAGTGCCACTTTTGCTAAAATGTGTTCCAATAGCGTCAGGTGTCCCGAAAAGTGCCGTTAAAAAAAAGTGACACTAAAGTGTCACTGGTGGCAATCCTGCTAGTGGATCAAATTTTTTTTTTCCTGATCTTTGTCTCTCACTCTAGACGACTGGAACTGTTCCCTCATATGCCCTGATAATTTTCGCTGCTACGCGGGTAGTGCTTATCTAATTAGCATTTTGACTCGAAGAGTTGGTCCACAGCCTAGTCGTATGAAGAGACTAAAAAGCAATCTGTCTTCTTTGTCTGCAGTTAGTAATGTATTTTGGTTAGTCTCTTTCTTGATAGGAATTGGAAAAGAGTTCAACTGGAATTGAGCAAGTTCTTCTGTACTTCTCTGGTAGGGAAGAAACTGCTGGAGAAGAGAGGAGACAGCCTGACGAGCTGAATATCTATTTATATTACAAATTTTTTCATAAATTCCAGGGTAAAAAAGCTAGCTCTTGTGTAGAGTAGCATAGTAAGCCTAGTTTGATCAATGTCATTGTCTCCTACAATCAGGTCGGAAATGTCATCTTGTTCAGCACTATATCTATTTACTCTCTTTAAAGGAGCAACTGTTTAGTATTTATGTATGTATAATTTTTCTTGAAAATGGTTCCGTCATTAATTTTTTTTTTTTGAAAATTGAAACCCTGGGATTTCTGGCCTGAAAAAACGATCTAGATAAGTCACGAATTTTAATTTTGGCAAACAATAAATTTATGTTAGCTACATGATATTTATATACATTTCAAGGGCATAATTTACATCATTCTCCCCTACTCTTGACAAGACTACACCCTACATGGTAATATCTGAATCCAATAAAAGTCGCAAGTATGTGATATGATGCTATTTTCAAGCATCACACAGAAAAGGAAGAAAAGCGGGTCTAAAAAACAGAAACGGTAAGACAAAATACGGAACAGACACAAAAACGGTAATAAGAAAACAGATAGATGTTTTTGTGTTTCCTGTTTTTCAAAAATAACAGAACAGAAAACGGTGAAAAAAACAAAAAACAGAAACGGTACCAACCCCTGTAATTACTTGCTCCGCGAAGTTGAAACTTTAATAGCACAATTGGCGAGAAATAGCCCAACGAAGCAACACAGCCTCTACTAGTTCAATTACAAAAAAAAAATGATACAATTCTGTATATTTGGACTGGTTTTAGCCGTATGAATGAAAATGCCAGGGATCGGTATCTGTCTACTCTCCTCTTTCTTGTATTAGTCACCAGAATTCTGAAAGCAAACTCGAACATGGATGACGAGGCAATGAAGCATCGTGAAGATACCACTGCGTTTATGAATCTGACAATAAAAGGCAGAAATCGGGTTATAGATCTTGAAGAGTTGTTCGGAAACCCATTCAAGAAGACGAGAACAGAGTTGCACAACTTTATGACAAGGGATACAGCTCCAGAAGCCGTAGCAATTAGTCTGCTGAGCTTACGAGAAACTGGCTTCGAAGCCATAAGCTTGTATCTCCAAGAGACATCCCCGAAAGTAAAAGTTGGCATAGTGCAAACTTTCGCTTCTGTTGCCAAATAAGGAAAAAAGAAATAACCACAAAAAAAAAAAGATTTTGGGGAAACTGAGCTGCTTAAACGAGCTCTGCGTCTTGCAAATTCAACAGAAATTTCGCCCCTCTGTGAGGTGCTGAAGAACGAGCTATAACCACATCCAGCCTCACTTGCAGTATCATCAAGTCGTAGGGAGCCTCGGTAATGTAGCTGCAATGCTTACAAGCGGACAGTCCCTCCATATAGCTACAATGCTTACAAACGGACGGTCCCCCCCATATAGCTATAATGATAAGTAGCGGACAGTCCCCCCGCCATACAAGCGGACAGCACTCCTTTATAGTGTTAATTAGAGGAAGCGGTTGGAAGATTTTAATTGTGAGAAATTTCCGAGTAAAATACATAATCCAGAGGACGAGGTTTGATTTTTAGCTGATGTGTTCCGGTAAATATACTTTCTCGGGATACATGTATAAGGTATCGCAGGAAGAAGAAGAACAACAAGACCAGTGATATAGATTGGGATTACACCAAGTGGGTGAGGAATGATGACGAATTTTTATAACACCCATCACGCCCACGGATATCCAAAGGTCTTTTTAAAGACCACCAAATCTATAAACACTTCGTAACCATTCTCATAAGAACCTTTTATGTGCTATGACAAAAAAAAAAAAAAATTCGCATTATACTAGTCTGTAATAGTTTTTTTTTCATGAATTTCAATATATTTATCTGTAAAACTATCGCATGATTCTAAAAGACACAATTTCCTAGATATATAAAACAAAGGTGTTTTATTGAAATATTGGATATAAATCTACATATTCTATCGTTTTTATTACTTTGACATCATCATCATCATCAACTGATGATGATCTCTCTACTGTGACAACATCTTCTTTCCGTCTTTTACTTTGTAGGGGGAGAAACTCAATACTATCACCATCGATATGTATATCCTCAACCATTCGTCTTTTAGTGGGTGGGGGGTGAAACTCCATTGCATCTTCATCCTCCGCCAGGTGTACTGTTTCTAGAATTTTCAACTTTTTCTCCCCCCGATCTACTGAATTTCCTACATTTGATAATTTTATATCCTCCTCTTCAATTAAGGCCATTTCTCTCCACTGGCTACCATCAAAGATGGATTGTGCCTCCTGAAACTTAAAAAGAAAATAACAGGATCATGTTAATAAAGTTAAATTAATCTAAATCAATAAAAATAAACTCTACATGTTTTAAGTTCTAATGTCTCTCCTTACTTTCAGTTTAAAAAAAAAACATGTTTTTTTTCAATTCGAAAAAAGAGCAGACCAGAATACGGATCACAACTTATTTACACTACTCACAGCAATAAAAAAAGAAACAACTTTTTTAAAGTGAAAGTAAGGAGCAACATTAACTTATGGGCGGGGATAGTGGTAGCAGTTGCCCCGACTAGATCTTGAAAATACCTATTTTTCGTTTGTTCATAGGAAAAATAAATAGACAACAAACTTTCCTCCTAAATTTTAATCAATAAATTGTCACCCTTACATTTTCGTGAATTGGCATCCAAGGAAAGATGGATCAGATTCATAATAGAGACAGAGAGAGAGAGAGAGAGAGAGAGAGAGAGAGAGAGAGAGAGAGAGAGAGAGAGAGAGAGAGAGAGAGAGAGAGAGGAGAATGGGGTGACAGAGAGAGAAGGAGGAAGAGAGAGAGGGGAGCGGTAAAGATTTCAGCGGTTTAAAGAAATGGTATCGTAATGTAATTGTAAATGGTATTAGATACCACACTTTAAGAAATGAAATTGCTTGTAATTCTTCGGTCACACCCAGTTCTTACTCTTCCAAGAAATTGAGAAATTTTCTGCAAAATGCCAAAATCATCTTAGAGCAATACATTTAAACCAGTCTTGTGGAGGAAGTGTCAGTAGTGTAGGTATAATATATACAACGAGGGTGTCCCACCATATAGCTATAATATCTCCGACGATAGGTGTCTCACCATATAGCTATAACAGTTACAACGGGGGTGTCTCACCATATAGCTATAATGATCAGTAGCGGACAGTACTCCCGCTATACAAGCAGACAGTACAATGACCGGATTCAACCTACCATGAAAATTCGTGCTGTTCACGAAACCATGGTTTTGGGTCATGGCCGTTCAAATATCTAATGTTAAACATGATTCTTCATTATGGTATGATTATAGGCGTTGACAGAAATGAAAATGGTAAACCATCTGAGGGAATACTAACTCCTATTCAGAGACACATATTTTTTTTTATTTAGGTGATTCTCAACTGTTCGGTATAAAACACAACTACCATTTGAACAGTGTTGTTAGGTCCCCAACCCCAAGGACGCCCTCCCCAGCCCTCCCCAACTTTTTGCCCCCCCTCCAACTTTTTGCCCCCCCCTAACTCCCCCCAGCCCCAATTTTTTTTTACATGACATATTTTTTCAACTTTTTTTCTACATCTCTTAGAATGACATGTAATATACTTACTACATAAACAAAAATTACATTTAATATTTTCCGAACTCAAAATGACAATCATATAGAAATTTTAGTCGTGACTTTTACTAATAGAAAAATAATGTTTGCAGTGACCATTTTTTTTTTGACAGTTTTTTTTTACAGTTTTTTTCAACTTTTTTTACATGACTAAAAATCAGCACTCAACATATTCCATCTACAAATTGTTTTCACGAGGAAAAAATAAAAAAATCAATGTACAAAATTCACGAAGAAAAAAAACAACATGCAATAAGTTTCACGAATAAAAAAAAATTAACATGCAACAAGTTCCATGAACAAATCCAGTTTCATTTGGATAAAAATCAATGTATAGGTTTCACAAAGCTTAAAATCAACATGTAACAAGGTTCATGAAGAAAAAGCAGCATGCAAAAAGTTACACATACAAAAAAATCAGCGCGCAACAAGTTCCATGGAGAAAATTAGCTTCAAGAGGAGAGAAATCAATGTGCAAGTTTCTCAATGAGAAAAGTCAACATGCAACAAGTTAAAAATTGTAACTTATTTTAAACTTCAGCTTCATTCATTACTTTGAACAGATATTTTTTTAATTAATCCATCCTCATTTTTAATGTAAAAAGCAAACACGAAAAACAGGGGTCCATTACTCCTCCTAAAATGTTCCATATCAATATTTATACAAATATACCACCTTCGAAACCTTATCGTCAAGTTCTTCATCTTCGGGAATAAGTGAAAACCAATCGGTGTTAGGTCGGGACTGTAGGGTGGATGTGGGATACAGATACAACCGACAGTTGCAAGCCATGGAAAGTCATCCATCAAAGACTTTGCCAAGCCATCTTTGGATCCTAACATGAAATTTGCATGGTCCGAAGCAAAGGCAATAATGGTTGTCAGTGGTATTGTTTTTCTCATCTTACTGAATTCATCTGCAATTAAGCTCTTCAGCCCTTTAGCTGTTGCACGAGAAACTCCTGACATTGAAAAATTGTTCGACTGGATTCTGCTCTTCCTGAGAATAATAGCGAACAATTATTACAAGAAATTTCGGTGTTCTTCTGTCTGTTGATTTGTCAATGATGATTGAGATCTTAGCCACTTTTAATACTACAACTATCTCGTATTAACGTGCTTATCAAATGACATTTTTTATTATTGCGGTTATAGTTGTCCTTGCCGAGGTCATAAGGTGAACGGAAGGTTTGTCTCTTTTTTTTTTCTGACTGCTTAATTTACTTTTTAACTTTCGCTGCAACTGGTGTCCTCATCCATGTATCTTGCTTTGTAAGTCAGTGGCAGTTTTTTCCCTGGAGAAGCCTTAAACGATCCATCTGACTTCTCAAAAGAGTTGATATCATTAACAAACATCAAAAACAAGAAGAACAATAGGGAATTCTTTTCGTAAGACAGTGGATTTCTAATTTTTATGAACATTTCGGCTCTATGTCCAAGGGCCTTCCTCAGCAAAACATAAATATATAAAAGAGAAAAGATTTATAACAACACACGGCCAATAAAACAAAAATGAAATTTTAAAAAAAGTTCCAGCATCCTTACTTCAGCGAGGTTCAACCAGGAATGATAAGTTAAGTGAGGTGGTCTTCATCGCTGTTTAGTATCATTAAGACTATTAATGCTGAAATTACTTTCTTGTCCAGAATTTTCTTCAGTATATGATTTAACTACATCACAACCTGGGTTTCTTGACCGTCCTCTTATCACAAAATATAGACGGAGATATAATGTTTGTACCAGCACTCTTTACAACAGAAGCGTCTTGCATCACAAACGTCTGAAAAAAATGTCGCATTTGCAGATTTTTATCAACAGAATAAGCTACCTTTGTCACTTCTTCAACAGCCTCACTTTCAGACATCTCACCAAGCTTTTCATGCAAATCTGTGGTTTTAGAAGGAACAATAAACGGGACTGGGATAGAATGCTTTACTAGTTTTTTGAATAGTCTACTCTTGACATTTGCGCACGTGGCTACTGCCTTACGCGCACCGTCAAGCATCGCTTTTTACCATAGGAGGATAATCAATAGGATTTTCATATTCTTTTTCCCTTTTCTTCTTCTTTCTTTTTTCCTTTTTTCTCGGTCGATTGTTAATTTCTTTTCGTTTTCATTCAAATAAATATACTGTTGTCACTTGTCACTCGAATTATATTTATAGTATTTTTAATTAAAATTACAAATGTCACTGCATAAGCTAACACCATCGATTTGTTCGAGTTACGGGAAGCGGAATATTCCTTTTCCCTAAAAAGCGGGGATTGGTTGAGGGTAGGAGCGGGCTTGCACATTACAGAAGCAAAACTCCATCTTGAAGAGTCTTTTTTTATAACTCCTTCATAAGTCTGTTACTCGAATATTTTCGTTCGATTGGGGTCAGTCACGACAGTCGGAGAAACAACAACCTGATTCTAATTTTCACCATTCGGTTTATTACTATCCTGTTTGTTCAATCACTTCTTGCAGACTTGACCGAGTCGGACAACAGTTGTCGGTTTCCGCCTGCAAGAAGTGAATTAAAAAGGGCAACAGTTGTCTCATCACTCTTAAACTATCTTGTTGGGAGAAAAGATTCTACCGGAAAAGGATTGCGAGCGACATCCCACCGAGTAAGCCTTGTCTGTTCTTGACGGCTTTTTCTTGTGATCTCCATACTGGAAGCTGTCCTGGCACCGATGAAGCTTTCAAGAACCTCAAATACATCGATCATTCTGTTGCTTTGTGCAGCTCTGTAAATTACAGAGGTGGAAGGGACTGAAACTAAAGCCATAAAATATCAATTCAGACAGATAAAAATGTTCAAATTTTGTTCAATAGAATGAAACTTGGCACAAAAAATCATTAAACATTTTTTTTCATATTTCTTTTAAATTTACTAAAAAATTTGCTAAATTAAAAAAAAAATCAAAAATTTGAACTTGATTTGCTCGATTTTACTGAGTGTGGCAACACAGCATTCAAAAGTTGGAACTAGTTAGTAAAATCATCAAATTTTGAATTTGCCAAACGAAAATATACTCACTAAATATGATTAAAACACTGACAGTGGCGACCTGTGAGGCCAAACGTGGTACAATTGTACCATTTTGGCACATTTCACCTCTACTGGTACAATTTAGTACAATCCCACAAAATATGGTACATTTTACAAAATTATGGTACAATGTGGTACAATTCAGTATTTTTGTATCTATGTTTGTATTCTTTATCTACAAATATTTTATTTCACCCTGATCTGTTCAGCATAGTCGAGATAAGAGACAGACAAGCAGTCACCTATTTTCCTTTTTTCGTAAATAGACACTTCACTTCCGGCGTCCAAAGGTCGCAAAAACATCTTTCTGTATATCAAGCAAGGCTTTCACTCTCGAATCTTAAAATTCGGGGACATGTCTTAAAAACTCGGGAAGTTTTCGGGGACAAGTCTTCAAAATTCGGGGAATTTTGGGGGAAAAACAAAATGGAATTTCGTTGCGAAAATTCGGGAGTCAAAATTTGTTTTAGCTTCGGTTTCAGGCTCAAATAGGGCTTGGATCCGCGTAATAAATCAAGCCTTTTACAGAATAGGTTTTAGAGCCAGAGCACGGGATTGGAAACCATAGCTGAAAACACTTATTGCGATATTGCGGCCAAAATTTCAAAATTGTAAAAAAAAAGTAGTGAACATATGTGAACTGTAAATACGAGTGGCAGTTTTTCATTAAGTCATTAATCTCATCAATTCATTGATAATATTTAAAAACAAATATTTTTTGCGGTTTCTAGATATGTAAGTTAAATAGACAAAATTCAACCTATAAATATGGGTCAACATTAAAACTCAAACAAACAAGAACTAAATTAAACAAGCAAATTTAAACTTAAATTAAAAGGGAATTTCGACTACAATTGACACATTATTGGTTTTTTCATTCTGATTCTAAGGTTTTTGGTGTTCACCCCCCGGAAAATTCCCCACCTGAAAAACTGGAAGTACTTTCCCGCTGAAAATACCGCGAAAAATACCCCACGGAAAGTACCCCCGATGGAAATACCCCCCCGGCGGAAAATACCACCTCGACACATACATTTTTTTCATTGTTTGTTGCTACTATAGGCCCGTTTTTTAGCACTAATATCTTACATCTAAGATCTTACATCTCTCTGAAAAGGTTATCGTTTTTTAACTCATCTTGTTCTAAGATCTCACAACTCACTGATGTTAACAAAAAGTCTGAAGACCGCCACTGTTCTGCCATATAGAACAATGATGAGAGAACTTTGATGATATACTCATCATTGTTCTCAGACAGCTGATCAGAGCAGAATGATGAAAGACATTTGCATAAAACAACAAAAGATGTAAGATCTTAGTTCAAAGATTTCACTTTTAAGCGTTTTCTGACAAAAGACGTAAGATCTTAGCACATTGATGAGTGAAAAAACAGCCCTTATGCTTTCCTTTCTTTTGGGTTACCTCATAATTACTATATAGTCACCGATTAACCCCCACCCCTCCCACCAACCCTGCAGCCATTCATGTTTAAAATATAGGTACTTATGGCAGTCTCATTTTTATAACCAGGGCACTAGACCAGGGCACTTCGTATCGAAGGAGTTGTCGTAGAAACTTGGAAAAGGGCTCATTCGATTGGAAATTGGAATGGCTAATGATCTTTTTAATAGTGGAAGGTGATTGGAGGACAACTAATCCTCCTCCCAGTCTCACCCTCCCATTTGCCCATTATGTTTAAAAACTAAATTTTGGTCTAAGATTAAATCAAGATAAACTGTGTTAATGCTAATTCGCAATAAGGCATCTCAGCAGTATCCCAGAACGACTGAGGGTATCATGTTCAAACTTTCGTGGCTACTTCTGCTCTTAAAATTTAACCGTATCAAAATAGCGTAAATGTATCCGAGCTATCAAAGAAAGTAAACAAATTTTTTTGCGAATGGTATCAAGTTTTCTATTTCAGGTCAACTAGAGGAGGTGTGAAACTAAATTAAACATTAATATTTGTGTCCAGATTTTTAAAAGGGTGTATGTTGTTAAAAATTGCTGAAAATTTTTCTCCGGCATAAAAATAGCAGGCCAAACTATAAAGTCTTAAAAAAACGAAAAGATTTAAACTATTATTTTCTTTTTTCCCTGAAAAGACTATGTCAATATAAAAACGAATATAAATTAATTAAAAAAAAAATTTCCACAAAATAAGTTTTTCAAAGAAAAGTAAAGAACTCCATTAAACCAAAAATGAGCAAAAATAAAATAAAATAATCTACCAAGCGTGAAACTACCACAAATCAGCACCGATAAATAAATAAAACCCAAGAAGAAGAAAAAATTACAATAAATAAGCGAGTCAAACTCAAAGCGAGCAGAAATTAACATGAGCAGGGCTCAAAACCCTTATGCCTTCCCGAGGCCAGAACATAATTTACACTTAATGGAAAAAATACAAATGAATGTGCATTGTCAGTTTGATATAGATATACTGATGTTTAGTAATCAAAATGATAATATTATTTGATTTATCAAAGTTATTAAAGTAAAAATATTTATATTTTTTCAGTAAAGTGAAAGTTATGTTCTGTCCTTGGGAAGGCATAGGGGTTTTGAGCCCTACTCATGTTAATTTCTGCTAGTTATGAGTTTGAAAAAGTTTGCTAAAATTTTGCCAAATTTATAAATGGCCGAAAACAGCGACTTTTGTTGGTCTGTAGTAAATTATTTCTGTTGTAATATATGTTTACTCCGAACAATTTCTTCAAGCACTGTCAGGAATAATGTACTGTATTAGAAGAGAAAGAAAAACATAGAAGAATGGAAAAAGAAAGTGAACGAAAATGTCTTATTCAAAATTTTTATAAAGAGTACTTTACGTCACCGACGATCAGCGTGTAACGAGAAGCATAACTTACGGAAAAAAATTTTGGGATATGATACATTTTAATTTTTAAATGTTTGGTAACACTGGTGAAGACCTTACTTAACATTAAGAGGCAGAGGGTTTCTTTGCCATCAATATCAGACTGCAGTACCATTCACTCACTAAAAAATAGTCAAGCTTCTCATTCGTAGGTGGCAGATATCCACCTTCATTTCGAGAAGCTTTACAAAAATTTTTTATTCAAATTTACAAAATCGACATTAATTTTTAATTACTATGTGATGAATTTATATGGAACACTCAAAACTGATATGTTCTTCATTCATCATAACACAGTAGCTGTTTCGTAAGTAGAGAGAGTCAAAAGTATATGTATAATAATTTTCCGTTATTCCAAAATATTAATTATAAGCTTAAAATAGATTTTATATTGCAGCTTAATAGAAATAAAGCTAAATATGCTTGTTTGCCTAAAAATTGATTCCTTCGCGAGGGACTAGACACTCATCAGAATAGAATTGCAAAATAGACAAGAAGTTATTCTACATGCTGACGCGTAAATATTTTTAATGAATGCAATTTGACTAGTGCTAGTATCAGTATAGCTAAGTAAAAACAGTCTTGATTGATGGGTGTGTATCTGTTAATTACGAACGTAAAGCGGGATAAATTATGGGCTAATAATGACCACCTAAATTATAAAAGAAAGAAAAAACCCGCCACATTTCAATTAATCTTTTATGTCTATGAAGGCACATCAAGGATTTTAGTTTGGAATGGAGTGAGGGGGTGGGGGGAAGGTAAAATACAAAATTTCAAAACGCATCAAAGTTTTGTCTATATGCAATTTTTACGACTCAGAAACAAATTTTAGAGGAGGGGGAAGGGGTGAAAACCTTGTAGCCTCCCTCCCCAGGATACAGGCTTGAAGGTTCTAAGTAGCATAGAAAGCAAAATTATGATTATAGGCTAAAAAATACTGAAGGATTGGCGACTATTGAGGCTTTACTGCCGAGAAAGTGCGACGTGCTCACCTAGAGGGTATATATATATATATATATATATATATATATATATATATATATATATATATATATATATATATATATATATATATATATATATATATATATATATATATATATATATATATATATATATATATATATATATATATATATATATATATATATATTATATATATATATATATATATATATATATATATATATATATATATATATATATTTGAAAAGCTTCAATTAATGAAAAGTAGATATATCCTACCTCTTTCTGTGAAGCTTGATTAATGTTGAGTTAGGGCGTTGCTTCCGAAAGCAAACATATATTATTTCGATTCAGAAAAATAATTAATTAGAAATTGGTGGTAACGAGCTTTAGTCTTCTTATCAACAAACAACAAGTTGATATTTTCTAAAGAAATATTAATACCAATATGGGCTACAGTGGTTCATTCATTTCTGTACATCTAACCTCTACTCATTTACGGTTTTTGGCAAAACTTATAGTCCAATCGGCTCAATGTCTATTCCAAAAATAGCCAAAGGTATAATAACCTTATTATAATCTATTATAGCGCTATAGATAAAACGAGAAAAAAAATACAAGCGGTATATCAGATAACCTATACATAAGTGTAGGTCAAAAGCAAAATAAGAGCCCTAAAATGTGAACGAACAAAAATTACTACCCCTCCACGTATGCTCTCATAAAATTGACTAGTGGTTTAGTGAAAGCAAAAAGGCAAATTGTCCCTTATACACTCACTCATTGCATGCATACCATGATCTTATTAAAAAACAGTGTTATCCGGCTAGGATTTACGCTTAGGCCCAGGCCTAAAGGCGCACAATGCCGAAGGTACAAAAAAACTGAGTGATTAATTTTTCTTAAAAAAAGCTGGACTGATGTGATTTATCGTCAATGTGCCAGGTCCACTTTGCTGCTGTGCTGCCTATTCACAGAAAAGTGATTTTAAAACAACACAGGAATTCCGTATCCGATTATCCGCTTAAACTGTCAGATGTCTCTCAAGAATGGCAGTTGAGAGCTTGGTATCAACTCTCTCTTGCATTACTTTTGGCTCATCACTCATCAGTTAGTTGCTGATCCTTTATAAGGTCATTGGGGGAATATCCCTGTTGAGAAAATACCCCCCCCCCCCCCCCCCTTGAAAAAAATCCCCCAGAAATTTCCCATGGAGAATTTCTCCTGGTGATAATTCCCCATGGAAATTTCTCCCGTGAAAATCCCCCCCCCCCCCAAAAAAAAAAAAAAGATCCCAAGAGAATTCCAAATCCGCTGAAAACATCCCCTTGAGATTTCCCTCAAAGTGTCTCAACATGTACAATGGGGTCAATAACGAGAAAAGAGACAAATAACACATATTTTGTATACAAATTCTGGTAAAGTCTCCCCATGTAAAATATCCCCTGAAAAGTTCACACTCAAAAACTTCCATCCCAATGGGAAATCCTCCCCATAAAAAATCTGTCCCCAGAAGATCTCCTTCCTCCCTTGGAAAATGTCGATATACATCCATATAACAAATACTATGTGCAAACAATGGGCAAATTTCATAACGTGCGGCCCTTCATCTGGTGGTTCTGAGGGGTCATGTCATCTCCAAAAGACATATCTATTCATATGCTATCTCAAAATTTTGATCAGACGACTTTCAGGAAAAAAGGGCGTGGGACGGGGGCTAGTTGTCCTCCAATTTTTTGGACACTTAAAAAGGACAATAGACCTTTTAATTTTCGTTTGAACGAGCCCTCTTGCGAAATTCTAGTACCCTTGGTTCGATATGATCACCCCTGGAAAAAGCAACAACAATAAATAAACACGAATCCGTGATGCTTCTTCTGGCAAACACTATAAAATTTCATTTTTATAGATATGAGCTTGGAACCTCTAGAGTGGGGTTTTCTGATGCGCTGAATCTGATGGCGTGATTTCCATTAAAATTCTTTGACTTTTATGGGGTGTTTTTCAACCCTTTTCGAAAATTTGGCAAATTTTTGTCAGGCCCACTAATGGGTAACAATGAACTTAAAAAAATTATATATTTGGAATCAGCACAATAGGCTAATCTTTTGGTACATCTATAGATATCAAAATTGATTCCAGATCATCAAGTATCTTTTTTTTATTATTTGCTAACTTTTCATTTTCAGTTAGTAATACTTGATAAATAGGTAGATGTTTTTTGCCCGACTACTGGAAGCCGGAAGCAATTGTTAACGAAAAAAGGTGCCTGCTTGCCTATTATCTTGACTGTAGCGTAAAAGCAAGGAGAAATAACATCGTTTATAGATGAAAGAATACAAACTTGTAAAGAATTTCAAGAGTATTAACTCTGAGTATCTAACTCTGAGTATCAAGAGTATCTAAAATAGGATGACTATATAATAGTTTAGAAACAAATTCGGGCTATATATATGCACATTAGGGGGAGGGGGGGCAAAGCATAGCATATATTAAATACATAACCGAACCTAACCTAGGTACCCCCCTTTTTCCCCCCCCCCAAAAAAAAAACAACACCAAAGAACAATACTTTAAATATCTTATAACCTCGCTATACAATGTATTTCTCTACTGTGGTGTATTGAATCAAACAGTTCGTGGTAACGAACTGTAAGTAAGGAGCGACCCGGCTCAATGGTAACCGAAACTCTAGAAAAAAGTATTTTGATACAAATAGATACACCAAAAGAATCAAATTTTAATGCTGATTTCAAATATATAAGTTTCATCAAGTTTAGTCCCACCTATCAAAAGTTAAGCGCCTGAGAAAATTCGGCTGATTTTCAAAAAAGGGGGAAAGACCCCCTAAAAATAATAGAACCTTAATGGGAATCACACCATCATATTTCGCGTATCAGAGAACCCTACTCTAGAGGTTTCAAGTTTATATCTACAAAAATGTGGAATTTTGCATTTTTTGCCAGAAGAAAGATCACGGGTGCATGTTTATTTGTTGTTGTTTTTTTTTTCCAGGGGTGATCGTATCGACCCAGTGGTCCCAGAATATTGTGGGAGGGTTCATTGAAATGGAAATTAAAAGTTCTAGTGCCCTTTTAAGTGACCAAAAAACGGAGGACAACTAGGCCCCCTCCCACGCTCATTTTTTCCCCAAAGTCACCCGATCAAAATTTTGAGATACCCATTTTGTTTAGCATGTTCGAAAATATTATAAGTATGTCTTTTAGGATGACTTAATCCCCCGAAGTTCCCGGGGGGGGCTGTACGTTATGAACTTTACCCAATGTTAACATAGAGTGTTGGTTTTTGGGAAGTATACAGACGTTTTAAGGGGAGATTTTTCCTGGTAGTGGGGGGGGGGGGGGGGAGGGGGGGTCGGGGGTCATATGGGAGGATCTTTCCATGAAGGAAGTTTTCATGGGGGAAGGGACATTGCTATGAAGGGGACGCCGGACTTCCCAGCATTATTTAAAAAAGATCAGAAATTAAATATTAAAAAACAAGTTTTTCAACTGCAACAGCAGCAACATCAAAGCTTTAAACGAACAGAAAATATTACATATATGATTGAGTTCACCCCCTAGTCAATACCTCGCTCTTTAATCTAAAGATTTTTTAGTACTTTCATAAGAGCTATTTATTCCAATTAACGGCCTTTGTGATTAAGCGGTCATTTTTAAAGAATTGGAACAAAATTCGAACTTTCGCTTAAAGAGCAAGGTATTGACTAGGGGGCGAACCCCCTAATATACGTATTAAAAATATATGAATATAGAAGTTCGTTACGTAAGTTAATTCGTAAGTTACGTATATTTATTTCTAATAAAAAACGTTCGTAAATAAAATTAAATAAGTTTCGAGAAAGCCATTTAACCAAATAAAAGTAAATTAATATGCGCATTTTTTTTTTAATTATTCATGTACGGTGAGCCAAGATCAAAACCTACATTTATTCAAAAACGTTCAAAAATTAAATAAAAAAAAAAACAAGTTTTTTTTAACTGAAAGTAAGGAGCGACATTAAAACTTAAAACGAACAGAAATTATTCCGTATATGAAAGAGGCTGTCTGCTCCTCAAAGCCTCGCTCTTTACGCTAAAGTTTTGACTTTCTCACAACTCTTTTTTTTAAACAATGAAAACTTTAGCGTAAAGAGCGAGGCATTGAGGAGGGTACAACCCCTTTCATATACAAAATAATTTCTGTTCGTTTTAAGTTTTAATGTCGCTCCTTACTTTCAGTTAAAAAAACTTGTTTTTTTTAATTAAAGACGAGTTTTTCATTGTGCCGGGTCTTGCAATTCTATTCTCTATCGGGTTTTGCAATTCTATTCTGGAAAGTCTCTAGTCCCTCGCAAAGGCATCAATTTTTGAGTGATAAATCATATTTAGTATTATTTTTATTAAGTCTCAATGCAAAACCTATTTTAAGCTTATAATTAAAATTTCAGAACAATGAAAGTATATTATAAAATTTTTTTCGACTCAAATTGCTTTTGAAACAGCTATTGTATATTCATAAATTGGTAATAATTGGTTTTGGCTATTTTTGTATCAGTAAAAGCTGGAAATTGTGTGTCATTAAGATTATTATTAACTATATCATTATTACAGTATAGTAGCTTTGGTTCTGCTGGGAAATCTGCGTTTCCATTCCATAAACCTTGAAGAGCGAAATGGATCGCATTTGGATTATGCTGGAATCTGGTCATTGTGGATCGTTCTTGGCTGTTGTTCTACGGCTGAGATGAGGTAGATGTAATCCGAGCCGTTAGAAGTGTAAATTAATATGCAGCAATGTAGTTGTTTAAATTAATACTGTAATTTCCGTTGGGAGAAGGCAAAACACATACAACAAGTACTGACTATTCCCATTCTCTCAATACAAAAAATTGGACATTTGTCCGCGTCTCCGGAGACGATTCTATACTTGGTACCTAAATTTTTCAAGTTCCATTGATGATTTGTATGTCTTCCATAGGCTATTATGCTTAGATTAGATTCGTTCTGAATTAAAGAGATGGATCTTGATATAGAGCTTGTGATTAGAATTAGGACAATGAAAAAATGCGGGTACTTTATTGCGGAGCATATTTAAATTAATGCCTTCTATTTTTTAAATAGTTTCACCCTGCCCTATTAGATTTTATGTGATGTTTACCGACACCTATTTATACGCCTATATTTACGATTTGAGAGTGCTATGCGTAAATACTCTTATATCGAATGGAAAATTGCTTTGATTATTATAATTGTTTTCATCTTTCTCTAATCTATCCCTTTTCTCAATGTTATTGACGTCAAAACTTGAAAATATGATAATTTATTTCGAAAGTATTGGTTTTTCCTGTCATTGCATGGCAACTGGATTAAAGAAATTAGCCGCGTAAATTGTATTGATAGTATTTGATAGAATCTATTTTTATTTAATTTGGTTCAGAACAGTACGAAATTTACTTCTTGTGTGTCCCCTAAGCTCCTTGATTGGAGGCCGGGATAAGCTGATATAGGCCCACTATATTCTTCGGAAGGAAAGCAAAAAAGCGAAATACAATTCTGGTTCCATGACCCCCAAAGTAGCTTCTCATTGGCTGGCAGGTTTTTTTGGTCATGTGATCCACTACCTTGAATAGAAAAGAAGGCAGAAACAAGTACATAAAACAACACATACCCAACTATACCCTTGAAGTGGAACATGCACTAAATACCAAAAATATACCCTTAACGTAATAAAACACTAAATACAAGAAATACACTTATATCTAACTTGCGTAAGCCTAGCAACAATCTTTACAGTATTTCGTATCGAAGAACACTGGGTGATCTTCGCTTATGAGTAATAAGAATACGAATATAAAAATTTCTCACACACAGATAGAGACAAACATGTTTACGCTTTTCACCGCACAGAAAGATTCTTGCATCCAATAATTGCCGCGCGCGGAGTTAAGATAAGAATCTTAACTGACAGAAAAAGGATATCGATGCATATCTACATTGGCAGTTTTCCTTCCAGTTTTTTGTCTGAAAAAATTCTTTTTTTTGTAAAATAGTGCTACTTAGCAAAAAAAGTGCCACTTTTGCTAAAATGTGTCCCAATAGCGTCAGGTGTCCCGAAAAGTGTCGTTAAAAAAAGTGACACTAAAGTGTCACTGGTGGCAATCCTGCTAGTGGATCATTTTTTTTCCCTGATCTTTGTCTCTCACTCTAGACGACTGGAACTGTTCCCTCATATGCCCTGATAATTTTCGCTGCTACGCGGGTAGTGCTTATCTAATTAGCATTTTGACTCGAAGAGTTGGTCCACAGCCTAGTCATATGAAGAGACTAAAAAGCAATCTGTCTTCTTCGTCTGCAGTTAGTAATGTATTTTGGTCAGTCTCTTTCTTGATAGGAATTGGAAAAGAGTTCAACTGGAATTGAGCAAGTTCTTCTGTACTTCTCTGGCAGGGAAGGAACTGCTGGAGAAGAGAGGAGACAGCCTGATGAGCTGAATATCTATTTATATTACAAATTTTTTCATAAATTCCAGGGTAAAAAAGCTAGCTCTTGTGTAGAGTAGCATATTAAGCCTAGTTTGATCAATGTCATTGTCTCCTACAATCAGGTCGGAAATGTCATCTTGTTCAGCACTATATCTATTTACTATCTTTAAAGGAGCAACTGTTTAAGTATTTATGTATGTATAATTTTTCTTGAAAAATGGTTCCGTCATTAATTTTTTTTTTGAAAATTGAAACCCTGGGATTTCTGGCCTGAAAAAATGATCTAGATAAGTCACGAATTTTAATTTTGGCAAACAATAAATTTATGTTAGCTACATGATATTTATATACATTTCAAGGGAATAATTTACATCATTCTCCCCTCCTCTTAACAACACTACACCCTACATGGTAATATCCGAATCCAATAAAAGTCGCAAGTATGTGATATGATGCTATTAGTAGTATGTTACCTTATACTTTAGGGACTTTATGTTCCTTCCCGTATTATTTGGGGCCTTTACGTTCCTTGGCACCTTTCCAGAGCATGTACTTTTGAATTCTGGGACTCCTATGTACCAAACAGGTTTTTCTAGTAGTCCTATTCTACACGTCATTACTTCTTTGCCAAGAGCTTTACGCAATTTCTAGTTCAAGGTATATACATGTCTTTTTTTAGTGATAAACCAAAACCAGCATGTCTTGTTTCGCTGTTATGCAATTATTTTTTGTATATATTCAGGTTTCAAATTAGGTTCTTCAACAGTTTTGAATAGTTTATTCAACTTAACACTACTGACATTTTTTGTGAACATTTACATAGAAAATGGATAATTCTAAGCAATTTCTGGTGAGTAAAATTTTCTCATTATTATAATAAAAAGAAATTGTCTTGTCATTAAGTTAAGGAAGAAATTCTTTCCTTACACTGTGTGGTTACCTCTTTTAAAAAGCTTCCTTCATCATTAAATATTAAATGATCCATGTATTTCATTTTTAGTAAATATTCAAAAAAGAGAGGCATGTTCACTTTGATTTTGGTTCATTGTATATGAAAAATTAAAATAGAATGGCAGAAAACAACCACTTTGCTAGTGGTTGATCTTTTTGACTACTTAAGACAGACACTAGAACTAAGGGTACTTATGCACTTAGAAGCCTATTGTTTAGGAGCTGAAACCTCTACATAGTTCTCTTATAGGCTGAAATTTACGGTGCGATTTATATCAAGATCAGTGGGCTTTTTAAGGATGTTTTTGAAAAAGTGCTTAGCTTTCGATCGGTAATTTGGGATTAGAATAAAATGTTGATTCGTTTAATGTATTAATTGTTACAAAAGCTTCCTTTTTATTACGGTGCGATTTTTATCAAGATCAGTGGCTTTTTTTAGGGATGTTTTTTGAAAATACTTCCAGGCCGTCTGCGTTGAAGAATCTCTTCCTGAAATTTAATGCGTTCAAACCCTCACCCCCCCATTTCCTCAAAAATAAAATTTGTTACCTTATAGCCCTATTTAATAAATAACATTGTTAGCTTAGCTATCCTTTTTATTTGACGGGCCTTATTATCTCATAGGGGATTGACTGAGCCATGTTAATTAACTTTTCCACTTCTTAAATTTCTATTTATGTCTACATTTGATTGAAATCTGATAGTTTAAAGAGAAAAAAAGGCTGTTATACCAAAGAGTTTAATAATTTCTGACTAAATTCGAGCCCTAGCCTGTAGGACTATGACCCCCCTCCTTCCCCCGGAAGTCGTGACCCAAAGACTGAGAGACGATGTGTTAGGAGTTTGACTTGCGCTTTAGTCAAAGTAATACGTAAATGTCAAAGGGATTAATTCTATTACATTGCTTCGAGAGCAAATGCTTTCATTTAGAAGCCTTACCGTTATCCTAAATATAGAATAAATAAAAAAAAAATTTTTAACTGAAAGTAAGGAGCAACAATAAAACTTAAAAGAAACACAAATTATTATGTATTTGAGGGGAGTTACCCCCTCCTGAATACCTCGCTCTTTACGCTAAAGTTTGACTTTTTGTTCTAATTATTTAAGAATGACATCTGGAACACAAGGGCCATTTATTTAGAATAATAACCTTTTTTAAAAGTTCTAAAACAGCTTTAGTGTAAAGAGTGAGGTATTGAGGAGGGGGCAATATCCATGGGCGTAGGGAAGGGGGGGGGGGGGGCTAGCTTCCCCCCTAGACCTTCAAATTTGCATTAAATATGGCTGAAAAAGCAGATGGTTGGAAAAAACAGTTTATAAAAGGCCCTCCATCACACTATCAAAACCCCTGATTTTGAAATCAAAGATGTTTTTTACACTACTTTAGATGCCTAACATAAACTGAATTATTTTCCAAACTCAAAATGTATTTATTTTTTCATGCTAAATTTTTGCCTTTTTTTTAAAGGAAGAAGATACGTGCTATAATGCCCCTCTGGAAAAGAAAGCGAGATGGAGCGAACCTGCATTAATGCGAGCCACAAGGCCATCTATTATCAAATACGCTGGTAGAATTACACATGACCTGGACCAGCCAACGGCCGTGAATCTTTTAATGCCAGGGTTCTCTAACGCCAGTGTTAGCTCCACGCAAGCTGGAAGGAAGTTGAAAAGGGAATGGGGTGCTTCACATAATGCCTCAGCCTCAACAGATCAAGATAGGGGGGACACTCCTCTTCAAGCCATACCAGGGACTTCTGATGTGCAGCCAGAACTTGTAAATGTATATATTTTTTTCCTTATTTTTTCAAAAATAAGACAAAATTTTCTCAGGCGCATAGCTTTTGATGAGTAAAACTTAAAATTTGTTTCTAAACTATTTCATTTTCTTTCATTAACCAAATTAGCGGTATATAAAGGAATGTTTATAACGCTGAAATAGCTTATCACGCATTTCTATAAAAAAAACAAAACAACCTTACCTTGTAACTTCTAACCAAGACGCATTCTAATGCAATAATTCCAATATTCCTTTTAAACAAAAACTAACTATTTGAAAACTGACTCTTCGCTATTTCACAGTTGACAAATCATTTTTAAGCTGCTGTATATTTTGCACTAAGCTCTTGTCCATATCCGACGCTTATCAAATTATCCCATCGCTACAGCCTGAATTTTAATCCGCTTTGATAGGTATTATTCAAATTTTAAGTAGGGTTTCATGTAACAGGATGTCTTTTTGCGATAAGAATGTCCTTTTTAATAATCTCCAATTATGTCTTCACAATGATGTCAAGAAACATTATTTTGGGCGAACTCAATTATTTTCATTGAAAGATGCATTCGAGAAAGAATTTGAGCCTGTTCTATTTGAACAGTGCTGTGAAGTCCGATATCCCAACTCGAAAGGGCATCGATTGTCCTACCTCAAAGGAAGCTCCCGGTTCCCAAGGGTTCTCCCAGGGGGAGGGGGGGGGGGAGCTCTAAAAAAAAAAAAAAAAAAAAAAAAAAAAAAAAAAAAAAAAATGCTTATTTTACATAAAAAATAAAACTTTTTTCTACAGATTAAAGATATAGCACCACCAGCGACACCATTGAGTGATGAAGCAAGTGTATTTACAGAACCCCTTCTGTCACCACCAGCAGAGTTCAGGGATGAACCTACACTAGTTCTAGAGAATTTGGAGTGGCATAGGGGGTTTCTTAATGATGTTTTTGGGGAAATGGCTAGACTGGAGGACTTAACTTGCGATATTGACATGCTTGAGGATCCGGGGTGGGCAGATAGTTTTATGCGTGAACATTTAGGTGATGCTACAAGTGCATCTGAACCGGGTCCTCATAACGAAATTCCATCAGAGGACAATACAGGCTGGCTCGATCAATTGTCCCCAAACACCTTGGAACATGTACTAGGGAACCTCATGCCACATCCCCCCAATGTGATTGAACAGACTGGGAGTGGTGGTGGTGTTATTGACAATTTCCTGTCACCCTCCTCCACCATTCCACTTAATGATAATGAAAAAAGTGCTATGTCCCCTGAATTGCGTGAATTTTATTTGTTAGAATCTGCTCTAAGTCACATACAAACATACAGGATAGATTTTAGCCCCCCCGAGGAAAACGCTGGCATTATTTTAAATGACCCTGTGAAAGTTCTCCATAGCTATATCGACAGAATTCGAGCACTTATTGAGATTCAGATCCAGAATTGGGGTGGTCGAGGGGAATTAAAAGCATCGGTGAATCAAAAAGTTTACTTACAAAAGGGGACTTCCGGGGACATTTTTTATTTTCATTTTTCAACAGGCAACCAGACTTTTTATCCAGGTCTAAACGAATTTGAAGACAACTTTTTCAACTGGGTGAATAAACTAATTTCAACTTTGGATACATTTAATGAGGGGTAGTGGGTCCACAATTTTATACATTGAACGCATGGATCTGAATCTCAGTAGATTTAAAAAAAAACTTTATTTTAAGGGGAGCGGGTAATCTAAAAATAAAATGCCACCCAGATTTGTCGGCTACCAAAGGAGTTCAGGGTTTCAGATTTGACACGGGACTGCAATGCTTTAAATATGCATTTTTAGTGGCATTCCATAAGACATTAAAAGATGATTCAACAATGAAAAATCTCGACAGACTTGCTCGCAACGGTGGAAAAAATTTCCCTAAAGTAAATTTTGATTGTTTAGAGGGAAAGTATCCGGTGTCCTTTAAAGAAATAAGCATATTCGAGAAAGCAAATGAAAATCTTGGGGTGGGGGTGGTTGTTCTCCAGTACGACACTGAATTTGTAGATGGGGGAAAAAACCGAATAAAAAAGGAGTTTTGTATTCAGTGAGGACACCGATGGTGGAAAATGTTAAAAATTTTGTATGGGTTATTTACGAGCCTCCCAAAGATGTAAATTCTTATGGCCATTTTTTTCCCCGTTACGGCAATAAGTCGGCTCCTATCTCAAGGTGTGAAAAAAGGTGAACGTTTCTATTGCCCCATGTGCCTTTCCCCATTCACATCTGAGCGAACATTCTCAGATCGCATGAACCATTGCAAAATTCATGGAAATCAAAGAATAGAAATGCCGGCAGAAGGCAAAGACACTTTACAATTTAAAAATTTTCAAAATTCTCTTCTGCAATCTGATAAAGTGTCTTTAGATTGTGAAACAAGACTGGTTGAGGTATCGGACCCATCAAGGCCAAATATAGTCAAGGAACACAAACTAGTTGCGTGTTCCTACGCGCACGCCCGTCGCGACTGCAACAATAAAATGCAATTGGAAGAGTTTTTTTTTTACTATGGACGAGGAGGGCAGTATGGAAAAAGCTATTGATTTCTTTAATAAAAACGGCAAACAAGGCAATTTCACGATTACGTCATACCAATTATCCAATGACATTGTCGGATAAAGAGCAACTGGCGCTGGAAAAGGGGACAATTTGCTGGTTGTGTAGGGGGGCCCTTGCCCCAAAAGACGCGGTCCAGGACCATAATCACCTTATTGATCCCAATTCAACAGGAAAAAAGTAACTTTCGAGGGTGGGCTCACAATTCGTGTAATTTAAAAATTAAACAACAACTTTTTCTACCTGTTTTTATACATAACTCTAACTATGATCTGAAGTATGTGCTACCTGCATTGGCATATCTTCAAAGAAATGGAACAGTAGATGATGATGCATGGGTTATAGACAGCTTCACGTAAAAAATCATACCTAAATCGTCGGAAAACCTGCTTGTTTTGGAATTTATGTGGAAATTTGTTGAAGCCGGCGTTGAGTACACGAATAAAATTCGCTTTTTAGATTCCTACAGTTTTTTCCCTAAATCATTGAGCGAATTAATTCAAGTGCAGAAAAACGATGACGGCAGCAATGCTTTCCCCCTTCTCAAGCAACAATTTCCATATGATTTATATGATTTGTTAACGGTCAAGGGCATCTATCCTTATGACCATTATTGTTCCATGTCAAGATTCGCCGAGGAAGCTATTCCTCCAATTGAATCGTTTTATGACAGTCTTCACGATCGTAGTTGCAACCTCGAGGAATACAGTTTTGCTAAAAAAGTTTGGGCAGAGGGAGGGTGTAAAAATGGCTTTGACTACTGCAAGCTGTATTTGTCGAGTGACGTTTTAACCCTGTTAGACATTATGTGTAAAAATACGGATAAAATCTATGAGGAATTTAATCTTGATTTGGGTTTTTATTTTTCTTCGCCTCATCTAGTGATGGACCTTATCCTGAAAACTAGTGGGGAAAAAATCGGGCTAATCACTGACATTGATCAGCATCTGTTCATCGAGAGGTCAATGAGGGGGGGTTTTGTTTTTCACGGGGACCGTATCTTGGAAACTGATCCAACAGGAGAGAAGACGGGGACAAAATCGAATGCAGTTTTCCTCGATATAAATTCTCTCTACCCCTCGGCCATGTCTCATTATGCACTACCTTGCGGTGACTATAAATGGCTCAATGACCCTCAAGCTCCCCATTTCCCCAACATTAACAGTGTTGAGGAGAATGGGCCGGTTGGATGGTTTTTTTGAAATTGATGGAGAGATACCAGTCGAGCTTCACGATTCAGTAAAGGATTTTGTTTTCCCGTGCATCAATAGACCTGTGACTAAGGACTCTTTGAGCCCTCGCAATAGGCGTTTAGTCGAGGTGGACGGATTGCATTGGGCACCTTCAAAACAAAAACTTATTGCTGACCTTCTGCCGAAAAAAAAACATAGTTGTACATCATGTAGCTTTAAAATGGATGTGTAACAATGGTTTCAATGTCACAAAGGTTCACCGAGCACTCGAGTTTAGTCAAAAACCCTATTTGAAAACATTTGTTGACACTTTTGTCAGCAAACGTTCTGCAGCACAGACGAAGGCCGAAAAAGAAATTTATAAACTCATTTTGAATTCGGCTTTCGGCAAAATGTGTGAGAGTGTTCGCAATAGGAATCGTTGTGACGTTGTGACCGATCCAGAACAATGTGCTCGAATTATTGCTGATCCCAATACACTTCCTTTACAATCATTGGCCCGGACATGGTACTTTTGAATAGGAAAAAAAGACGCATTGTCTTGAATAAAAATATTGCTGCAGGCAGTGCTATCTTGGAGATCTCAAAAAAGCTCATGTTGAAATTCTACTACAATGTGGCTAGGGTACAGTGGCCTGAAAAGGAGCAAGTAGAGGTCTGCTACGGTGAAACGGATTCTCTACTGTTAAAAGTAAAAACATCAAATCTAATTGATGATTTGGCGCACGGTGAAATTATCAGTTCACGGATGGACTAAACCAATTGGAGTAGTGGTCTTTACCCTGAGCTAGTAAAACGTCGGGCGCCCAATCAGCTTTTATTTTTTAAATCTGAAACAGGAAGCGACTTGATTCCCGTGGTATGTTTGTAGGTCCGAAGGTGTACTTTATACAGACATACGACGAGGAAATCAAGAAACGTTGCAAAGGAGTACCCACACGCTATGTGGACGAGAATTTCGACATGAACATTTATAGGAATTGTATTGTTGAAAATACAATTCCACGAGCCAAATTGTTGACAATTCGTTCCCACAACTACAGGAACTTTACTGTAAATGTAGAAAAAAATAGCCATGAGTACCATTTTCCGACAAGGTCTATGTTTGTCAAGATGGTGTGACCACCCTCCCCCTTGGACACTATTTAACTTCAGACCGGGCCGAATGTATTGCCCATAGGGAAAGTCTCGGTTTAAATATAGTCCTGTAAATTATTTCCTAAAAACCTTTGGGGGGGCCTCGCGGCCTTTGGGGGGGGGGGGGGGGGGGGGGGCGTGGCCCGGGGGGGGGGGGGCGGCTGCCGCCCGCCAGCGCGGGGGGGGCACCGTCACCAAAGTTATTTTTTTTTTTGGACTTAGAGCAGATTTTTTTTTCAAGTGCTCTCTCTAATTTAATGTTTTTTCTCTATAAATAAACAAAAAAAAAAAGAAGTGTTTTTTCTCTGTACCCATGTAAATGTTGTATTTTATTATGAATATAAATTTAAAAAGTGTTTTTTTTCAATGTATTGTTACTTTTTATTATGTGCAGATAATAAAAAAAAAAATATGATTCTTTATTCGTCTTCGTCTTTGTCTTCTTGAAGAACTGAGTAGTAGTAGGGGAAATTATTTTAGTCATTAGACAATTAGGGTCTACAGTTAGTTGTCCAGGTGAACTGTTGAAAGGAACATGTATCAATTTAAAACACCATTCAGATCGTTTTCTGTGTGTGGCCCTCAATGTCGGGCAAAACAACACTCTTAACTAAAATAATTAAAAATTGTGATAAAATGTTTGCGGAAAAGCCGAAAAAATCTACTATTGCTATAGTATTTGGCAGGAGTCATACAATAAAATAAAAGCAATTGCTGCTGCCATGGGATCGGTGCAGATACAGTTCATACAGGGACTTGATGTTTTCAACATTATTGAACCAAACTCTTGGTTGATCATTGACGATCTGGCTGAATCTATTGAACAATGGTCCCAGCAAATGCTGCAATTGTTCACTGTTCGCTCTCATCATGAACAGATTTCCGTTACTCTAGTTCTACACAATCTCTTTCATCAGAGCAAATGTATGCAAACACTTGCTTTGAACTGTACCTACTATATCATCTACAGAGTTGTTCGTGATTCTAGCTCGCTAATAACCCTCAATAAACAAATCTATCCAGGTGCCTCTAAATTTCTGCTCTCAGCTTACAATCAGGCAACTAATAAACCCCACGGTTATATCCTATTGGATCTTAATCAAAATACACCCGAGGATCTGCGTGTAGTCACAGATATTTTCGACAATGAAATTACAGTATATCTCCCTGTGAACGCTAAAAAGACCTATTAGTCGCTATCATGACACTGAAGAAACTACATGAAAATAGGCATTTGTTTTCAGTTCTAAGCACTTCAAAACCTCAGCTTAGAAAAGCAATACTCAAACATGGTATTGACAATGATTTCATTAATCTAATATCTGAACTTTGTTTAAATTTGACCGAGGGTAATGTTCAACTACCAGAAGTAGTTAAGCAACAGGCAAAGCAACATCGTTCCATTGTACGTACATTGGCCTCTAAAAAGAAAGGAAAGAATTTTAAAAGGAAACGACTTCTTCAGACAGGCGGTAGCTTTTTTCACACTTTTACTGCCAATAATTGCAGGACTTGTAAACAGTTTTCTCTAGTGAGAATGGCAAAACCCTAGAAATTGACTCCAATAGAACTCGCTCTCTCACCCGTCGAACACTTTGAGGACAACAATCTGAGTAAATTCCTCGACAATGAAACTATTGATGATGATAAAAAACTGATTTTACTTCAAGATGCACTTCGCCGAGTGGACAAACACTATCGATTGAAGCCCACTGCTGATCCCAAAAAAGAATCATCTCCTCAAGAGTCTACTGCTGCTGCTGCTGCTGGAACACAATTAAAGAAGGAGGAATTGGATTCAATTGTATTGAAAATTGGAAATCTACTGCCCCTCTCATATCGTGAACAAAGTAAACGACTCTTAACCTATCTCTTGGAAAGCGGTCAAATTCAAGTTGAGAGCAATGGGGAAAGGATTATAATTCAGGGCAAGAGCTATAATCTACTTGATTTAATGTATGACATGGTTACAAATCGTAAAGGACTATTATCATTTGACACTCATCTATACAACTTTCTAAATACATTAAACTTCCCAAAAGTCTTATTGGCAATAGACAAATTCTAAAAAAATAAAATGAACGTGCATCATCATCATCAACATTAAAATATGAACTTGAAGAAGAAGAAGATTTTAAATCAATTTTGGAAAATACTAGCACACCACTGATAGCTAGACAAAAGCGAAGACGTATCAAGTCAACGTCCCCACCCAGCAGCCAGTATACAAAAGGGTAGCGGACATTACACAACGTGTTTACGTTCAAAATGGCTGAAGTTCTGAAAGGTGTTTATGAAAATATTGGCGAGGCGGAGAGTTTAAGTTCCCCCACCACTCTTTCCAAAGTCACGGGTGTTCGCACTAAAAGTGTACAAGACTATCTACAAAATGAACCAAGTTACACTCTGCATAGAAATCATAGACTTCGTGCCAATCAATATCGAAAAACTAAAGCCTTTTACCCATTGCATATAATGCAAGCAGATCTCCTGAATCTAGATGAGCTTCAAAGACGTCACAATACACCTTACAAGTACATTCTACTTGCAATCAGTGTTTTTAGTCGCTATGCATATGCAATTCCATTGCGATCAAAGAGAGGTGTTGAAGTTGCTCAGGCCATTGAAAGTATTCTCGAAAAGGATTCATATAAAAAAATTCAAACGGATCGCGGTAGTGAATTTGTTAATCCTCATGTTGCAAAAGTACTAGAGAAATATAGTACACTGCTCTATCATAGTCACAGTCCTATAAAGGCTGCATTGGCCGAACGATTGATAAGAACTATTCGACTTTTAATTTCAAGATATTGTACATTGAAAAATACGCCGGCTTTTATTCATGATCTAGATAAAATCATGTTGATTTATAATCAACGACCTCATCGATCATTGTCCAACTCTACACCAACGGAAGTTCATCATTCGGATCATAATACAATTGACACCTTTCTTAAACAATATTCCAATGAATCAAAAGTCAAGAAGAAGAAAAAAATAAATTCAATGTTGGTGATACTGTTCGAATTAATAGAACAACTAATGTTTTTGAAAAGGAGAATTACTTGTGGTCCACTGAACTTTTTAAAGTGGCAAAAATCCTAGACACTAAACCCATAACTTATCGCCTGCGTGATACCAAAGATGAAGAGATTCTCGGCGGCTTTTATGACTATGAATTGCAAAAAGTTAAAAATGCTAGTGAAATCTATCAAATTGAAAAGATATTAAAGACACGTACTCGCAGGGGTAAGAAACAGTTACTTGTTCGGTGGCTAGGATACAACTCTGATTTTGATTCTTGGATTGGTGTTGAAGATATTGACAATGCCAAATGATTTCTATGTAACTTTCATGTCCAACGTTTCCGATCCTCTCTACAATAACTTGAATACGACAAGTGATTTTTGGACAAAACTCTCCCCCGCCGTCAAATTTGACGGTGCATATGAAGTGGCTCTTGTCGACTGTATTCTCAAAAATACCTATGACATTCTGAGAAAGGATCGTAAATATGAAATAAAAATTAGACCCTATGATTGGCCGCCACCACCAGGTGATCAAGAACAAATTCAAAAAATCAATTGGATGGATTATCCATATGTTGAATTACCCTACGAGGAGCTCACCTGCATGAATGATTTATGTCGTACTATCAATAAAAGAATTTCTGCTCGTAAAAAAGGAGCTTTTCATATCAACTATTCAAAGGAGGAGGGCAAGATCTACATTAGTTCACCTATTGCCAATGAAAAGGTTATTCTCAATGATAACCTAAAGGACGTTCTTGGCTTTAAGCTCAATATAATCAATGGTAGAAGTGCTGGAAACACTAATTTTCATTTTTGCTGACTACCCACCTGCCTTCTCCACGGACACTTGTATATTTCTCTACGCTTCATTTGTGGAAACATCTCGGGTTGGTAATTCAAATGTTCCCCTCCTACGAGTTCTTGAACGAAAAACCAATCAAGAACACATTCACCACTACAATATAAAGCATCTTCAGTATATTCCCGTAAACACTTCCTATTTGGAACTCTGTCAGTTAAAACTAAGAACTGAATTAGGTGATTCTCTAGCAATTTCAAAAGGCTTAGCAGTGATTACATGTCATTTTCGACCCATTGTCAACGACGACGGTACAATAACCTAAAATGAACAATAGAAGAATTCCATTTGTCTGTCCCGATATTGACTGTTATGTTGGTGCTTTGAGTCCACGTCAAATAGGCAATGGATTGGACTACTACAAGGGGCGTACTACAATGTCTATCTATGGTCTTGGTAGCTGGTTTGCTAGGCTATTTCGTTCTGCACTACCCCTTGCCAGAAAATATCTTGTACCTGCTGCATCAAATTTTGCTGCCTCCACACTACAGGACTGGGGGTCGGGCAAGAATTTCAAGGAGAGTGTTAAGGAAAATATTAGATCTTCAGCAAGAGCCGTTGGTGAACAATTAAAATCTCGACAAAATGGGGAGGGATTGAAAAGGATGCATTCGCGTCATTCACTCATCAGTCTCCACCCAGGCAGGAAGCAAAGGACATCAACATTGACTTTGAGAAATAAAACAACGAAGGCCAATAAGCAGCAGAAGAAGAAAAAGAAAAAGATTGTTAGATCAAAGAAGGATTTCTTCTCTTAAGATGACTTATCTCCCCCACAAGGAATCATATCCATCAATCAGTTCCTCATTGAATCTATTCAATGCTGAAAATGTTGATGTCAGTGTCAAGTATGGCTACTATGAACAATTTCACCCTCAACAACCCCTCTCGGAAAATATACACTTTCAAATATTTTCCAATGAAGACTATTTCATTGATTTGTCGTCAACATTTATTGATTTAAATGTTGTGGTGAAGAAAAAGTCAGATAATACAACTCCAAATGCCGGTGATGGTCTCTCCTATGAAAACTGTATTCTACACAACCTATTCAAACAAATTAATGTATTTATTAATGGAACATTGGTGAGCACTAGCAATAATTTATCAAACTATGCAAGCTACATACAATTTATGATGATGACGCCAAAGGCGTACAAGGAGATGAGAGGACAATCATTGGGCTATGAATATTGAACAGGTGTTGATACTGACGGTGAGTTGACTACTGCAGTGACCCAGGAGTATCATCTAGTTGGAAAATTAAATCATGAGATATTCAATATATCCCAATGGCTACCCCCCAATGTCAAGATTGACATAAAGTTACAGATGGCCCCATCGAATTTCATTTTGAGAAAAACACTTCCTGCAGCACCCGATGCAAATGTTATTATCACATCGGCAATTCTCCACGTCCGAAAACAACAAGTTATGAGCTCTGTTGCATTGGCAGTGGAGAAGCTAAGAGCCAATGGTAACAACATTAAACTTCTTGTCCCCCATACAATCACCAATCAACGTCATATTGCCACCGGCTCTCGTAGCTATAGCGATTCATCATTTATCAATGGAGAAATCCCATCAAAATTGGCTTTGGCCTTTGTGAAGAGTGGCAGTGCCGTTGGATCCTGGACTGAATCCCCCCATGATTTTAATTTTTTCAATCTATCTAGCCTCGTGTGCAAAGTGAATGGTATTCCACTCTACACTCTATCATTTGACAAAAAATCCTATATAACTCTGTACGAGTTGACCATGCAATCCCTAGATCATGACGCTCAACTATTTGAAAATGGAATAACCGATTCAATGTTTTCAAAAAATCATTGGGTTATTGTTTTTGGATTTGTCAGGCACGCAAGATATGACCATAGTACGAACAGGGAATGTACGTTTAGAGTGTACATTTGCCAATGCTCTGACTGAGAGTATCACGCTAATATCACTGAGTCAATTTGAAACCTATTGGGAAATCACGCCCGACGGCAGTGTTCTACTAGACCTAGCACCATGAACACAAACCAAATAATCAACGTATTTAGTATGGATCCATACATGTCCCAGTACAAGTCCTATTGCATACCCTCGGACTTCATTGAAAAAATTCCAAGTGTTAACAATACCCTAATCATTGTTAATAGCAGTCCATCGACTTTGAAGACCGGTCATTGGCTATGCATCTTTCAAACAGCAAAGAATATTGAATTTTTTGATCCTCTTGGCCTATCGTATAAATTCTACGCTCCATACATCAGCAACTTTATTGAAAGCAGGGGGAAAACCATTATTCAAAATCAACGAAGAGTACAGATTTAACGACTAAGACATGTGGCTTTCTTGCACTACTCTTTTTCATGTTCAGATGTTGTGGCTACACCTACAAGCAGTTTCTCAACATCTACGTTGACTTACCTCAATTGAACGACTTTCTAGTGGAGAATATACTTACAAGTGTATTTAATATTGATTTTAGTGCCCTTAGAATAAAATCTTCTAAAGATGTATGTGAAATTGTTTATTAATAAAAAAATTTATATACATGATAAAACGACTTTTCTACTCTTTAGATTTCATCCACTACTAGGTATTTGTCGACAACAACTAGTGCAGGTAGATTATCTGAATTCACAGTGTACTGATCCTGATGTACTGCAATGTCAGGGTCACAATTTCTACAGTAGAGTATGACTTCACTCTTGTCATATCTCTTTTGTATAGTCAATTATACTATTCTCATTCATTCTATAGAATTCACATGTTTCAATTTGCTTATTTGAAGCAATTTCACAAACAGTGTCCTCAAGTGTCGAATCACATTCCGTCACAGCCAAATAAAAATCAGTGGGCTTATAATCATAACACCCAGTGTCTTCACAACGATGACGTAGAAACCATATTCTTTTGTTCTTCCAACAGTTAAATCGATGACCCGGTTCCTCCTCCCAGAACAATCTAAAACCGCGACGATACCAATCTCGTAGCAATAAACTAAAATCACGGTTAGGATTCTTTCCAATCATACCGGGATATGTACTCTCCCACTGATTACATTTATCATAATGACAATTGGAGCATAGGTGGCCTCTAGGATGAGAGTCACACACCTCTCTCAAGACAGGAATTACAACCTTTAATTTGCACAGCATATCCTCTATGCAATTTACATGGGTTGCATAATCTACACTTTTCATCATACTCCTCAATCATTGTGCAATTCTCACATGATGATGATGACCAGCTGCCCAGTGAGTACATACATAACGGACATGTATGGAACATTTTTTCATGTGTTGACACTCTCACTACCACAATGAAACTGAGCTAGCAACAAAAAAAAATTGTCTGAGAGAGAGAGAGAGGAGTAAATCATCCTTGAGCACCATCTTTCTTATGAAAAAAAGTCCTAAATTTCTAAACTAATGTTTAAAAGCATATCCACAATATCATTTTGTCGTGTCGTGATCAATATATCAATAAATTGTGTAAATGCATTTGGACCACAATGTATAAGCTTCATACAATAGTCTAATGATGGAGAATCAGTTTTCATTATATCGACAAGCATTCCCCGAAAAATATCTTCCTTTGAATAGACAACTCTAGAAAATCATCGTCTAGAACTAAACGTTTTTCCATAAGAACTAGATTCCTCATGATTCGATCTTTCTCGAAACTGTCCATTTTTTTTTAGTCCTAACTCTCTCACAACCAACTTCAGACTAACCAGAATTTCTTTTTTCTACTCTAAAAAATATACGCTAGTCTACTATAGAAAGAAAAAAAAATACCATTGATTTAGAAACAATTTTATTGAACATAATTACAATAATAATAATATTCACTGATGCATTTTGTTCTCATCAATATATTTCGATAGGACATCTAATGCTGACCGAAGTTTTTTTATATGGAGAATATTCACTTTTCCAGCAAAACATAGTTGCTCCTCCTGCTTAAATTTGCTTAATGATATCACGTATCTCGCATACATAATGTCCCATTGAAGACATAGTCTACAACCAGCGGTTATTTCCACAGCTACATTGGGTACTCGTGCATCACTGTTGTCAGCTCCATCATTAATCTCCAATAGTGTAAATGCACCACTCATTTTTTTCTCCACTAATATCCTTGCAAATAAAAACTATTCTCTTTGAATTCAGTTCTCTTACTAATATGAATTGTAACGAAAACTGTTCCTTTTATTCAAATCCCAATCACCAATCAAGTTATACTCGTTCCTCTTTGAAAGAGTGTAATGCCCTGTAGAATAGGACTACTAGAAAAACCTGTTTGGTACATAGGAGTCCCAGAATTCAAAAGTACATGCTCTGGAAAGGTGCCAAGGAACGTAAAGGCCCCAAATAATACGGGAAGGAACATAAAGTCCCTAAAGTATAAGGTAACATACTACTGCTATTTTCAAGCATCACACAGAAAAGGAAGAAAAACGGGTCTAGAAAACAGAAACGGTAAGACAAAATACGGACAGACACAAAAACGGTAATAAGAAAACAGATAGATGTTTTTGTGTTTTTCTGTTTTTCAAAAATAACAGAACAGAAAACGGTGAAAAAAACAAAAAACAGAAACGGTACCAACCCCTGTAATTACTTGCTCCGCGAAGTTGAAACTTTAATAGCACAACTGGCGAGAAATAGCCCAACGAAGCAACACAGCCTCTACTAGTTCAATTACAAAAAAAATGATACAATTCTGTATATTTGGACTGGTTTTAGCCGTATGAATGAAAATGCCAGGGATCGGTATCTGTCTACTCTCCTCTTTCTTGTATTAGTCACCAGAACTCTGAAAGCAAACTCGAACATGGATGACGAGGCAATGAAGCATCGTGAAGATACCACTGCGTTTATGAATCTGACAATAAAAGGCAGAAATTGGGTTATAGATTTTGTTGAGTTGTTCGGAAACCCATTCAAGAAGACGAGAAGAGAGTTGCACAACTTTATGACAAGGGATACAGCTCCAGAAGCCGTAGCAATTAGTCTGCTGAGCATACGAGAAACTGGCTTCGAAGCCATGAGCTTGTATCTCGAAGAGACATCCCCGGAAGTAAAAGTTGGCATAGTGCAAACTTTCGCTTCTGTTGCCAAATAAGGAAAAAAGAAATAACCACAAAAAAAAGATTTTGGGGAAACTGAGCTGCTTAAACGAGCTCTGCGTCTTGCAAATTCAACAGAAATTTCGCCCCTCTGTGAGCTGCTGAAGAACGAGCTATAACCACATCCAGCCTCACTTGTAGTATCATCAAGTCGTAGGAAGCCTCGGTAATGTAGCTGCAATGCTTACAAGCGGACAGTCCCTCCATATAGCTACAATGCTTACAAACGGACAGTCCCCCCATATAGCTATAATGATAAGTAGCGGACAGTCCCCACGCCATACAAGCGGACAGTACTCCTTTATAGTGTTAATTAGAGGAAGCGGTTGGAAGATTTTAATTGTGAGAAAAATCCGAGTAAAATACATAATCCAGAGGACGAGGTTTGATTTTTTAGCTGATGGGTTCCGGTAAATATACCTTCTCGGGATAAATGTATAAGGTTCGCAGGAAGAAGAAGAACAACAAGACCAGTGATATAGATTGGGATTACACCAAGTGGGTGAGGAATGATGACGAATTTTTATAACACCCATCACGCCCACGGATATCCAAAGGTCTTTTTAAAGACCACCAAATCTATAAACACTTCGTAACCATTCTCATAAGAACCCTTTATGTGCTATGACAAAAAAAAAAAAAATTCGCATTATACTAGTCTGAAATAGTTTTTTTTTCATGAATTTCAATATATTTATCTGTAAAACTATCGCATGATTCTAAAAGACACAATTTCCTAGATATATAAAACAAAGTGTTTTATTGAAATATTGGATATAAATCTACATATTGTATCGTTTTTATTACTTTGACATCATCATCATCATCAACTGATGATGATCTCTCTACTGTGACAACATCTTCTTTCCGTCTATTACTGGGTGGGGGGAAACTCCATACTATCACCATCGATATGTATATCCTCAACCATTTGTCTTTTAGTGGGTGGGGGGTGAAACTCCATTGCATCTTCATCCTCCGCCAGGTGTACTGTTTCTAGAATTTTCAACTTTTTCTCCCCCCCGATCTACTGAATTTCCTACATTTGATAATTTTATATTCTCCTCTTCAGTTAAGGCCATTTCTCTCCACTGGCTACCATCAAAGATGGATTGTGCCACCTGAAACTTAAAGAGAAAATAACAGGATCATGTTAGTAAAGTTAAATGAATCTAAATCAATAAAAATAAACTCTATATGTTTTAAGTTCTAATGTCTCTCCTTACTTTCAGTTTAAAAAAAAAACATGTTTTTTTTCAATTCGAAAAAAGAGCAGACCAGAATACGAATCACAACTTATTTACACTACTCACAGCAATAAAAAAAGAAACAACTTTTTTTTAAGTGAAAGTAAGGAGCAACATTAACTTATGGGCGGGGATAGTGGTAGCAGTTGCCCTGACTAGATCTTGAAAATACCTATTTTTCGTTTGTTCATAGGAAAAATAAATAGACAACAAACTTTCCTCCTAAATTTTAATCAATAAATTGTCACCCTTACATTTTCGTGAATTGGCATCCAAGGAAAGATGGATCAGATTCATAATAGAGAGAGAGAGAGAGAGAGAGAGAGAGAGAGAGAGAGAGAGAGAGAGAGAGAGAGAGAGAGAGAGAGAGAGAGAGAGAGAGAGAGAGAGAGAGAGAGAGAGAGAGAGAGAGAGAGGAGATGGGGTGACAGAGAATGGGGTAGAGAAGGAGGAAGAGAGAGAGGGAGCGGTAAAGATTTCAGCGGTTTAAAGAAATGGTATCGTAATGTAATTGTAAATGGTATTAGATACCACACTTTAAGAAACGAAATTGCTTGTAATTCTTCAGTCACACCCAGTTCTTACTCTTCCAAGAAATTGAGAAATTTTCTGCAAAATTCCAAAATCATCTTAGAGCAATACATTTAAACCAGTCTTGTGGGGAAGTGTCAGTAGTGTAGGTATAATATATATACAACGAGGGTGTCCCACCATATAGCTATAATATCTCCGACGATAGGTGTCTCACCATATAGCTATAACAGTTACAACGGGGGTGTCTCACCATATAGCTATAATGATCAGTAGCGGACAGTACTCCCGCCATACAAGCAGACAGTACAATGACCGGATTCAACCTACCATGAAAATTCGTGCTGTTCACGAAACCATGGTTTTGGGTCATGGCCGTTCACATATCTAATGTTAAAAATGATTCTTCATTATGGTATGATTATAGGCGTTGACAGAAATGAAAATGGTAAACCATCTGAGGGAATGCTAACTCCTATTCAGAGATACATATTTTTTTTATTTGGGTGATTCTCAACTGTTCGGTATAATACACAACTACCATTTGAACAGTGTTGTTAGGTCCCCAACCCCAAGGACCCCCTCCCCCGCTCCCCCCCCCCCCCCAACTTTTTTTCCCCCCCTCCTAACTCCCCCAGCCCCAATTTTTTTTTAACATGACATATTTTTTCAACTTTTTTTCTACATCTCTTAGAATGACATGTAATATACTTACTACATAAACAAAAATTACATTTAATATTTTCCGAACTCAAAATGACAATCATATAGAAATGTTAGTCGTGCCTTTTACTAACAGAAAAATAATGTTTGCAGTGACCATTTTTTTTGACAGTTTTTTTCCAACTTTTTTTTACATGACTAAAAATCAGCACTCAACATATTCCATCTACAAATTGTTTTCACGAGGAAAAAATAAAAAAAATCAATGTACAAAATTCACGAAGAAGAAAAAAAACAACATGCAATAAGTTTCACGAATAAAAAAAAATTAACGTGCAACAAGTTCCATGAACAAATCCAGTTTCATTTGGATAAAAATCAATGTATAGGTTTCACAAAGCTTAAAATCAACATGTAACAAGGTTCATGAAGAAAAACCAGCATGCAAAAAGTTACACATACAAAAAATCAGCGCGCAACAAGTTCCATGGAGAAAATTAGCTTCAAGAGGAGAGAAATCAATGTGCAAGTTTCTCAATGAGAAAAGTCAACATGCAACAAGTTAAAAATTGTAACTTATTTTAAACTTCAGCTTCATTCATTACTATGAACAGATATTTTTTTAATTAATCCATCCTCATTTTTAATGTAAAAAGCAAACACGAAAAACAGGGGTCCATTACTCCTCCTAAAATGTTTCATATCAATATTTATACAAATATACCACCTTCGAAACCTTATCGTCAAGTTCTTCATCTTCGGGAATAAGTGAAAACCAATCGGTGTTAGGTCGGGACTGTAGGGTGGATGTGGGATACAGATACAACCGACAGTTACAAGCCATGGAAAGTCATCCATCAAAGACTTTGCCAAGCCATCTTTGGATCCTAGCATGAAATTTGCATGGTCCGAAGCAAAGGCAATAATGGTTGTCAGTGGTATTGTTTTTTTTTATCTTACTGAATTCATCTGCAATTAAGCTCTTCAACCCTTTAGCTGCTGCACGAGAAACTCCTGACATTGAAAAAATTGTTCGACTGGATTCTGCTCTTCCAGAGAATAATAGCGAACAATTATTACAAGAAATCTCGGTGTTCTTCTGTCTGTTGATTTGTCAATGATGATTGAGATCTTAGCCACTTTTAATACTACAACTATCTCGTATTAACGTGCTTATCAAATGACATTTTTTATTATTGCGGTTATAGTTGTCCTGGCCGAGGCCATAAGGTGAACAGAAGGTTTGTCTCTTTTTTTTCTGACTGCTTAATTTACTTTTTAACTTTCGCTGCAACTGGTGTCCTCATCCATGTATCTTGCTTTGTAAGTCAGTGGCAGTTTTTTCCCTGGAGAAGCTTTAAACGATCCATCTGACTTCTCAAAAGAGTTGATATCATTAACAAACATCAAAAACAAGAAGAACAATAGGGAATTCTTTTCGTAAGACAGTGGATTTCTAATTTTTATGAACATTTCGGCTCTATGTCCCAAGGGCCTTCCTCAGCAAAACATTAATATATAAAAGAAAAAAGTTTTATAACAACACACGGCCAATAAAACAAAAAAATGAAATTTTTAAAAAAAGTTCCAGCATCCTTACTTCAGCGAGGTTCAACCAGGAATGATAAGTTAAGTGAGGTGGTCTTCATCGCTGTTTAGTATCATTAAGACTATTAATGCTGAAATTACTTTCTTGTCCAGAATTTTCCTCAGTATATGATTTAACTACATCACAACCTGGGTTTCTTGACCGTCCTCTTATCACAAAATATAGATGGAGATATAATGTTTGTACCAGCACTCTTTACAACAGAAGCGTCTTGCACCACAAACGTCTGAAAAAATGTCGCATTTGCAGATTTTTATCAACAGAATAAGCTACCTTTGTCACTTCTTCAACAGCCTCACTTTCAGACATCTCACCAAGCTTTTCATACAAATCTGTGGTATTAGAAGGAACAATAAACGGGACTGGGATAGAATGCTTTACTAGTTTTTTGAATAGTCTACTCTTGACATTTGCGCACGTGGCTACCGCCTTAAGCGCACCGTCAAGCATCGCTTTTTACCATTGGAGGATAATCAATAGGATTTTCATATTCTTTTTCCCTTTTCTTCTTTTTTGGTTTTTCCTTTTTTTCTCGGTCGATCTTTAATTTCTTTCGTTTTCATTCAATAAATATACTGTTGTCACTTGTCACTCAAATTTTATTTATTGTATTTTTAATTAAAATTACAAATGTCACTGCATAAGCTAACACCATCGATTTGTTCGAGTTACGGGAAGCGGAATATTCCTTTTCCCTAAAAAGCGGGGATTGGTTGAGGGTAGGAGCGGGCTTGCACATTACAGAAGCAAACTCCATCTTGAAGTGTCTCTTTTTATAACTCCTTCATAAGTCTGTTACTCGAATATTTTCGTTCGATTGGGGTCAGTCACGACAGTCGGGGAAACAACAACCTGATTCTAATTTTCACCATTCGGTTTATTACTATCCTGTTTGTTCAATCATTTCTTACAGACTTGACCGAGTCGGACAACAGTTGTCGGTTTTCGCCTGCAAGAAGTGAATTAAAAAGGGCAACAGTTGTCTCATCACTCTTAAACTATCTTTTTGGGAGAAAAGATTCTACCGGAAAAGGATTGCGAGCGACATCCCACCGAGTAAGCCTTGTCTGTTCTTGACGGCTTTTTCTTGTGATCTCCATACTAGAAGCTGTCCTGGCACCGATGAAGCTTTCAAGAACCTCGAATACATCGATCATTCTGTTGCTTTGTGCAGCTCCGTAAATTACAGAGGTGGACGGGACTGAAACTAAAGCCATAAAATATCAATTCAGACAGATAAAAATGTTCAAATTTTGTTCAATAGAATGAAACTTGGCACAAAAATCATTAAACATTTTTTTCATTTTCTTTTAAATTTACCAAAAAAATTTGCTAAATTAAAGAAAAAAAATCAAAAATTTGAACTTGATTTGCTCGATTTTACTGAGTGTGGCAACACAGCATTCAAAAGTTGGAACTAGTTAGTAAAATCATCAAATTTTGAATTTGCCAAACGAAAATATACTCACTAAATATGATTAAAACACTGACAGTGGCGACCTGTGAGGCCAAACGTGGTACAATTGTACCATTTTGGTACATTTCACCTCTACTGGTACAATTTAGTACAATCCCACAAAATATGGTACATTTTACAAAATTATGGTACAATGTGGTACAATTCAGTATTTTTTGTATCTATGTTTGTATTCTTTATCTACAAATATTTTATTTCACCCTGATCTGTTCAGCATAGTCGAGATAAGAGACAGACAAGCAGTCACCTATTTTCCTTTTTTCGTAAATAGACACTTCACTTCCGGCGTCCAAAGGTCGCAAAAACATCTTCTCTGTATATCAAGCAAGGCTTTCACTCTCCAATCTTAAAATTCGGGGACATGTCTTAGAAACTCGGGGAGTTTTTTCTGGGACAAGTCTTCAAAATTCGGGGAATTTTTGGGGAAAACAAAATGGAACTTTCGTTGCGAAAATTCGGGAGTCAAATTTGTTTTTAGCTTCGGTTTCAGGCTCAAATAGGGCTTGGATCCGCGTAATAAATCAAGCCTTTTACAGAATAGGTTTTAGAGCCAGAGCACGGGATTGGAAAACCATAGCTGAAAACACATCTTATGCTGATATTGCGGCCAAAATTTCAAAATTGTAAAAAAAAAAAGTAGTGAACATATGTGAACTGTAAATACGAGTGGCAGTTTTTTCATTAAGTCATTAATCTCATCAATTCATTGATAATATTTAAAACAAATATTTTTTTGCGGTTTTCTAGATATGTAAGTTAAATAGACAAAATTCAACCTATAAATATGGGTCAACATTAAAACTCAAAACAACAAGAACTAAATTAAACAAGCAAATTTAACTTAAATTAAAAGGGAATTTCGACTACAATTGACACATTATTGGTTTTTCATTCTGATTCTAAGGTTTTTGGTGTTCACCCCCTGGAAAATTCCACACGGGAAAAACTGGAAGTACTTTCCCGCTGAAATACCGCGAAAAATACCCCACGGAAAGTACCCCCGATGGAAATACCCCCCCGGCGGAAAATACCACCTCGACACATACATTTTTTTTCATTGTTTGTTGCTACTATAGGCCCGTTTTTTTTAGCACTAATATCTTACATCTAAGATCTTACATCTCTCTGAAAAGGTTATCGTTTTTTAACTCATCTTGTTCTAAGATCTCACAACTCACTGATGTTAACAAAAAGTCTGAAGACCGCCACTGTTCTGCCATATAGAACAATGATGAGAGAACTTTGATGATATACTCATCATTGTTCTCAGACCGCTGATCAGAGCAGAATGATGAAAGACATTTGCATAAAACAACAAAAGATGTAAGATCTTAGTTCAAAGATTTCACTTTTAAGCGTTTTCTGACAAAAGACGTAAGATCTTAGCACATTGATGAGTGAAAAAACAGCCCTTATGCTTTCCTTTCTTTTGGTTACCTCATAATTACTATATAGTCACCGATTACCCCCACCCCTCCCACCAACCCTGCAGCCATTCATGTTTAAAATATAGTACTTATGGCAGTCTCATTTTTATAACCAGGGCACTAGACCAGGGCACTTCGTATCGAAGGAGTTGTCGTAGAAACTTGGAAAAGGGCTCATTCGATTGGAAATTGGAATGGCTAATGATCTTTTTAATAGTGGAAGGTGATTGGAGGACAACTAATCCTCCTCCCAGTCTCACCCTCCCATTTGCCCATTATGTTTAAAAACTAAATTTTGGTCTAAGATTAAATCAAGATAAACTGTGTTAATGCTAATTCGCAATAAGGCATCTCAGCAGTATCCCAAGAACGACTGAGGGTATCATGTTCAAAACTTTCGTGGCTACTTCTGCTCTTAAAATTTAACCGTATCAAAATAGCGTAAATGTATCCGAGCTATCAAAGAAAGTAAACAAATTTTTTTGCGAATGGTATCAAGTTTTCTATTTCAGTCAACTAGAGGAGGTATGAAACTAAATTAAACATTAATATTTGTGTCCAGATTTTTAAAAGGTGTATGTTGTTAAAATTGCTGAAAATTTTTCTCCGGCATAAAAATAGCAGGCCAAACTATAAAGTCTTAAAAAAACGAAAAGATTTAAACTATTATTTTCTTTTTTCCCTGAAAAGACTATGTCAATATAAAACGAATATAAATTAATTAAAAAAAAAAAAATTCCACAAAATAAGTTTTTCA
Source organism: Artemia sinica (assembly GCA_027921565.1). Lineage (NCBI taxonomy): Eukaryota > Metazoa > Arthropoda > Branchiopoda > Anostraca > Artemiidae > Artemia > Artemia sinica. The sequence goes on from JAPEVW010000129.1 coordinate 245,432, forward strand.
AAGAAAAGTAAAGAACTCCATTAAACCAAAATGAGCAAAAATAAAATAAAATAATCTACCAAGCGTGAAACTACCACAAATCAGCACCGATAAATAAATAAAACCCAAGAAGAAGAAAAATTACAATAAATAAGCGAGTCAAACTCAAAGCGAGCAGAAATTAACATGAGCAGGGCTCAAAACCCTTATGCCTTCCCGAGGCCAGAACATAATTTACACTTAATGGAAAAAATACAAATGAATGTGCATTGTCAGTTTGATATAGATATACTGATGTTTAGTAATCAAAATGATAATATTATTTGATTTATCAAAGTTATTAAAGTAAAAATATTTATATTTTTTCAGTAAATTGAAAGTTATGTTCTGTCCTTGGGAAGGCATAGGGGTTTTGAGCCCTACTCATGTTAATTTCTGCTAGCTATGAGTTTGAAAAAGTTTGCTAAATTTTGCCAAATTTATAAATGGCCGAAAACAGCGACTTTTGTTGGTCTGTAGTAAATTATTTCTGTTGTAATATATGTTACTCCGAACAATTTCTTCAAGCACTGTCAGGAATAATGTACTGTATTAGAAGAGAAAGAAAACATAGAAGAATGGAAAAAGAAAGTGAACGAAAATGTCTTATTCAAAATTTTTATAAAAGAGTACTTTACGTCACCGACGATCAGCGTGTAACGAGAAGCATAACTTACGGAAAAAATTTTGGGATATGATACATTTAATTTTTAAATGTTGGTAACACTGGTGAAGACCTTACTTAACATTAAGAGGCAGAGGGTTTCTTTGCCATCAATATAAGACTGCAGTACCATTCATTAGTGTTGGGCGATATTCAGTATCGATATTGATATATCGATATATCGGAGCAAATATCGATATCGAATATCGAAACGAAAATATCGATATCGAAAACGATATTTTGAACATATTTGACTATTTTCGGAATTTTCTGCTACTGGTAAACGTCCTGCAGAAAAGATCCAACATAGAAAATTGTTTGGGAAATGGGCGAGAAGAAGAACAATGATGTATTTAATCCATTGACTCATACATGCTGATACACAGCATACTTACCTGTATCCATAAGTTGGTATAGCCTGTTCTCAAACTCAAAATACGTTTAGTCAGGAGGACTTCCAAATGTTGCTGAGAACCTCCAAAAGGCCTTGGCTGTATTAATGCCTTCTAAGCTAATAGGCCTTGCTCATATAAAAGAGAGTTGGCTTTCTATGCTGAATCCAAATATATAGGATTCATTCAGTTTAGTGTTCCCATCAAAAGATACGAGCCTGAGAAAATCTGCGTGATTTTTTGGAAAGGGGAGAAACCCCCCAAAAAGTCAAAGAATCTTAAAGAAAAGCGTACCATCAGATTCAGCATATCATAGAACCCTACTTGTAAAGATTTTAACCTCCCGTCAGCGTAAATGTAGAATTTTGTATTTTTTGTCAGAATAAAAATCACGGATGCATGTTTATTTATTCCTCTTTCTTTCGCCAGCGTGATTGCATCAATTCAAAGGCCCAAGAATGTTGGGAAAGTGCTCGTTCGAAAGAAAATAACAGTTCTAGTTCCCTTTTAAAGTGACCCGAGATATTGGAGAGCCAATAGCCCCCCTCCCACGCCCTTTTTCCCTGAAAACACCCGATCCCAATTTTGAGATATTCATTTTGTTCACCATAGTTGAAAGATCGAAAAAATGTTCCTCCGGAGATAACCTGACTCCCCGCAACCTGAGGAAAGGGCTTTAAGTTATGAATTTGCCTATTGTTTACGTATAGTATTTTTTATTTGTAAGTAAACAGGCCTTTTTAGGGGAGGGGGAATTTTCTGTGGGGGATTTTCCACAGGTAGAATTTCCAATGGGCAGCGAAGTTTCCGGGGCTGAACTAACAAGGGGGAATTTTACACCGGAGAACTTGTCATAACGCCTATACGAAATTCGTCATAATGTTTCTCTGCCGATTCAATTTTTGATGTAGAGATGATGCCCCATGATGCCCGGGGGAAGGGCTATAAGTTATGAATTTTGTCTGTTGTTTACATATAGTTTCTGTTATTGGAAGTAAACAGACGTTTTAGGGAGGGAAATTTTGCGCAAGGGGATTTTCCACGGGGAGAATTTTCCATGGGCAGGGAAGTTTCCGAAAATGAACTTATAAGGAGAAATATTACACGGGAGAATTTGCCAGAACTCTTATATCAAATTTATTTTTACTTTCTCTTTGCCGATTCATTGATCAATTGAACATCTAGAGATGTTTTGGGGATATCATCCGGGGTAATTTTCAGAGAGGTTAAAATTGCCTGGGAGATTTTTTTTGTGGGAGGAAGGGAGTTCCCACGGGGGAAATTTTACATGGGAAAGTTTTCAGTGGGAGCAATTCTTCGTGGCGGAATTTTTCGCAGGAGATATTCTCCATGTGGAAATTTTTCGCGGGAGAAATTCTTCATCAGAGGATTTTCCGTGGAAGAAACTTTCCATTCGGAGGATGGGATTTCAATGAAAAATTTCCTGTTGAAGAGTTTTCCGGCATGATTTGAAAAAGATCAAAAATTAAATGAAAGACAAGTCTTTTTTTTTCAAATGAAAATAGGCGTAAGAGAAATTTCTAGGCGAAATTGTCCACAAGAAAAATATCTGGGGGGAATTTTCAGCAGGGACGGATTTGTAGTGATGATTTCCTGGTATTAAATGAAAACAACCAAAAATTAAATAGAAATTTTTTTTTTCAACGGAAACTAGGGAGACATATTGAAACTTGAAACAAAAAGAAATCCTACCGTATGCGAGGGGAGTTACCGCCTCCTTTAAAGAGTTCCAATTATTTAAAAACAACTCCTGAAACACAAGGGCTATTTAATTAGAATAAGAAGCTTGTTTTTAAAATACTAGAAAAAAAGTATATGAAGGGCATCCTTCTCATATACGGAATAATTTCTGTTCGTTTTAAGTTTTAATGGTGAACCTTACTTTCAGTTGAAAAAAACTGTTTCCTTTTTTTTTATTTAATCACTGAAAGGTAGAACAAATGCTCAGGGAAAAACACTGACATGTTGCTGAGTTTGAATAGCCAGAAGTAGTCAGTAGGTCATCTTTCTTTACCCTGAGCCCGAGTAATTTCAAGTCTAGATTTCTATGATATTCACTCTAGTAATCGAAGTTTGTTTTTATTGCTTGATTTTCTATTATTCAAAGTTTAAAAAAATTGTGAAAATACACTTTTATTATAATTGTTGGTACTTTTCTATCAGCCAGGACACATTCGAGAATTTGGTTCTACAGGTACGGGGTAGAAACAACCGCTATGCTTGGGAAATAGATAGGATATAATAATAATAATAATAATAATATAATAATATATATTGAATCTATAATATGCGTACCATTCAGAATCAGGGATAGCAGATGCGGATAAAGACTCATCGCTTTTAGAGGACAGAAAACGCCAAAGGAGAGAAGGATTAATTTTGGCCCGTGTAGATTCGATATCAATCATCTTTTTTCATATGTAAAAAAAATCATCATATAAAATCATCAATCATACATATAATTTGGGCTGTATATTTGCACACTAGGGGGATGGTGGGGGTGGGGTTAAGTATAGCGGGGCTGCATGCAATAAGTAACCAAACCTAAATAAACCAAAATACCAACTAAATATTTATTAAAACATAGCTACAATGTAGTTTTCCACTGAATCGAAGCTAATTGTCTCCGTATACAAACGGCAATAAACCGGTTGTTGTATGATTCTATAGATTCAGATTCTCGAGTGTGTAGTGGCTAACAGATAAGTACCCAATTTTTTTTTTAACTTTGCAAAGCCAAGAGTTAATCTGAATAAAACTGATCAGAAATATCGAAATCGATATATCGAATATCGAAAGTAAAAATATCGATATTTCGATATATCGTTTGATCAAGTTATCGCCCAACACTACCATTCATTCACTAAAAAATAGTCAAGCTTCTCATTCGTAGGTGGCAGATCCACCTTCATTTCGAGAAGCTTTACAAAAATTTTTTTATTCAAATTTACGAAATCGACATTAATTTTTAATTACTATGTGATGAATTTATATGGAACACTCAAAACTGATATGTTCTTCATTCATCATAACACAGTAGCTGTTTCGTAAGTAGAGAGAGTCAAAAGAATATGTATAATAATTTTCCGTTATTCCAAAATATTAATTATAAGCTTAAAATAGATTTTATATTGCAGCTTAATAGAAATAAAGCTAAATATGCTTGTTTGCCTAAAAATTGATTCCTTCGCGAGGGACTAGACACTCATCAGAATAGAATTGCAAAATAGACAAGAAGTTATTCTACATGCTGACGCGTAAATATTTTTATGATGCAATTTGACTAGTGCTAGTATCAGTATAGCTAAGTAAAAACAGTCTTGATTGATGGGTGTGTATCTGTTAATTACGAACGTAAAGCGGATAAATTATGGGCTAATAATGACACTAAATTATAAAAGAAAGAAAAAACCCGCCACATTTCAATTAATCTTTTTATGTCTATGAAGGCACATCAAGGATTTTAGTTTGGAATGGAGTGAGGGGGTGGGGGAAGGTAAAATACAAAATTTCAAAACGCATCAAAGTTTTGTCTATATGCAATTTTTACGACTCAGAAACAAATTTTAGAGGAGGGGGAAGGGGTGAAAACCTTGTAGCCTCCCTCCCCAGGATACAGGCTTGAAGGTTCTAAGTAGTAGCATAGAAAGCAAAATTATGATTATAGGCTAAAAATACTGAAGGATTGGCGACTATTGAGGTTTTTTACTGCCGAGAAAGTGCGACGTGCTCACCTAGAGGGTATATATATATATATATATATATATATATATATATATATATATATATATATATATATATATATATATATATATATATATTATATATATATATATATATATATATATATATATATATATATATATATATATATATATATATATATATATATATATATATATATATATTTGAAAAGCTTCAATTAATGAAAGTAGATATATCCTACCTCTTTCTGTGAAGCTTGATTAATGTTGAGTTAGGGCGTTGCTTCCGAAAGCAAACATATATTATTTCGATTCAGAAAAAATAATTAATTAGAAATTGGTGGTAACGAGCTTTAGTCTTCTTATCAACTAACAACAAGTTGATATTTTCTAAAGAAATATTAATACCAATATGGGCTACAGTGGTTCATTCATTTCTGTACATCTAACCTCTACTCATTTACGGTTTTTGGCAAAACTTATAGTCCAATCGGCTCAATGTCTATTCCAAAAAATAGCCAAAGGTATAATAACCTTATTATAATCTATTATAGCGCTATAGATAAAACGAGAAAAAAAATACAAGCGGTATATCAGATAACCTATACATAAGTGTAGGTCAAAAGCAAAATAAGAGCCCTGTGACCGAACAAAAATTACTACCCCTCCACGTATGCTCTCATAAAATTGACTAGTGGTTTAGTGAAAGCAAAAAGGCAAATTGTCCCTTATACACTCACTCATTGCATGCATACCATGATCTTATTAAAAAACAGTGTTATCCGGCTAGGATTTACGCTTAGGCCCAGGCCTAAAGGCGCACAATGCCGAAGGGTACAAAAAAACTGAGTGATTAATTTTTCTTAAAAAAAGCTGGACTGATGTGATTTATCGTCAATGTGCCAGGTCCACTTTGCTGCTGTGCTGCCTATTCACAGAAAAGTGATTTTTAAAACAACACAGGAATTCCGTATCCGATTATCCGCTTAAACTGTCAGATGTCTCTCAAGAATGGCAGTTGAGAGCTTGGTATCACCTCTCTCTTGCATTACTTTTGGCTCATCACTCATCAGTTAGTTGCTGATCCTTTATAAGGTCATTGGGGGAATATCCCTGTTGAGAAAATACCCCCCCCCCCCCCTTGAAAAAAAATCCCCCAGAAATTTCCCATGGAGAATTTCTCCTGGTGATAATTCCCCATGGAAATTTCTCCCGTGGAAAATCCCCCCCCCCCAAAAAAAAAGATCCAAGAGAATTCCAAATCCGCTGAAAACATCCCCTTGAGATTTCCCTCAAAGTGTCTCAACATGTACAATGGGGTCAATAACGAGAAAAGAGACAAATAACACATATTTTGTATACAAATTCTGGTAAAGTCTCCCCATGTAAAATATCCCCTGAAAAGTTCACACTCAAAAAAACTTCCATCCCAATGGGAAATCCTCCCCATAAAAAATCTGTCCCAGAAGATCTCCTTCCTCCCTTGGAAAATGTCGATATACATCCCTATAACAAATACTATGTGCAAACAATGGGCAAATTTCATAACGTGCGGCCCTTCATCTGGTGGTTCTGAGGGGTCTTGTCATCTCCAAAGACATATCTATTCATATGCTATCTCAAAATTTTGATCAGACGACTTTCAGGAAAAAAGGGCGTGGGACGGGGGCTAGTTGTCCTCCAATTTTTTGGACACTTAAAAAGGAATTAATAGACCTTTTAATTTTCGTTTGAACGAGCCCTCTTGCGAAATTCTAGTACCCTTGGTTCGATATGATCACCCCTGGAAAAAGCAACAACAATAAATAAACACGAATCCGTGATGCTTCTTCTGGCAAACACTATAAAATTTCATTTTTATAGATATGAGCTTGGAACCTCTAGAGTGGGGTTTTCTGATGCGCTGAATCTGATGGCGTGATTTCCATTAAAATTCTTTGACTTTTATGGGGTGTTTTTCAACCCTTTTTCGAAAAATTTGGCAAATTTTTGTCAGGCCCACTAATGGGTAACAATGAACTTAAAAAAATTATATATTTGGAATCAGCACAATAGGCTAATCTTTTGGGTACATCTATAGATATCAAAATTGATTCCAGATCATCAAGTATCTTTTTTTATTATTTGCTAACTTTTCATTTTCAGTTAGTAATACTTGATAAATAGGTAGATGTTTTTGCCCGACTACTGGAAGCCGGAAGCAATTGTTAACGAAAAAGGTGCCTGCTTGCCTATTATCTTGACTGTAGCGTAAAGCAAGGAGAAATAACATCGTTTATAGATGAAAGAATACAAACTTGTAAAGAATTTCAAGAGTATTAACTCTGAGTATCTAACTCTGAGTATCAAGAGTATCTAAAATAGGATGACTATATAATAGTTTAGAAACAAATTCGGGCTATATATATGCACATTAGGGGAGGGGGGGGGGCAAAGCATAGCATATATTAAATAAGTAACCGAACCTAACCTAGGTACCCCCCTTCCCCCCCCCCCCCCCCCAAAAAAAAAAAAAAAACAACACCAAAGAACAATACTTTAAATATCTTATAACCTCGCTATACAATGTATTTCTCTACTGTGGTGTATTGAATCAAACAGTTCGTGGTAACGAACTGTAAGTAAGGAGCGACCCGGCTCAATGGTACCGAAACTCTAGAAAAAAGTATTTTGATACAAATAGATACACCAAAAGAATCAAATTTTAATGCTGATTTCAAATATATAAGTTTCATCAAGTTTAGTCCCACCTATCAAAAGTTAAGCGCCTGAGAAAATTCGGCTGATTTTCAAAAAAGGGGGAAAGACCCCCTAAAAATAATAGAACCTTAATGGGAATCACACCATCATTTCGCGTATCAGAGAACCCTACTCTAGAGGTTTCAAGTTTTATATCTACAAAAATGTGGAATTTTGCATTTTTGCCAGAAGAAAGATCACGGGTGCATGTTTATTTGTTGTTGTTTTTTTTCCAGGGGTGATCGTATCGACCCAGTGGTCCCAGAATATTGTGGGAGGGTTCATTGAAATGGAAATTAAAAGTTCTAGTGCCCTTTTTAAGTGACCAAAAAATGGAGGACAACTAGGCCCCCTCCCACGCTCATTTTTTCCCCAAAGTCACCCGATCAAAATTTTGAGATACCCATTTTGTTTAGCATGTTCGAAAATATTATAAGTATGTCTTTTAGGATGACTTAATCCCCCGAAGTTCCCGGGGGGGCTGTACGTTATGAACTTTACCCAATGTTAACATAGAGTGTTGGTTTTTGGGAAGTATACAGACGTTTTAAGGGAGACTTTTCCTGGTAGTGGGGGGGGGGGGTCGGGGGTCATATGGGAGGATCTTTCCATGAAGGAAGTTTTCATGGGGGAAGGGACATTGCTATGAAGGGGACGCCGGACTTCCCAGCATTATTTAAAAAAGAACAGAAATTAAATATTAAAAAACAAGTTTTTCAACTGCAACAGCAGCAACATCAAAGCTTTAAACGAACAGAAAATATTACATATATGATTGAGTTCACCCCCTAGTCAATACCTCGCTCTTTAATCTAAAGATTTTTTAGTACTTTCATAAGAGCTATTTATTCCAATTAACGGCCTTTGTGATTAAGCGGTCATTTTTAAAGAATTGGAACAAAATTCGAACTTTCGCTTAAAGAGCAAGGTATTGACTAGGGGGCGAACCCCCTAATATACGTATTAAAAATATATGAATATAGAAGTTCGTTACGTAAGTTAATTCGTAAGTTACGTATATTTATTTCTAATAAAAACGTTCGTAAATAAAATTAAATAAGTTTCGAGAAAGCCATTTAACCAAATAAAAGTAAATTAATATGCGCATTTTTTTTTTAATTATTCATGTACGGTGAGCCAAGATCAAAACCTACATTTATTCAAAACGTTCAAAAATTAAATAAAAAAAAAACAAGTTTTTTTTAACTGAAAGTAAGGAGCGACATTAAAACTTAAACGAACAGATATTATTCCGTATATGAAAGAGGCTGTCTGCTCCTCAAAGCCTCGCTCTTTACGCTAAAGTTTTGACTTTCTCACAACTCTTTTTTTTAAACAATGAAAAACTTTAGCGTAAAGAGCGAGGCATTGAGGAGGGTACAACCCCTTTCATATACAAAATAATTTCTGTTCGTTTTAAGTTTTAATGTCGCTCCTTACTTTCAGTTAAAAAAACTTGTTTTTTTTTAATTAAAGACGAGTTTTTCATTGTGCCGGGTCTTGCAATTCTATTCTCTATCGGGTTTTGCAATTCTATTCTGGAAAGTCTCTAGTCCCTCGCAAAGGCATCAATTTTGAGTGATAAATCATATTTAGTATTATTTTTATTAAGTCTCAATGCAAAACCTATTTTAAGCTTATAATTAAAATTTCAGAACAATGAAAGTATATTATAAAATTTTTTTCGACTCAAATTGCTTTTGAAACAGCTATTGTATATTCATAAATTGGTAATAATTGGTTTTGGCTATTTTTGTATCAGTAAAAGCTGGAAATTGTGTGTCATTAAGATTATTATTAACTATATCATTATTACAGTATAGTAGCTTTGGTTCTGCTGGGAAATCTGCGTTTCCATTCCATAAACCTTGAACCTATTTTCCTTTTTTCGTAAATAGACACTTCACTTCCGGCGTCCAAAGGTCGCAAAAAAAACATCTTTCTGTATATCAAGCAAGGCTTTCACTCTCCAATCTTAAAATTCGGGACATGTCTTAGAAACTCGGGGAGTTTTCTGGGACAAGTCTTCAAAATTTGGGGAATTTTTGGGGAAAAACAAAATAGAATTTCGTTGCGAAAATTCGGGAGTCAAAATTTGTTTTAGCTTCGGTTTCAGGCTCAAATAGGGCTTGGATCCACGTAATAAATCAAGCCTTTTACAGAAAAGGTTTTAGAGCCAGAGCACGGGATTGGAAACCATAGCTGAAAACACTTATTGCTGATATTGCGGCAAAAATTTCAAAATTGTAAAAAAAGTAGTGAACATATGTGAACTGTAAATACGAGTGGCAGTTTTTCATTAAGTCATTAATCTCATCAATTCATTAATAATATTTAAAAACAAATATTTTTTGCGGTTTCTAGATATGTAAATTAAATAGACAAAATTCAACCTATAAATATGGGCCAACATTAAAACTCAAAACAAACAAGAACTAAATTAAACAAGCAAATTTAAACTTAAATTAAAAGGGAATTTCGACTACAATTGACACATTATTGGTTTTTCATTCTGATTCTAAGGTTTTTGGTGTTCGACCCCCGGAAAATTCCCCGCGGGAAAAACTGGATGTACTTTCCCGCTGAAAATACCGCGAAAAATACCCCACGGAAAGTACGGGTTATGGAAATACTCCCCCGGCGGAAAATACCCCCTCGACACATACATTTTTTTCATTGTTTGTTGCTACTATAGGCCCGTTTTTTAGCACAAATATCTTACATCTCTCTGAAAAGGTTATCGTTTTTTAACTTATCTTGTTCTAAGATCACAACATCTCACTGATGTTAGCAAAAAGTCTGAAGACCGCCACTGTTCTGCCATATAGAACAATGATGAGAGAACTTTGATGATATACTCATCATTGTTCTCAGACCGCTGATCAGAGCAGAATGATGAAAGACATTTACATAAAACAACAAAAGATGTAAGATCTTAGTTCAAAGATTTCACTTTTAAGCGTTTTCTGACAAAAGACGTAAGATCTTAGCACATTGATGAGTGAAAAAACAGCTCTTATGCTTTCCTTTCTTTTGGTTACCTCATAATTACTATATAGTCACCGATTAACCCCCACCCCTCCCACCAACCCCTTCAGCCATTCATGTTTAAAATATAGTACTTATGGCAGTCTCATTTTTATAACCAGGGCACTAGACCAGGGCACTTCGTATCGAAGGAGTTGTCGTAGAAACTTGGAAAAGGGCTCATTCGATTAGAAATTGGAATGGCTAATGATCTTTTAATAGTGGAAGGTGATTGGAGGACAACTAATCCTCCTCCCAGTCTCACCCCCATTTGCCCATTATGCTTAAAAACTAAATTTTGGTCTAAGATTAAATCAAGATAAACTGTGTTAATGCTAATTCGCAATAAGGCATCTCAGCAGTATCCCAAGAACGACTGAGGGTATTATGTTCAAACTTTCGTGGCTACTTCTGCTCTTAAAATTTAACCATATCAAAATAGCGTAAATGTATCCGAGCTATCAAAGAAAGTAAAAAAAATTTTTGCGAATGGTATCAAGTTTTCTATTTCAGGTCAACTAGAGGAGGTATGGAACTAAATTAAACATTAATATTTGTGTCCAGATTTTTAAAAGGGTGTATGTTGTTAAAAATTGCTGAAAATTTTTCTCCGGTATAAAAATAGCAGGCCAAACTATAAAGTCTTAAAAAAAAACGAAAAGATTTAAACTATTATTTTCTTTTTCCCTGAAAAGACTATGTCAATATAAAACGAATATAAATTAATTAAAAAAAATCAATCCACAAATAAGTTTTTTCAAAGAAAAGTAAAGAACTCCATTAAACCAAAAATGAGCAAAATAAAATAATCTACCAAGCGTGAAACTACCACAAATCAGCACCGATAAATAAATATAACTCAAGAAGAACAAAAATTACAATAAATAAGCGAGTCAAACTCAAAGCGAGCAGAAATTAACATGAGCAGGGCTCAAAACCCTTATGCCTTACCGAGGCCAGAACATAATTTACACTTACTGGAAAAAATACAAATGAATGTGCATTGTCAGTTTAATATAGATATACTGATGTTTAGTAATCAAAATGATAATATTATTTGATTTATCAAAGTTATTAAAGTAAAAATATTTATATTTTTTAAGTAAAGTGCAAGTTATGCTCTGTCCTTGGGAAGGCATAGGGGTTTTGAGCCCTACTCATGTTAATTTCTGCTAGTTATGAGTTTGAAAAAGTTTGTTAAATTTTGCCAAGTTTTATAAATGGTCGAAAAACAGCGACTTTTGTTGGTCTGTAGTAAATTATTTCTGTTGTAATATATGTTACTCCGAACAATTTCTTCAAGTAGTGTCAGGAATAATGTACTGTACTAGAAGAGAAAGGAAAAATAGAAGAATGGAATAAGAAAGTGAACGAAAATATCTTATTCAAAATTTTTATAAAAAGTACTTTACGTCACAGACGATCAGCGTGTTAAGCGAAGCATAACATCCAGAAAAAAATTTTGGGATATAGTACATTTATTTATTATATGTTGGTAACACTGATGGCAACCCTACTTGACAGGCAGAGGATTTCTTAGCCATCAATAGGAGACTCAGTACTATTCACTCATTAAAAAATAGTCGAGCTTCTCATTCGAAGGTGGGAGATATCCACATTCATTTCGAGAAGCTTTACAAAAGTTATTGAATTCAAAGTAATAGTATGAATATTAAAATTCAATGATTATGTGATGAATTTATATGAAACACTCGGAACTGATATGTTCTTCATTCATCATAACACAGTAGCTGTTTCGTAAGTAGAAAGAGTCAAAAGAATATGTATAATAATTTTCCCGCTATTCCAAATATTAATTATTAGCTTAAAATAGATTTTATATTGCAACTTAATAGAAATAAAGCTAAACATGCTTGTTTGCCTAAAAATTGATTCCTTCGCGAGGGACTAGACACTCATCAGAATAGAATTGCAAAATAGACAAGAAGTTATTCTACATGCTGACACGTAAATATTGTTAATGAATACAATTTGACTAGTGCTAGTATCAGTACAGCTAAGTAAAAACAGTCTTGATTGATGGGTGTGTATCTGTTAATTACGAACGCAAAGCGGGATAAATTCTGGGCTAATAATGACACTAAATTATAAAACAAAGAAAAAACCCGCCACATTTCAATTAATCTTTTATGTCTATGAAGGCACATCAAGGATTTTAGTTTGGAATGGAGTGAGGGGGTGGGGGAAGGTACAATACAAAATTTCAAAACGCATCAAAATTTTGTCTATATGCAATTTTTACGACTCAGAAACAAATTTTAGAGGAGGGGGAAGGGGTGAAAACCTTGTAGCCTCCCTCCCCAGGATACAGGCTTGAAGGTTCTAAGTAGCATAGAAAGCAAAATTATGATTATAGGCTAAAAATACTCAAGGATTGGCGACTATTGAGGTTTTACTGCCGAGAAAGTGCGACGTGCTCCCCTAGAGGGTATATATATATATATATATATATATATATATATATATATATATATATATATATATATATATATATATTATATATATATATATATATATATATATATATATATATATATAATATATATATATATATATATATATATATATATATATATATATATATATATTATATATATATATATATATATATATATATATATATATATATATATATATATATATATATATATATATATATATATATATATATATATATATATGTATATATTTGAAAAGCTTCAATTAATGAAAAGTAGATATATCCTACCTCTTTCTGTGAAGCTTGATTAATGTTGAGTTAGGGCGTTGCTTCCGAAAGCAAACATATATTATTTCGATTCAGAAAAATAATTAATTAGAAATTGGTGGTAACGAGCTTTAGTCTTCTTATCAACAAACAACAAGTTGATATTTTCTAAAGAAATATTAATACCAATATGGGCTACAGTGGTTCATCCATTTCTGTACATCTAACCTCTACTCATTTACGGTTTTTGGCAAAACTTATAGTCCAATCGGCTCAATGTCTATTCCAAAAATAGCCAAAGGTATAGTAACCTTATTATAATCTAATATAGCGCTATAGATAAAACGAGAAAAAAAATACAAGCGGTATATCAGATAACCTATACATAAGTGTAGGTCAAAAGCAAAATAAGAGCCCTGTGAACGAACAAAAATTACTACCCCTCCACGTATGCTCTCATAAAATTGACTAGTGGTTTAGTGAAAGCAAAAAGGCAAATTGTCCCTTATACACTCACTCATTGCATGCATACCATGATCTTATTAAAAAACAGTGTTATCCGGCTAGGATTTACGCTTAGGCCCAGGCCTAAAGGCGCACAATGCCGAAGGGTACAAAAAAAACTGAGTGATTAATTTTTCTTAAAAAAAACTGGACTGATGTGAATTATCGTCAATGTGCCAGGTCCACTTTGCTGCTGTGCTGCCTATTCACAGAAAAGTGATTTTAAAACAACACAGGAATTCCGTATCCGATTATCCGCTTAAACTGTCAGATGTCTCTCAAGAATGGCAGTTGAGAGCTTGGTATCACCTCTCTCTTGCATTACTTTTGGCTCATCACTCATCAGTTAGTTGCTGGTCCTTTTTAAGGTCATTGGGGGAATATCCCTGTTGAGAAAATACCCCCAGAAAATACCCCCAGAAATTTCCCATGGAGAATTTCTCCTGGTGATAATTCCCCATGGAAATTTCTCCCGTGGAAATCCCCCCCCCCCAAAAAAAAAAAGATCCCAAGAGAATTCCAAATCCGCTGAAAACATCCCCTTGAGATTTCCCTCAAAGTGTCTCAACATGTACAATGGGGTCAACAACGAGAAAAGAGACAAATAACACACATTTTGTATACAAATTCTGGTAAAGTCTCCCCATGTAAAATATCCCCTGAAAAGTTCACACCCAAAAACTTCCATCCCAATGGGAAATCCTCCCCATAGAAAATCCGTCCCCAGAAGATCTCCTTCCTCCCTTGGAAAATGTCGATATACTTCCCTATAACAAATACTATGTGCAAACAATGGGCAAATTTCGTAACGTGCGGCCCTTCATCTGGTGGTTTTGAGGGGTCATGTCATCTCCAAAGACATATCTATTCATATGCTATCTCAAAATTTTGATCAGACGACTTTCAGGAAAAAAGGGCGTGGGGCGGGGGCTAGTTGTCCTCCAATTTTTTGGACACTTAAAATGGACAATAGACCTTTTAATTTTCGTTTGAACGAGCCCTCCTGCGAAATTCTAGTACCCTTGGTTCGATATGATCACCCCTGGAAAAAGCAACAGCAATAAATAAACACGAATCTGTGATGCTTCTTCTGGCAAACACTATAAAATTTCATTTTTATAGATGTGAGCTTGGAACCTCTACAGTGGGGTTTTCTGATGCGCTGAATTTGATGGCGTGATTTCCATTAAAATTCTTTGACTTTTATGGGGTGTTTTTCAACCCTTTTCGAAAATTTGGCAAATTTTTGTCAGGCCCACTAATGGGTAACAATGAACTTAAAAAAATTATATATTTGGAATCAGCACAATAGGCTAATCTTTTGGTACATCTATAGATATCAAAATTGATTCCAGATCATCAAGTATCTATTTTTATTATTTGCTAACTTTTCATTTTCAGTTAGTAATACTTGATAAATAGGTAGATGTTTTTGCCCGACTACTGGAAGCCGGAAGCAATTGTTAACGAAAAAGGTGCCTGCTTGCCTATTATCTTGACTGTAGCGTAAAAGCAAGGAGAAATAACATCGTTTATAGATGAAAGAATACAAACTTGTAAAGAATTTCAAGAGTATTAACTCTGAGTATCAAGAGTATCTAAAATAGGATGACTATATAATAGTTTAGAAACAAATTCGGGCTATATATTTGCACAATAGGGGGAGTGGGGGGGGGGCAAAGCATAGCATATATTAAACACGTAACCGAACCTAACCTAGGTACCCCCCTCCCCCCCCCCCCACCAAAAAAAAAAACACCAAAGAACAATACTTTAAATATCTTATAACCTCGCTATACAATGTATTTCTCTACTGTGGTGTATTGAATCAAACAGTTCGTGGTAACGAACTGTAAGCAAGGAGCGACCCGGCTCAATGGTAACCGAAACTCTAGAAAAAAGTATTTTGATACAAATAGATACATCAAAAGAATCAAATTTTAATGCTGATTTCAAATATATAAGTTTCATCAAGATTAGTCCCACCTATCAAAAGTTAAGCGCCTGAGAAAATTTGGCTGATTTTCAAAAAAAGGGGGAAAGACCCCCTAAAAATTATAGAACCTTAATGAGAATCAGACCATCATATTTCGCGTATCAGAGAACCCTACTGTAGAGGTTTCAAGTTCATATCTACAAAAATGTGGAATTTTGCATTTTTTGCCAGAAGAAAGATCACTGGTGCATGTTTATTTGTTGTTGTTTTTTTTTTTTTTTTTTTTTCCAGGGTGATCGTATCGACCCAGTGGTCCTAGAATATTGTGGGAGGGTTCATTGAAATGGAAATTAAAAGTTCTAGTTCCCTTTTTAAGTGACCAAAAAATGGAGGGCAACTAGGCCCCCTCCCACGCTCATTTTTTCGCCAAATTCACCCGATCAAAATTTTGAGATAGCCATTTTGTTTAGCATGTTCGAAAATATTATAAGTATGTCTTTTAGGATGACTTAATCCCCCGAAGTTCCCGGGAGGGCTGTAAGTTATGAACTTTACCCAATGTTAACATATAGTATCGGTTTTTGGGATGTATACAGACGTTTTAAGGGGAGATTTTTCCTGGTAGGGGGGGGGGGTCGGGGGTCATATGGGAGGATCTTTTCATGAAGGAAGTTTTCATGGGGGAAGGGACATTGCTATGAAGGGGACGCCAGACTTCCCAGCATTATTTAAAAAAGATCAGAAATTAAATATAAAAAAACAGGTTTTTCAACTGCAACAGCAGCAACATCAAAGCTTTAAACGAACAGAAAATATTACATATATGATTGAGTTCACCCCCTAGTCAATACCTCGCTCTTTAATCTAAAGATTTTTTAGTACTTTCATAAGAGCTATTTATTCCAATTAACGGCCTTTGTGATTAAGCGGTCATTTTTAAAGAATTGGAACAAAATTTGAACTTTCGCTTAAAGTGCAAGGTATTGACTAGGAGGCGAACCCCCTAATATACGTATTAAAAATATATGAATATAGAAGTTGGTTACGTAAGTTAATTCGTAAGTTACGTATATTTATTTCTAATAAAAACGTTCGTAAATAAAATTAAATAAGTTTCGAGAAAGCCATTTAACCAAATAAAAGTAAATTAATATGCGCATTTTTTTTTAATTATTCATGTACGGTGAGCCAAGATCAAAACCTACATTTATTCAAAAACGTTCTAAAATTAAATAAAAAAAACAAGTTTTTTTTAACTGAAAGTAAGGAGCGACATTAAAACTTAAAACGAACAGAAATTATTCCGTATATGAAAGAGGCTGTCTGCTCCTCAACGCCTCGCTCTTTACGCTAAAGTTTTGACTTTCTCACAACTCTTTTTTTTTAAACAATGAAAAACTTTATCTTCCACGGAGAACGATCTTCCACGGAGATCGTTTCGGACACTTTTCAACAAGTGAGGGGGATCGTAAATGAAATATACTTTTTCACCATTTCTAAGAAAAAAAGGAATTTTTTTCGTGACGCCGAGATCCTTTTTTAATCCTCGGTAGTTTCCACCCTGAGTAGAGATGCCTCATGAGCTCGTGACGGGGCACCATATATGGGCATAGTCATTAGGGAGATGGTTTTTGTCAGTGAGAATGAAAAAACATGAATTTTGTCACATTTATGGATGTTTTCTTGGATGGTTATGTGTGTTGGTCAATTTATTTGATGTTTGTCATGGATGTCAACAGCACTTTATGTATGTTTTATGGTTTTTGTCAGTGAGAATGGAAAAACAGGAACTTTCTCACTTTAATGGACGCTTTATGGTTTTTGTCAGTGGGAATGAAAAAACAGGAACTTTCTCACTTGAATGGATGTTTTATGGTTTTTGTCAGTGAGAATGGAAAAACAGGAATTTTCTCACTTTAATGGATGTTTTATGGTTTTTGTCAGTGAGAATGAAAAAACAGGAACTTTCTCACTTGAAAAACAGTATTTTTCTCACTTGAAAAAACAGGAATTTTCTCACATTGATGGTTGTTTCATGGACGGTTATGTGTGTTGGTCAATTTATTTGATGTTTTTCATGGATGTCAACATCGATTTATGTCTTTTTTATGGTTTTTGTCAGTGAGAATGAAAAAAACAGGAATTTTCTCACTTTAATGGATGTTTTTATGGTTTTTGTCAGTGAGAATGAAAAAACAGGAACTTTCTCACTTTAATGGATGTTTTATGGTTTTTGTCAGTGAGAATGAAAAAACAGGAACTTTCTCACTTTAATGGATGTTTTATGGTTTTTGTCAGTGAGAATGGAAAAACAGGAATTTTCTCACTTTAATGGATGTTTTTATGGTTTTTGTCAGTGAGAATGAAAAAACAGGAACTTTCTCACTTTAATGGATGTTTTATGGTTTTTGTCAGTGAGAATGAAAAAACAGGAACTTTCTCACTTTAATGGATGTTTTATGGTTTTTGTCAGTGAGAATGAAAAAACAGGAACTTTCTCACTTTAATGCATGTTTTATGGTTTTTGTCAGTGAGAATGGAAAAACAGGAACTTTCTCACATTGATGGTTGTTTCTTGGACAGTTATGTGTGTTGGTCAATTTATTTGATGTTTTTCATGGATGTCAACATCAATTTATGTCTGTTTTTATGGTTTTTGTCAGTGAGAATGAAAAAACAGGAACTTTCTCACATTTATGTCTGTTTTATGGTTTTTGTCAGTGAGAATGGAAAAACAGGAACTTTCTCACTTTGATGGATGTTTTGAGTCTAACGGGTACCGGAGTCAATGACCTAAATTTCCAACATGTCGATTTATTTGATGTTGTTGTTGTTGTATACTCGAGGCAAATGTTATGATCCAGAAATAGAAAACAGTTAGATCACGTGTTTCCTTCTCAGCCAATCAGAGGGCTTGCTTACATATTAGCGGTGGAGGGAATATGAGGAATGGATTTTTGCTATAGTTTTATTAGTCTGTGAATAGAATTCACTAAGTTTTTAGTTAGCAGTGTAATAACATGAGTGAACAGGTTGAGTTAGAAATATCCTTTTATTGCAACTGTTCTATTTGTAAAGGACATTATCATGATTTTGAACATTCTCATGAACCTACAGCATGTTTAGACAGCATAGAGGCAGAGAAAGATGAGAAGAATCTGGAGGAAACGAGAAGAAAAATTATATGTGACATGGAAAGAAATTTATACCGGTTGCAAGTATGTTCACATAAAAGAAGGATTGATATGATAGAAAAGGAAGATCAAAAGAAGAGACTGGTAAAAGAGGGCTTTCTCTATAGTGTAAAAGACAGCATTGAAAACCCAATGAAAAATGTATATAAAGCAAGATATAACTCGGATTATTATGAAGATTATGTTCTAAGAGAAGAGAAAAAGTGGCCCTTTAAAAGACAACATAAGAGCTCATTCTACGAAAAGGATTTTAAACAACGGAAACCATGGTGGAAGTGTACTCATATAAGATTTAACGTTAAATCTAATTATTAATATGTTTAATGAGTTTTATATTGTAATCACACAATAAATTTGTTTGTATTATTTTAATTTTCATATACTAGATATATATATATAGAGTGAGGATACTGTCAGAGACTTCTATACATGAACAGTTCAGATAGAATAGATCATGCCTATGCCTTAGAGTGTCATCAATCCTCAGACAAGTTTTCTATCAATGATAAAAAAAATAAATCATTCTTCTAATCTTTATTCTTATGATAAATCAATATTTATTACAGTTTTTAGGTACACAATCTCGGGTTCTATTATTTGAACCTCATCTTCTTCTTCATTTACTACTACATCTAGGAGAGGAGGCATGTCCTCGAATAAATCCTCTCGTATTCTTATGTTATTCGTCGAAGAGGGCAAACCATCAAGCAACCGCTCATCATCTTCTATACAGAGTCGGCCCGAAGGTCCCCTCCGTACCAAATCCTCCGACGTATATGATAATCCATCTTCTGTATAATGGATCACCATTACATCATCAGTAGCATCTACATTACTGTTAAGAAGAAGGAATTCTTCTTCAGATTCAGATAAAATCCATGCATTCTACTTCACGTTCTCCTCCTCTTGAACATACTCGGGGAAGTTCTATAAATGTAATAAACAAGATTACTTAATATTTTTCATTATATCAATAATTTTTATGTCTAAAATTCATCAACTAGCTAGATATCTAAATTTAAAATCTGGAAAAAAGCTTTTTTTCCACAAGAGGTTATTTTTCAATTAAAAGTAAAGAGCTGCAACACTAAATCAAAGATGAACAGAAATAATTTCAAATAATTGTTCAAACGTAAACTTATGTCCAATGATATATTAGTTAGAGTGACAAAAACTTTTTTCCACAAGAGGTTATTTTTCTACTAAAAGTAAAGAGCTGCTACACTAAATCAAAGATGAACAGAAATAATGTAGAATAATTGTTCAAACGTAAACTTATGTCCAATGATACATTTAATAGAGTGACAAAAACTTTTTTCCACAAGAGGTTATTTTTCAACTAAAAGTAAAGAGCTGCTACACTAAATCAAAGATGAACAGAAATAATGTCGAATAATTGTTCAAACGTAAACTTATGTCCAATGATATATTAGTTAGAGTGACAAAAACTTTTTCACAAGAGGTTATTTTTCAACTAAAAGTAAAGAGCTGCTACACTAAATCAAAGATGAACAGAAATAATAACGAATAATTGTTCAAACGTAAACTTATGTCCAATGATATATTAGTTAGAGTGACAAAAACTTTTTTCCACAGGAGGTTATTTTTCAACTAAAAGTAAAGAGCTGCTACACTAAATCAAAGATGAACAGAAATAATGTCGAATAATTGTTCAAACGTAAACTTATGTCCAATGATATATTAGTTAGAGTGACAAAAACTTTTTTTCACAAGAGGTTATTTTTCAACTAAAAGTAAAGAGTTGCTACACTAAATCAAAGATGAACAGAAATAATAACGAATAATTGTTCAAACGTAAACTTATGACCAATGATATATTATTTAAAGTGACAAAAACTTTTTTCCACAATAGGCTATTTTTCGACTAAAAGTAAAGAGCTGCTACACTAAATCAAAGATGAACAGAAATAATAACGAATAATTGTTCAAACGTAAACTTATATCCAATGATATATTAGTTAGAGTGACAAAAACTTTTTTTTCACAAGAGGTTATTTTTGAACTAAAAGTAAAGAGCTGCTACACTAAATCAAAGATGAACAGAAATAATAACGAATAATTGTTCAAACGTAAACTTGTATCCAATGATATATTATTTAGAGTGACAAAAACTTTTTTTCACAAGAGGTTATTTTTCAACTAAAAGTAAAGAGCTGCTACACTAAATCAAAGATGAACAGAAATAATAACGAATAATTGTTCAAACGTAAACTTATGTCCAATGATATATTAGTTAGAGTGACAAAAACTTTTTTCCACAAGAGGTTATTTTTCAAATAAAAGTAAAGAGCTGCTACACTAAATCAAAGATGAACAGAAATAATGTCGAATAATTGTTCAAACGTAAACTTATGTCCAATAATATATTTAATAGAGTGACAAAAACTTTTTTTCACAAGAGGTTATTTTTCAACTAAAAGTAAAGAGCTGCTACACTAAATCAAAGATGAACAGAAATAATGTCGAATAATTGTTCAAACGTAAACTTATGTCCAATGATATATTAGTTAGAGTGACAAAAACTTTTTTTCACAAGAGGTTATTTTTCAACTAAAAGTAAAGAGCTGCTACACTAAATCAAAGATGAACAGAAATAATAACGAATAATTGTTCAAACGTAAACTTATGTCCAATGATATATTTAATAGAGTGACAAAAACTTTTTTCCACAAGAGGTTATTTTTCAACTAAAAGTAAAGAGCTGCTACACTAAATCAAAGATGAACAGAAATAATGTCGAATAATTGTTCAAACTTAAACTTATGTCCAATGATATATTAGTTAGTGACAAAAACTTTTTTCCACAAGAGGTTATTTTTCAACTAAAAGTAAAGAGCTGCTACAGTAAATCAAAGATGAACAGAAATAATAACGAATAATTGTTCAAACGTAAACTTATGTCCAATGATATATTAGTTAGAGTGACGAAAAATTTTTTCCACAAGAGGTTATTTTTCAACTAAAAGTAAAGAGCTTCAACACTAAATCAAGGATGAACAGAAATAATGTCGAATAATTGTTCAAACGTAAACTTATGTCCAATGATATATTAGTTAGAGTGACAAAAACTTTTTTTCACAAGAGGTTATTTTTCAACTAAAAGTAAAGAGCTGCTACACTAAATCAAAGATGAACAGAAATAATGAATAATTCTTCAAACGTAAACTTATGTCCAATGATATATTAGTTAGAGTGACAAAAACTTTTTTCCACAGGAGGTTATTTTTCAACTAAAAGTAAAGAGTTGCTACACTAAATCAAAGATGAACAGAAATAATAACGAATAATTGTTCAAACGTAAACTTATGTCCAATGATATATTAGTTAGAGTGACAAAATCTTTTTCACAAGAGGTTATTTTTCAACTAAAAGTAAAGAGCTGCTACACTAAATCAAAGATGAACAGAAATAATGTCGAATAATTGTTCAAACGTAAATTTTCTTAAACTTATGTCCAATGATATATTAGTTAGAGTGACAAAAACTTTTTACAGGGGGGCAGCCCTATTCATATACAGAATAATTTTTGTTCGTCTTAAGTTTTAGTGTTGCTTCTTACTTCCAACTGAAAACTTATTTTTAATTTGATGTTTTGCCTTTTTTTCAAATAATGCCATTAATATCTCTTTGAATAGACCCTCTCTTATCAGTTTAATTCGATTTGAGTACTGGTTCAATTCGAACAGCAAACATTCTTTCTAGTCTTTAGACTTTTCAAACACAGTAAACATGATTACGGTATGTAATTTGTAGGGTTGGTTCTGTGGGAGTGTGCTAGCTACCACAGACCCAAATGGGCTGAATTCACATTTTAGAGTTAAAAAGTGCACACAGAAAAAAAGCAAATATAATAGTCGTTTAAAATCTCCCTCCCCCCCCCCCAAACTCAAAATTTCTGGGGGAACGTATTTTCAAGGTTTTATTCTAAGTGAACGGTCTTACCCTTTCAGGAGTGAGGAGTCGTTCACATCGGATTGGGAATAAAAGTCAAACTTATGCGCAAAGAGCGAAAAGTTTTAGTGTTGCTTCTTACTTCCAACTGTAAACTTATTTTTTAATTTGATGTTTTACCATTTTTTCAAATCATGCAATAAATATCCGTTTGAATAGACCCTCACTTATCAGTTTAATTCGATTCGAGTACCGGTTCGATTCAAACAGCAAACATTCTTTCTAGTCTTTAGACTTTTCAAGCATAATAAACTTGATTACGATATGTAATTTGTAGGACCGATGGTGTTTTCCTTCAAAAACTTTCTCGTACAGCTAACCGTTGATGTAAAACTATAAAACTAATTCATTTTAAATATTTGCAATTGGAATAAAAAGCAAATTCTGTGTGGACGTACTAGCTACCACAGACCCAGAAGGGCTGAATTCACATTTTAGAGACAAAAAGTGCACACAAAAAAAGCAAATATAATAGCAATTTAAGATATCCATTCCCCCCAAACTCAAAAATTTCTGGGGGGGGGGCATATTTTCATTGTATTTTGTATATTTTCTTTGGAAAACACACCGAAAAGCCATATTAATAGCTAAATTTGTGAGTTTTTCACTGACAATTCCTTTTCAGCCAAGCCTTTATAATCAAGGGAACATAGTTCATCGTATTTTACATATTTTTGGTTGGAAAACACACCGAAAGGTCATATTATTTGAACTTACATCAAACGTTGGAGAGCATACATTTGAAGAACTATCCATTATTTTTATATATTGTTCTATATTTCATTTTATACTGATTTCTAAAACTTCAAAACCCTGAAATATACTGACCTAACGGTTATCTATTTGCAAAAATCGTACTAGGTGACGCTCTTAGAACAATAATTACCTTTCTATCTATCACTTAACACTCGCGGGAATTACCAAATATCACTCACGGGGAAAGGATTCAAAACAAAACTTCTTACATCATATAGTCTAATTGCGACAAACGAGGCATGTTCAATGCAGATTAAAACCAGAAAAGAACAGAAACGCATAAAAATAAGAAAAAAAGGGAATTGCAACCAATCATATGCAGAGCGCTAGTGCTGTCTAAGTAAAGAATGATGTGGGACACAACATGTTGTTTTGGTTTTTTCTACATAGCCGGGCACTTCATATAGAAGGAGTCGTCACAGAAACTTTGAAAAAAGGCTCATTTGATTGGAAATTAAAGTGGCTAATGCCCAATTCACAGGAGGGGGCATGAAAACTATGGTTTTTAACTATGATATGCAAGACTAAAAAGAAAAGTCTTTAGGAGTTGCCCCCTCCCCTTCCGCCTCAACCCTCGCTCTTGAAATCACCACACCCCCTGCCCCCAAACTCAAATTTTCCAGAGGATTTTAAAATCCCCCCCCCCCCCCCAAACACAAAATTTCTAGGAACGTATTTTCATCTTATTTAAATATTTTCGTTGGAAAACCTGCATGCCGAAGCGCTAGTGCTACCTAAGTAAAGAACGATGTGGGCACAATATGTTGTTTTTGGTTTTTTCTTCATAGCCAGGGCACTTCGTATAGAAGGAGTTGTCACAGAAACTTTGAAAAGGGCTCATTTGATTGGAAATTAAAGTGGATAGTGACCAATTCACAGGAGGGGGCGTGAAAACTATGGTTTTTAACTATGATATGCAAGACTAGAAAGAAAAGTCTTTAGGAGTGGGGCTGCCCACCGACTCAACCCTCGCTCTTGAAATCCCTCCCCCTAAAGTTGAAGTTTAGTCTAAACTAGCATAACCACAAAATTACACAATATTGCATAGAAATACCAAAACCATAGGTTAGGCTAGGTCAGGTTAGGTTAAAATTTAGGTTTCTCCACGTTTAAGTTAGGTTAGATTAGGTTAGCTTATCATGAGCGCTCATGATAAGCTAACATAATCTAACCTAACTTAAACGTGGAGAAACCTAACTTTTAACCTAACCTGACCTAGCCTAACCTATGGTTTTGGTATTTCTATGCAATATTGTGTAATTTTGCTAGTTTAGACTAAACTGCTAGTTTAGAATAAACTTCAACTTTAGGGGGGGGGATTTCAAGAGCGAGGGTTGAGGCGGTGGGCAGCCCCACTCCTAAAGACTTTTCTTTCTAGTTTTGCATATCATAGTTAAAAACCATAGTTTTCATGCCCCCTCCTGTGAATTGGGCACTATCCACTTTAATTTCCAATCAAATGAGCCCTTTTCAAAGTTTCTGTGACGACTCCTTCTATGCGAAGTGCCCTGGCTATGAAGAAAAAACCAAAAAACAACATATTGTGCCCACATCGTTCTTTACTTAGGTAGCACTAGCGCTTCGGCATGCAGGTTTTCCAACGAAAATATTTAAATATGATGAAAATACGTTCCTAGAAATTTTGTGTTTGGGGGGGGGGATTTTAAAATCCTCTGGAAAATTTGAGTTTGGGGGCAGGGGGTGTGGTGATTTCAAGAGCGAGGGTTGAGGCGGAAGGGGGGGCAACTCCTAAAGACTTTTCTTTCTAGTCTTGCATATCATAGTTAAAAACCATAGTTTTCATGCCCCCTCCTGTGAATTGGGCATTAGCCACTTTAATTTCCAATCAAATGAGCCTTTTTCAAAGTTTCTGTGACGACTCCTTCTATATGAAGTGACCGGCTATGTAGAAAAAAACAAAACAACATGTTGTGTCCCACATCATTCTTTACTTAGACAGCACTAGCGCTCTGCATATGATTGGTTGCAATTCGCTTTTTTTCTTCTTTTTATGCGTTTCTGTTCTTTTCTGGTTTTAATCTGCATTGAACATGCCTCGTTTGTCGCAATTACACTATATGATGTAAGAAGTATTGTTTTGAATCCTTTCCCCGTGAGTGATTTGATAATTCCCGTGAGTGTTAAGTAATAGATAGAAAGGTAATTATTGTTCTAAGTGCGTCACCTAGTACAATTTTCGCAAATAGATAACCGTTAAGCGAGTATATTTCGGGGTTTTGAAGTTTTAGAAATCAGTATAAGCTGAAATATAGAACAATATATAAAAATAATGGATAGTTCTTCAAATGTATGCTCTCCAACGTTTGATGTAAGTTCAAATAATATGACCTTTCGGTGTGTTTTCCAACCAAAAATATGTAAAATACGATGAACTATGTTCCCTTGATTATAAAGGCTTGGCTAAAAAGGAATTGTCAGTGAAAAACTCACAAATTTAGCTCTTAATATGGCTTTTCGGTGTGTTTTCCAAAGGAAAATATTCAAAATACAATGAAAATATGTCCCCCCCAGAAATTTTTGAGTTTGGGGGGAATGGAGATTTTAAATTGCTATTATATTTGCTTTTTTTTGTGTGCACTTTTTGTCTCTAAAATGTGAATTCAGCCCTTCTGGGTCTGTGGTAGCTAGTACGTCCACACAGAATTTGCTTTTTATTCCAATTGCAAATATTTAAAATGAATTAGTTTTATAGTTTTACATCAACGGTTAGCTGTACGAGAAAGTTTTTGAAGGAAAACACCACCGGTCCTACAAATTACATACCGTAATCAAGTTTATTATGCTTTAAAAGTCTAAAGACTAGAAATAATGTTTGCTGTTCGAATCGAACCGGTACTCGAATCGAATTAAACTGATAAGTGAGGGTCTATTCAAACGGATATTTATGGCATGATTTGAAAAAATGGTAAAACATCAAATTAAAAAATAAGTTTTCAGTTCGAAGTAAGAAGCAACACTAAAACTTCTCGCTCTTTGCACATAAGTTTGACTTTTATTCCCAATCCGATGTGAACGACTCCTCACTCCTGAAAAGGTAAGACCGTTCACTTAGAATAAAACCTTGAAAATACGTTCCCCCAGAAATTTTGAGTTTGGGGGGGGGGAGGGAGATTTTAAACGACTATTATATTTGCTTTTTTTCTGTGTGCACTTTTTAACTCTAAAATGTGAATTCAGCCCATTTGGGTCTGTGGTAGCTAGCACACTCCCACAGAACCAACCCTACAAATTACATACCGTAATCATGTTTACTGTGTTTGAAAAGTCTAAAGACTAGAAAGAATGTTTGCTGTTCGAATTGAACCAGTACTCAAATCGAATTAAACTGATAAGAGAGGGTCTCTTCAAAGAGATATTAATGGCATTATTTGAAAAAAAGGTAAAACATCAAATTAAAAATAACTTTTCAGTTGGAAGTAAGAAGCAACACTAAAACTTAAGACGAAGAAAAATTATTCTGTATATGAATAGGGCTGCCCCCCTGTAAAAAGTTTTTATCACTCTAACTAATATATCATTGGGCATACGTTTACAGAAAATTTACGTTTGAACAATTATTCGACATTATTTCTGTTCATCTTTTGTTTAGTGTAGCAGCTCTTTACTTTTAGCTGAAAAATAACCTCTTGTGAAAAAGGTTTTGTCACTCTAACTAATATATCATTGGACATAAGTTTACGTTTGAACAATTATTCGTTATTATTTCTGTTCATCTTTGATTTAGTATAGCAACTCTTTACTTTTAGTTGAAAAATAACCTCCTGTGGAAAAAAGTTTTTTAACTCTAACTAATATATCATTGGACATAAGTTTACGTTTGAAGAATTATTCGTTATTATTTATGTTCATCTTTCATTTAGTGTAGCAGCTCTTTACTTTTAGTTGAAAAATAACCTCTTGTGAAAAAAAGTTTTTGTCACTCTAACTAATATATCATTGGACATAAGTTTACGTTTGAACAATTATTCGACATTATTTCTGTTCATCCTTGATTTACTGTTCCAGCTCTTTACTTTTCGTTGAAAAATAACCTCTTATGGAAAAAAATTTTTGTCACTCTAACTAATATATCATTGGACATAAGTTTACTTTTGAACAATTATTCGTTATTATTTCTGTTCATCTTTGATTTAGTGTAGCAGCTCTTTACTTTTAGTTGAAAAATGACCTCTTGTGGAAAAAAGTTTTTGTCACTCTAACTAATATATCATTGGACATAAGTTTACGTTTGAACAATTATTCGACATTATTTCTGTTCATCTTTGATTTACTGTAGCAGCTGTTTACTTTTAGTTGAAAAACAACCTCTTGTGGAAAAAGGTTTTTGTCACTATTAAATATATCATTGGACATAAGTTTACATTTGAACAATTATTCGTTATTATTTCTGTTCATCTTTGATTTTGTGTAGCAGCTCTTTACTTTTAGTTGAATAATAACCTCTTGTGAAAAAAAGTTTTTGTCACTCTAACTAATATATCATTGGACATAAGTTTACGTTTGAACAATTATTCGACAATATTTCTGTTCATCTTTGATTTAGTGTAGCAGCTCTTTACTTTTAGTTGAAAAATAACCTCTTGTGAACAAAAGTTTTTGTCACTCTATTAAATATATCATTGGACATAAGTTTACGTTTGAACAATTTTTCGACATTATTTCTGTTCATCTTTGATTTAGTGTAGCAGCTCTTTACTTTTATTTGAAAAATAACCTCTTGTGGAAAAAAGTTTTTGTCACTCTAACTAATAAATCATTGGACATAAGTTTACGTTTGAACAATTATTCGTTATTATTTCTGTTCATCTTTGATTTAGTGTAGCAGCTCTTTACTTTTAGTTGAAAAATAACCTCTTGTAAAAAAAGTTTTTGTCACTCTAACTAATATATCATTGGATATAAGTTTACGTTTGAACAATTATTCGTTATTATTTCTGTTCATCTTTGATTTAGTGTAGCAGCTCTTTACTTTTAGTTGAAAAATAACCTCTTGTGAAAAAAAGTTTTTGTCACTCTAACTAATATATCATTGGACATAAGTTTACGTTTGAACAATTATTCGTTATTATTTCTGTTCATCTTTGATTTAGTGTAGCAGCTCTTTACTTTTAGTTGAAAAATAACCTCTTGTGAAAAAAAGTTTTTGTCACTCTAACTAATATATCATTGGATATAAGTTTACGTTTGAACAATTATTCGACATTATTTCTGTTCATCTTTGATTTAGTGTAGCAGCTCTTTACTTTTAGTTGAAAAATAACCTCCTGTGGAAAAAAGTTTTTCTCACTCTAACTAATATATGATTGGACATAAGTTAACGTTTGAACAATTATTCGTTATTATTTCTATTCATCTTTGATTTAGTGTAGCAGCTCTTTACTTTTAGTTGAAAAATAACCTCTTGTGAAAAAGTTTTTGTCACTCTAACTAATATATCATTGGACATAAGTTTACGTTTGAACAATTATTCGACATTATTTCTGTTCATCTTTGATTTAGTGTAGCAGCTCTTTAGTTTTAGTTGAAAAATAACCTCTTGTGGAAAAAAGTTTTTGTCACTCTAACTAATATATCATTGGACATAAGTTTACGTTTGAACAATTATTCGACATTATTTCTGTTCATCTTTGATTTAGTGTAGCAGCTCTTTACTTTTAGTTGAAAAATAACCTCTTGTGGAAAAAAGTTTTTGTCACTCTATTAAATATATCATTGGACATAAGTTAACGTTTGAACAATTATTCGACATTATTTCCGTTTATCTTTGATTTGGTGTTGCAGCTCTTTACTTTTAATTGAAAAATAACCTCTTGTGGAAAAAAGTTTTTTCCAGATTTTAAATTTAGTTATTTAGCCAGTTGATGAATTTTAGACATAAAAATTATTGATATAATGAAAAATATTAAGTAATCTTGTTTATTACATTTATAGAACTTCCCCGAGTATGTTCAAGAGGAGGAGAACGTGGAGTGGAATGCATGGATTTTATCTGAATCTGAAGAAGAATTCCTTCTTCTTAACAGTAATGTAGATGCTACTGATGATGTATTGGTGATCCGTTATACAGAAGATGGATTATCATATACGTCGGAGGATTTGGTACGGAGGGGACCTTCGGACCGACTCTGTATAGAAGATGATGAGCGGTTGCTTGATGGTTTGCCCTCTTCGATGAATAACATAAGAATACGAGAGGATTTATTCGAGGACATGCCTCCTCTCCTAGATATAATAGTAAATGAAGAAGAAGATGAGGTTCAAATAATAGAACCCGAGATTGTGTACCTAAAAACTGTAATAAATATTGATTTATCATAAGAATAAAGATTAGAAGAATGATTTATTTTTTTTATCATTGATAGAAAACTTGTCTGAGGATTGATGACACTCTAAGGCATGATCTATTCTATCTGAACTGTTCAAGTATAGAAGTCTCTGACGGTATCCTCACTCTATATATATATATATATCTAGTATATGAAAATTAAAAGAATACAAACAAATTTATTAGGTGATTACAATATAAAACTCATTATACATATTAATAATTAGATTTAACGTTAAATCATATATGAGAACACTTCCACCATGGTTTCCGTTGTTTAAAATCCTTTTCGTAGAATGAGCTCTTATGTTGTCTTTTAAAGGGCCACTTTTTCTCTTCTCTTAGAACATAATCATCATAATAATCCGAGTTATATCTTGCTTTATATACATTTTTCATTGGGTTTTCACTGCTGTCTTTTACACTATAGAGAAAGCCCTCTTTTACCAGTCTCTTCTTTTGATCTACCTTTTCTATCATATCAATCCTTCTTTTATGTGAACATACTTGCAACCGGTATAAATTTCTCTCCATGTCACATATAATTTTTCTTCTCGTTTCCTCCAGATTCTTCTCAACTGTCTCTGCCTCTATGCTGTCTAAACATGCTGTAGGTTCATGAGAATGTTCAAAATCATGAAAATGTCCTTTACAAATAGAACCGTTGCAATAAAAGGATATTTCTAACTCAACTTGTTCACTCATGTTATTACACTGCTAACTAAAAACTTAGTGAATTCTATTCACAGACTAATAAAACTATAGAAAAAATCTATTCCTCATATTCCCTCCGCCGCTAATATGTAAGCAAGCCCTCTGATTGGCTGAGAAGGAAACACGTGATCTAACTGTTTTCTATTTCTGGATCATAACATTTGCATCGAGCATACAACAACAACAACATCAAATAAATCGACATGTTGGAAATTTAGGTCATTGACTCCGGTACCCGTTAGACTCAAAACATCCATCAAAGTGAGAAAGTTCCTGTTTTTCCATTCTCACTGACAAAAACCATAAAACAGACATAAAAGTGAGAAAGTTCCTGTTTTTTCATTCTCACTGACAAAAACCATAAAAACAGACATAAATTGATGTTGACATCCATGAAAAACATCAAATAAATTGACCAACACACATAACCGTCCAAGAAACAACCATCAATGTGAGAAAATTCCCGTTTTTTCAAGTGAGAAAAATACTGTGATTCCATTCTCACTGACAAAAACAATAAAACAGACATGAACTGCTGTTGACATCCATGAAAAGCATCAAATAAATTGACCAACACACACATAAATGTCCAAGAAACAACAATCAGTGTGAGAAAGTTCTTGTTTTTCCATTCTCACTGACAAACACCATAAAACATCCATTAAAGTGAGAAAGTTCCTGTTTTTTCATTCTCACTGACAAAAACCATAAAACATCCATTAAAGAGAGAAAGTTCCTGTTTTTTCATTCTCACTGACAAAAACCATAAAAACATCCATTAAAGTGAGAAAATTCCTGTTTTTTCCATTGTCACTGACAAAAACCATAAAACATCCATTAAAGCGAGAAAGTTCCTGTTTTTTCATTCTCGCTGACAAAAACCATAAAACATCCATTAAAGTGAGAAAGTTCCTGTTTTTTCATTCTCACTGACAAAAACCATAAAACATCCATTAAAGTGAGAAAGTTCCTTTTTTTCATTCTCACTGACAAAAACCATAAAAACATCCATTAAAGTGAGAAAATTCCTGTTTTTTCATTCTCACTGACAAAAACCATAAAAACAGACATAAATTGATGTTGACATCCATGAAAAACATCAAATAAATTGACCAACACACATAACCGTCCAAGAAACAACCATCAATGTGAGAAAATTCCTGTTTTTTCAAGTGAGAAAAATACTGTTTTTCCATTCTCACTGAGAAAAACCATAAAACAGACATGAACTGCTGTTGACATCCATGAAAAACATCAAATAAATTGACCAACACACACATAACTGTCCAAGAAACAACGATCAGTGTGAGAAAGTTCCTGTTTTTCCATTCTCACTGACAAAAACCATAAAACATCCATTAAAGTGAGAAAGTTCCTGTTTTTTCATTCTCACTGACAAAAACCATAAAAACATCCATTAAAGTGAGAAAATTCCTGTTTTTCCATTCTCACTGACAAAAACCATAAAACATCCATTAAAGTGAGAAAGTTCCTGTTTTTTCATTCTCACTGACAAAAACCATAAAACATCCATTAAAGTGAGAAAATTCCTGTTTTTTCATTCTCACTGACAAAAACCATAAAACAGACATAAATCGATGTTGACATCCATGAAAAACATCAAATAAATTGACCAACACACATAACCGTCCAAGAAACAACCATCAATGTGAGAAAATTCCTGTTTTTTCAAGTGAGAAAAATACTGTTTTTCCATCCTCACTGACAAAAACCATAAAACAGACATGAACTGCTGTTGACATCCATGAAAAACATCAAATAAATTGACCAACACACACATAACTGTCCAAGAACCAACCATCAGTGTGAGAAAGTTCCTGTTTTTCCATTCTCACTGACAAAAACCATAAAACATCCATTAAAGTGAGAAAGTTCCTGTTTTTCATTCTCACTGACAAAAACCATAAACATCCATTAAAGTGAGAAAGTTCCTGTTTTTTTATTCTCACTGACAAAAACCATAAAACATCCATTAAAGTGAGAAAGTTCCTGTTTTTTCATTCTCACTGACAAAAACCATAAAAACATCCATTAAAGTGAGAAAATTCCTGTTTTTTCCATTCTCACTGACAAAAACCATAAAATATCCATTAAAGTGAGAAAGTTCCTGTTTTTTATTCTCACTGACAAAAACCATAAAACATCCATTAAAGTGAGAAAGTTCCTGTTTTTTCATTCTCACTGACAAAAACCATAAAAACATCCATTAAAGTGAGAAAATTCCTGTTTTTTCATTCTCACTGACAAAAACCATAAAAACAGACATAAATTGATGTTGACATCCATGAAAAACATCAAATAAATTGACCAACACACATAACCGTCCAAGAAACAACCATCAATGTGAGAAAATTCCTGTTTTTTCAAGTGAGAAAATTACTGTTTTTCCATTCTCACTGAGAAAAACCATAAAACAGACATGAACTGCAGTTGACATCCATGAAAAACATCAAATAAATTGACCAACACACACATAACTGTCCAAGAAACAACCATCAGTGTGAGAAAGTTCCTGTTTTTCCATTCTCACTGACAAAAACCATAAAACATCCATTAAAGTGAGAAAGTTCCTGTTTTTTCATTCTCACTGACAAAAACCATAAAACATCCATTAAAGTGAGAAAGTTCCTGTTTTTTCATTCTCACTGACAAAAACCATAAAACATCCATTAAAGTGAGAAAGTTCCTGTTTTTTCATTCTCACTGACAAAAACCATAAAAACATCCATTAAAGTGAGAAAATTCCTGTTTTTCCATTCTCACTGACAAAACCCATAAAACATCCATGAAAGTGAGAAAGTTCCTGTTTTTTAATTTTCACTGACAAAAACCATAAAACATCCATTAAAGTGACAAAGTTCCTGTTTTTTCATTCTCACTGACAAAAACCATAAAAACATCCATTAAAGTGAGAAAATTCCTGTTTTTCCATTCTCACTTACAAAAACCATAAAACATCCATTAAGGTGAGAAAGTTCCTGTTTTTTCATTTTCACTGACAAAAACCATAAAACATCCATTAAAGTGAGAAAGTTCCTGTTTTTTCATTCTCACTGACAAAAACCATAAAAACATCCATCAAAGTGAGAAAATTCCTGTTTTTTCATTCTCACTGACAAAAACCATAAAACAGACATAAATCGATGTTGACATCCATGAAAAACATCAAATAAATTGACCAACACACATAACCGTCCATGAAACAACCATCAATGTGAGAAAATTCCTGTTTTTTCAAGTGAGAAAAATACTGTTTTTCCATTCTCACTGACAAAAACCATAAAACAGACATAAATTACTGTTGACATCCATGAAAAACAAATTGACCAACACACATAACCATCCAAGAAAACATCCATCAAAGTGAGAAAATTCCTGTTTTTTCAAGTGAGAAAAATCCTGTTTTTTTATTCTCAGTGAGAAAATCATAAACCACGTGGTTCTGATCGTATCAATAGGGTCATCTCTACTACCCTGGTCTGAAATTATTGCCTTTACGGTAATCCCTACCTGTTTACACCTATCTATCGCCTCAAAAATAACATTTCTTAGTTTCTCGCCTTTGAGGCCTAAAACGCTATAAAAATACGCAAGTGGTTTTTTCCAGTGCGTTTTAGTCCCTGCAACATGACCACTGTAGCGTATTTGAAGGGTCCTAACGGACCAAGTCCTTCTACCCTATCACGGCTACGATCATACTGCAGTCCAGGTTTTAGAGACATATCGTCAACGTCGATGGTGAAAATATTTCTGTTTCATCCATTCCTGCAGTTTTTAGCTTCAGCATACCAAAAAAACTTTTTTTAAAACCTTCTACCACTTCGACACTCGAAAGACACCTCTGTAGAGTACGCACCGATGGAAGGTAGAAAATTTTCTCACGAAGCAACTTTTTGTGCCCGTTCGGAGATAGGAAAAAAAACACCAAGCCCGTTGTTTTTTCTTCCTCAGTAAATCGTCTTTTTATCATGGATCTTCTAATTTGGCACTTAAATATAGAAAGCGCGATTCCAGATAGGTGACTCTCAACAAAATGTAACGCTTCTTGTTCGGATTCAAAACCTGTCTTCGCATTTTTTATTGTACTTTTGAGCGCGATAAGTGACCTTTTACATCGTTTTATTTTCTTCTCTTGGCGCTTTATTGTCCGACTTAATGCCAGCTTTCGTGGGGTATATTTCCTCCCGTTGGTTGACTGATTTATATTGGTTGATGTTGGAGATGAAAATATTGAATGGTCGGTCATATAAATTTTTGCATTTCTTGCATTTCTGGGTGTGCTTAATATTGTTCCGTTTATTTTGCGACTAGGTTTTGGCGTACCTATCTCAGCTTGGGACGAGGCTTGGGATTCGGGAGCTGATCTACCTAAAAAAAACAAAAAAAACAAACAAAAAACTGGGTTGAGCAAAGAGAAATGTACAAACACTTATCGAAATATCCTCTTTGTTTTCCATTTCAAGTCCCCTATCGAAACTTTTAACACACGAAAACTAACAAAGCAATAGGCAATATTAATTAACAAAGCATTACTGACTCACAAAATATCAGAATAAATCACAGTGCCTCAAAAGCATTATGCTTTATACCTGTCTCGCTTTCTGCACTATTTCCTATCTCCTATCCTATCCTCCTATGAAGCGCAGAGAACGCAGAACTACTTATTATAATATAGAACAAATGCAGGATAAGCAAAGATGTTTACGTTTATATATATATATATATATATATATATATATATATATATATATATATATATATATATATATATATATATATATATATATATATATATATATATATATATATAATATATATTATATATATATATATATATATATATATATATATATATATATATTATATATATATATATATATATATATATATATATATATATATATATATATTATATATATATATATATATTATATATATATATATATTATATATATATATATATATATATATATATATAAATATATATATATTATATATATATATATATATATATATATATTTATATATATATATATATATATATATATATATATATATATATATATATATATATATATTATATATATATATATATATATATATATATATATAATATATATATATATATATATATATATATAAATATATATATATATATATATATATATATATATATATATATATATATATATATATATATTATATATATATATATATATATATATATATATATATATATATATATATATATATATATATATATAATATAAAGAGATGGATGGATATTTTAGGATCGCTGCAATACTAATGCGGCTAAAAAATGAAATCTAAAAACTAAGACTGATATAAGGGACTTAGCTCTAAATTAGTGAGTGAATAATCAGAGAAAACACCTAACACTAGGGTATTTCTGTAAGCAAATTGGGAAAGGTAACACTTTTGGGTACATGAACAAGACAAAAAGGAATACTCTATGAAACCAGGGGATAAATTAGGGGGGAGGGGGTACAAATATAACAACAATTTACGGGCCTTAATCTTACCATGTTCGTTGTCAGAACCGATAGCAGCTGCAAGTTCAGATGTCCAGAACCGAACACGAGATAACACTTGGGGGTTCAAGATTGGCAAAAGCTTTATTAAATCAGTGGTCATGCTCACCCAGTCTTCCAATTCAAATACAGCATCACCTTGAAAATAAAAATGAAACATTGGAATATCATCCTGAGTATTGACAAGTTTGCATTCAAGGTTAAGGCTCAGCCAGCGTCCTGCTTAAAAAATTATAATTGGTCATTGCTAATTATCGTACTCCAGTGACGGAGAAACACAACGAGGGGAAGGTCGGAAGCTGTTCTTTTCATAGTGCGTAGCAAAGACGCGCGCGAATTTGTTCACTATTCTGTTCAAAATGAGTATACAATATAGGCAAAAATCTCAATAATGTTCAAAACTATAGCTTATGTGGACAAGCTTATTCCCCAATCAAAACAGCAAAAGCCAAAAAAAAAAAAACTATAACCATTAACTTACTATCTTTCCAAGGAAGCTTTAATTACTCCTTCGGTGCATATAGAATCCAGGGACTTTCCCTCCATCAAATTACAGAAAAAAAATAATGGCAAAATCATGAGCGGTTATATTCAAAATAGCTTTTTTTTTGTTTCTAAGTGTCAATTATGTCTTTTTCATAAAGTAGGGAGAAAGAGGAAATAACTGGCTGTAAATGAGCATGAGCAATAGCGAGCACTATTAGATTTATTAACTAATTTACTAAACAAGACTTACCACTAAGATTAACAAGTTCAACGGAATTCAGGTTGTGTGAGCTGCTACCGATGTCAGTGAAGGCAATGTCACCTGTAAGAGTGGAAAAAACTTGTTATTACTGCGACATATCTTATCTGCTCTAATCTACTTCTATAAGAAAGAAGAAAAGAAAAAACAATGTACGAAGAGGAGAGAAGAGAGGGAGAGAGGGGGAGTGGTGAGGGGTGTAGAAGTTATATTGCATAAAAGCTTGACTGAATATGCAGGTAGGAGCAGTGCAGCACTGAGCCGTCCTCTGAATGCTCAGATAGGCTGAAATATTCGGATAAATAAAGAACTATACGAGTATGTTAGTAACAGAAAACTAAATATAAACGTAAGGTCCGGATTCGATGTCAAAGATGCAAACGCACATTTCTCTTGTAAGATGCATTGAACACAAATAACCATTCTTGGTTAGGTAAGAATTCTTATGATTAAATTGGATTCTACAGAATGCTACGTCAGTGACGTTTTTTCACAAAAATAAGGAGGGAGAGGAAAAAACAAGCTGTTATTGAGCAAATGTGGTACTTTTTTATTTACTAAGTTAACTAACTAATTAAGCACTTACCACTAACATTCACAACTTCAAACGAAATCGGGTTGTACTGGTTGCTATTGATATCGGTAAAGGCAATGCCACCAGTGCAGGGAGTCACCAACTGAAATAAATACCTTGTCAGTAGAGGTGACCCTATAACTCCGACGAGTCACCCCTGCTGCCACCTACAACTTTTTTTACATAGTTTATGGATGGTTATGTGTGTTGGTCGATTTATTTGATGTTTTATGGATTTTGTCAGTGAGAATGGAAAAACAGGAACTTTGTCACTCCCTTCTTGTTGTTGTTCGATGCAGATGTTATGAGTTTCCGGGAAACAGTTAATGACACTTCCTTCCTGTTGTTATTCGAGGCAAATGTTATGAGTTCCCGGGAGATCGCGTGTTTCCAATATTTGTTGTTCAAGCCAAATGTTATGAGTTTCCGGGAAACAGTATTTGTTGTTGTTGTTCAAGCCAAATGTTACGAGTTTCCGGGAAACAGTTAGATCCCCCTTCTCAGCCAATCAGAGAGCTTGCTTACATATTAGCGGCGGAGGGAGTATAAGGAAAGGATTTTTGCTATAGTTTTATCAATCTGTGAATAGAATTCACTAAGTTTTTAGTTAGCAGTGTAATAACATGAGTGAACAAGTTGAGTTAGAGATATCCTTTTATTGCAACTGTTCTATTTGTAAGGGGCATTTTCATGATTTTGAGCATTCACGCGAACCTACTGAATGTTTAGACTGCATAGAGTCAGAGACAGATGAGAAGAATCTGGAGGAAACGAGAAGAAAAATTATATGTGACATGGAGAGAAATTTATATCGATTGCAAGTAAGCTCAGGTAAAAGAAGGATTGATATGTTAGAAAAGGAGGACCAAAAGAAGAGACTAGTAAAAGAGGGCTTTCTCTATAGTGTAAAAGACAGCAGTGAAAACCCAAAGAAAAATGTATATAGTGCAAGATATAACTCGGATTATTATGATGATTATGCTCTAAGAGAAGAGGAAAAGTGGCCCTTTAAGAGACAACATAAGAGGTCATTCTACGAAAAGGATTTTAAACAACGGAAACCATGGTGGAAGAGTTCCCATATATGATTTACCGTTAAATCTAATTATTGATGTGTATAATGAGTTTTATATTGTAATCATACAATAAATTTGTTTGTACTATTTTAATTTTCATATACTAGATATATATAGAGTGAGGATACCAGCAGAGACTTCTGTACATGAATTGTTCAGTTTGATTAAATCACCCCATAGAGTATTATCAGTTCACAACCAAGTTTTCTATCAAAGATAACAAAAAATAAATGATTCTTCTAAATATTTTTATTCATTTGTCAAATCAATGAATATAACGCTTTTTAAATATAAAACATCACTATCATCATCATCAACCTCCTCCTCAATAGTAATTTCCTCAATTTGAGGATGAGGTATTGTAATTATTTGTATGCTGTCATCGTCGTCACTGACTATTTCAATATTTCTCAAGGGGGGCATATCCACATATAGACGATCATCGTCCTCGATACACATTCTTCCAGAAGGCCCCCTCCTCACTAGATCATCTGACATGTAAGATAATCCTTCAGACGTATAGTGGACTTCCATTACATCATCAGCATCATCAATGCATATATCGCACAAGAGAATTTCCTCCTAATGAGTGAGGTCCCACTCGCTCCATACATCCTAAAAGATTGATAGCGCTATGATTAAAAACTAGAGTTTCCTACAGAAAACCTATATTAGTTCAGATTTTACGGGAATAGTTTATTTTCGAACCAATATATCTACCAAAGGTTCAACACCTGAGTTAAACTAAGAAGTTTCAACTTCAGAAAAAAATTACATTTTGACAACATTTGACAATCTACTAAATTTAAAGTTTTGTTTAGTTTCAAAAAATTTTTCTGTCACTCATCATCTTTTAATCATTCACAAACAATACTAAAGAAAACCACTTCCCACGGTTTATTGATTTTAAATTATTAAGAAGGATATTATTTCTTTGAAATATACATTTTACATTTTTAATTTTCATGCTTTTGATAATTATCTTGTCCTTTTGGTGTAAATTGCAGCTGAAGGCTTATCGCAAAATCACAGTTTCAAGTTTTTTCATATACTAAAATTGAAGGAAGCTAGAAAATGGGAAAAATTCTTTTTACCCGAATATTCTTCAGAGCCCAACCTAACTACGATCTGAAAACAATAATATAACTTATAGTTGAACAAATTTTTTTTTAAATATCTCTTTTCTGACATCATTTAGAACTTGCAAATTATTATAAGTAGTAACTAATTACTTAATTTTTAATGAACTTATAATTAATTGAACCAACAATCCAAATTTTTTGATACCACAACAATAAATGGCAAACAAAAAAGAATATAAAAAACTAAAACATTTAAAAAGTACAGAGTTTGGCTCATGAAATTGAATAGAACAACGGACTATGACAAATAGCTTCAGTATCAAAATCTAACCGAGTCAAATAAAGGTCCATCCGCTATTTTTGGTTATTCATCCCCCCACCAAACAAGCAGTGCAGTTAAAACCTACTTAGAATCTATACTTAGACCGTGAAACTAGAAGAAACTAAATTTTCTGTGAAGTTATGTCTAACGATAGACTTATTAGAGTGACAGAAACTTTTTTTCCACAACCCACAAGAGGATATTTTTCAAGTAAAAAGTAAAGAGCTGCTACACTAAATCAAAGATGAACAGAAATAATGTCGAATAATTTGTCAAACGTAAACCTATATCCAATGATATATTTAATAGAGTGACAAAAATTTTTTCCACAAGAGGTTATTTTTCAATTAAAAGTAAAGAGCTGCTACACTAAATCAAAGATGAACAGAAATAATGTCGAATAATTGTTCAAACGTAAACTTATGCATAATGATATATTTAATAGAGTAGTAAGTCTAGCTTTGAAAAGTGTGCTAGAACATCTAGAAATAAGGTATCATATCTAAAAATTAGTATTTTTTTATTACTATAGCAAATAAAATTATACCTAATAATAATAAAAAAAAAAAAAAAAAAAAAAATCGATAGGCAAGCGTCCAGCGGGCTTGAACCCTTACACAAATTTGAAGAATTTCCACATCCTGTTGTACAACATATTTTGCTGCTTCCACGCAATTAATCTCTTCAATTTTGTAAAGTTTGACTCCTGATAAAATATGATGTGTGCCCATTGCGGGCAAATATATCCCTTAACAAAAAAATACACATGTGTCTACACAAAGAGACAGTTTTACTTTTATGGATATGATTCAATACTCACTACAAATCAAATGGGCTCTTAGTCTCCTTTCAAATGAATAGGAGTTCAGCTTCTGAGCGATAAAAAAATTATTTGATATAATTGGTAAGTGCTCGTATTGGCTAGGCAATTACTTGAGGTTATACAGCGGGTAGCTAAACCCAGTATTCCTCAAGAGCGCCCCCCCAGGCTCCCAAAGAGCCCCCAGACCCCTAAGACTCCCCGGGCTCCAAAAGGCCCTTCCCCTGTCCCCAAAGGTCCACCGGGACTCCCAAAGGACCAATCAGCGCTCCAGGGCCCTCCAGACCCCAAAAGACCCTACCCGAGCCCCCAAAAGCCCTCCCCGGTCCCCAAAGGTCCACCAGACCCCCAAAGGTCCTCCCCCGGTCCCCAAAGGTCCCCCGAACCCCCAAAGGCCCTCCCCTGATCCTCAAAGGCCCCCAGGCTCCGAAAGGGCCCCCAAACCCCCAAAGACCCTCCCCGGTCCCCAAAGGTCCACCAGACCCCCAAAGGTCCTCCCCCGGTCCCTAAAGGTCCCCCGAACCCCCAAAGGCCCTCCCCTGATCCTCAAAGGCCCCCAGGCTCCCAAAGGGCCCCCAAACCCCCAAAGGCCCTTCCCCGATCTCCAAAGGCCCCCCGGGCTCCCAAAGGCTCTCGAACCTTCAAAGACCCCCCCCCCCCGTGCCCCCAAAGGCCCCCGAGCCCCTCCATTTCTCCCACCAAAGAGGATGCGCTAAGGTTTATTCTTTTTTTTCATATCGGTTGACGGATAGACTATCTGGCATTACAAAGAAGGGGGTAGAAAGAGCGCTGTCTTATAAGGTGCAATCGTTTATTATAACTGGTAAATATTACTAATAAGGATCCTTTCATTTTGGAGATAACGCGAACAAGACGAATAGTCTTACAACCCAAGCCTTGTAAGCCCGTGGCTACCAACCGATACAGATTGTCTTTTCGACAGTATTTTGTGTCTCATTTTAGTAAATAAGTGACAAAGAAGAGTGATTATTTAAATTATATTGTCTCTTAATTTAACTGTTAATTTAATTCCTGTTATTTGACATAATAATTTGGTATCGTATCGCACCGTATCGAATATCACTAATAACGCTTAAGCAGAAATTCTTGTATTTTTCTTATTCATCTTCGTTTTGAAGCGATACTCGATTACAGGTTCTTAGCAGCTATTGAATAGGAAGAAGATAAAGCCGAGGTATTTTCTAATCATCTTAAATCTACTAGTAAGAAGGTTAATAAGGATATATACACAGAGGCATTAATGGGGGGGGGGGATTTTGAAAAATACTTATTGACTGCATTCTGCTTGAAAAATAACTTTTTGGTATTTTCATCGAAAAAATTCAAATTGCCCATTGCCCCCATAAGTTTTAAGAAATATATCTGACCCTCCCCTCTAACTTTTCATGAATTGATACCATTTCTTATACGTAAATCAAAACAAGACGAAATCTAATCAGGAAGCTTCAAGCTATGGAATCCATAAGAATATTATTAAACCAAGTAAGACAGGGCTTTAAAGATTTTAAACAGTAAGTCTTTAAAAAGCTGAATGATCATTGAGAACAACACTATTAATAAAAAAAGATGCAGAAAACGTAGTGTAAGATAAGCGCTGATAATTTCAAACACCCAGTGTAGGAAAGGAGTTTAAAGAAATATAGGAACGTCATGGGAGTCAGTAAATTGTGAAGCCTTTATCATATTAGGGCGAAGGACGAGCGTGTGCAGTTGTGTTGCCCTTTGCAGCTTGGTGTTGCCCTTTGGAGCTGTAAGTAGTTGTATTTATGAAGGTCTACAAAAGAAGTAGGCCTATGTCCAATCTCCCCTTTGAAAAATATAGAACTGTTTTGACACTCCTGGTCATTGGTGAACAGTTGTGGATAATCACTTTATATACTGAAATCAGTCGAAGTTTTGTAGCATAGGTCCATAGCCTCTGACGTAAGTCATTATGATCATTGGTGAAATTATGATAACAGCTAATGTGGTCTATTTGTCTGTGTTGCACAAAGAAATTACACAACACAATTAAAAACATGCATTCGTTTAGGCTCATATTTATATTTTTTACTATGGAAGCTTCAACTAATTTGTTATTTCCGAGAACTCTGATGAGGAGGTCATATAAAGCAAAAGGGTTACAAGTATATTAAAAGGTAATGAGTGTTTGCTAATGAAGAATTTACTGTCGTTTGGGCTCAAATTCACAAGGACTTAGTGATATCTTCCTTGTTCCTATGAATTTCAAAGTATAATGGTTAATATCAGTGATGCACACAGAGAGGAGGGGGCCTCAAGGCCCAGACCCCCCCCCCCCAGAATCCTATTTTTTCTGAATTTTCGGGTACTTTTTATTCAAACTATCCAATAGATTTTTTATTCCCTTCCCCGAAAAGAAACATTTTGCATATGTGTCTCATCTATTTTTATACTGGGTCCAGTCTTTTAGGTTTACTTTAACCTGTAGCACGCGCATTAATGGTACAATTCAGTAGCTTTACAAACATTGTCAATCAATACAGAAAGATCGTTAACTATTAAAAGTTCATAACTGCAAAAATTCCAAATAACGTAAATG
Organism: Artemia sinica; assembly: GCA_027921565.1. NCBI lineage: Eukaryota > Metazoa > Arthropoda > Branchiopoda > Anostraca > Artemiidae > Artemia > Artemia sinica. Next base: position 288,920 of record JAPEVW010000129.1, read on the forward strand.
ATTATGGATGGCTGAGCTAAGATAGTCCTTAACCTTTGCATAGTTATAATTAAAAAGGAAGCATATAAAAAAGCATTAAGCCCTTAAAATACTTTTCTGTAAGAAGCAAATGAACGGAAAGCATAGAGACATCACTTACAGCGTGCAAATTGGTCGTTCCCCATTGATCAAGAGGTTTCTTCCTAATTGGAGCATGACGGTCAGCATACCTGTCCCATGACCCATGTAAATCATAGGTCACGTACTAGCTACCACAGACCCAGAAGGGCTGAATTCACATTTTAGAGACAAAAAGCGCACACAAAAAAGCAAATATTATAGCAATTTAAAATCCCCCCCCCAAACTCAAATTTCTGGGGGGGACATATTTTCATTATATTTTGAATATTTTCCTCTGGAAAACACACCGAAAAGCCATATTAAGAGCTATATTTGTGAGTTTTTCACTGAAAATCCCTTTTTCTTGCCAAACCTTGACCTCCCTAATTAAAGGATATGAATTAGAACCATGGGAACGTAATTTCGTCGTATTTTGCGTATTTCCGTTGGAAAAAAAAACACTGAAAAGCCATATTAAGAGCTATATTTTTGAGTTTTTCACTGAAAATTCTCTTTTTTTTCTTTTTTTTGCCAAACCTTGACCCCCCTAATTAAAGGATACGAATTAGAACCATGGGAACGTGATTTCATCGTATTTTGCATTTTTTCTAACTTTTGTGTGTTTTCGCAATAGAATGGCTCAATTGTGAGTTTTTCACTGACAATTCCTTTTTAGCCATGCCTTTATAATCAATGGAACATAGTTCTTTGTATTTTACATATTTTTGATTGGAAAACACACCGAAAGGTCATATTATTTGAACTTACATCAAACGTTAGAGAGCTTACATTTGAAGAACTATCCATTATTTGTATATATTGTTCTATATTTCAGACTATACTGATTTCAAAAACTTCAAAACCCCGAAATATACTCGCTTAACGGTTACCTATTTGCGAAAATCGCACTAGGTCACGCTATTAGAACAATAATTACCTCACTATCTATCACCCACGGGGAAACAGATTCAAAACAATACTTCATACATCATATAGTCAGCTCATTTAATTGGAAATTAAAGTGGATAACGCCCAATTCACAGGAGGGGGCATGAAAACTATGGTTTTTAACTACGACTATGGTTTTTAACTGTTTTTTAACTATGGTTTTTAACTATGGTTTTTTTCCACGTTTAAGTTAGGTTAGATTAGGCTAGCTTATCATGAGCGCTCATGATAAGCTAACCTAATCTAACCTAACTTAAACGTGGAAAAAAACCATAGTTAAAAACCATAGTTAAAAAACATAGTTAAAAACCATAGTCGTAGTTAAAAACCATAGTTTTCATGCCCCCTCCTGTGAATTGGGCGTTATCCACTTTAATTTCCAATTAAATGAGCTGACTTTATGATGTATGAAGTATTGTTTTGAATCTGTTTCCCCGTGGGTGATAGATAGTGAGGTAATTATTGTTCTAATAGCGTGACCTAGTGCGATTTTCGCAATTAGGTAACCGTTAAGCGAGTATATTTCGGGGTTTTGAAGTTTTTGAAAACAGTATAGTCTGAAATATAGAACAATATATACAAATAATGGATAGTTCTTCAAATGTAAGCTCTCTAACGTTTGATGTAAGTTCAAATAATATGACCTTTCGGTGTGTTTTCCAATCAAAAATATGTAAAATACAAAGAACTATGTTCCATTGATTATAAAGGCATGGCTAAAAAGGAATTGTCAGTGAAAAACTCACAATTGAGCCATTCTATTGCGAAAACACACAAAAGTTAGAAAAAATGCAAAATACGATGAAATCACGTTCCCATGGTTCTAATTCGTATCCTTTAATTAGGGGGTCAAGGTTTGGCAAAAAAAGAAAAAAAGGGAATTTTCAGTGAAAAACTCAAAAATATAGCTCTTAATATGGCTTTTCAGTGTTTTTTTTCCAACGGAAATACGCAAAATACGACGAAATTACGTTCCCATGGTTCTAATTCATATCCTTTAATTAGGGAGGTCAAGGTTTGGCAAGAAAAAGGGATTTTCAGTGAAAAACTCACAAATATAGCTCTTAATATGGCTTTTCGGTGTGTTTTCCAGAGGAAAATATTCAAAATATAATGAAAATATGTCCCCCCCCAGAAATTTGAGTTTGGGGGGGGGATTTTAAATTGCTATTATATTTGCTTTTTTGTGTGCGCTTTTTGTCTCTAAAATGTGAATTCAGCCCTTCTGGGTCTGTGGTAGCTAGTACGTGACCTATGATTTACATGGGTCATGGGACAGGTATGCTGACCGTTATGCTCCAATTAGGAAGAGACCTCTTGATCAATGGGGAACGACCAATTTGCACGCTGTAAGTGATGTCTCTATGCTTTCCGTTCATTTGCTTCTTACAGAAAAGTATTTTAAGGGCTTAATGCTTTTTTATATGCTTCCTTTTTAATTATAACTATGCAAAGGTTAAGGACTATCTTAGCTCGGACATCCATAATCATTTACGTTATTTGGAATTTTTGCAGTTATGAACTTTTAATAGTTAACGATCTTTCTGTATTGATTGACAATGTTTGTAAAGCTACTGAATTGTACCATTAATGCGCGTGCTACAGGTTAAAGTAAACCTAAAGACTGGACCCAGTATAAAAATAGATGAGACACATATGCAAAATGTTTCTTTTCGGGGAAGGGAATAAAAAATCTATTGGATAGTTTGAATAAAAAGTACCCGAAAATTCAGAAAAAATAGGATTCTGGGGGGGGGGGTCTGGGCCTTGAGGCCCCCTCCTCTCTGTGTGCATCACTGATATTAACCATTATACTTTGAAATTCATAGGAACAAGGAAGATATCACTAAGTCCTTGTGAATTTGAGCCCAAACGACAGTAAATTCTTCATTAGCAAACACTCATTACCTTTTAATATACTTGTAACCCTTTTGCTTTATATGACCTCCTCATCAGAGTTCTCGGAAATAACAAATTAGTTGAAGCTTCCTTAGTAAAAAATATAAACATGAGCCTAAACGAATGCATGTTTTTAATTGTGTTGTGTAATTTCTTTGTGCAACACAGACAAATAGACCACATTAGCTGTTATCATAATTTCACCAATGATCATAATGACTTACGTCAGAGGCTATGGACCTATGCTACAAAACTTCGACTGATTTCAGTATATAAAGTGATTATCCACAACTGTTCACCAATGACCAGGAGTGTCAAAACAGTTCTATATTTTTCAAAGGGGAGATTGGACATAGGCCTACTTCTTTTGTAGACCTTTATAAATACAACTACTTACAGCTCCAAAGGGCAACACCAAGCTGCAAATGGCAACACAACTGCACACGCTCGTCCTTCGCCCTAATATGATAAAGGCTTCACTATTTACTGACTCCCATGACGTTCCTATATTTCTTTAAACTCCTTTCCTACACTGGGTGTTTGAAATTATCAGCGCTTATCTTACACTACATTTTCTGCATCTTTTTTTATTAATAGTGTTGTTCTCAATGATCATTCAGCTTTTTAAAGACTTACTGTTTAAAATCTTTAAAGCCCTGTCTTACTTGGTTTAATAATTGTCTTATGGATTCCATAGCTTGAAGCTTCCTGATTAGATTTCGTCTTGTTTTGATTTACGTATAAGAAATGGTATCAATTCATGAAAAGTTAGAGGGGAGGGTCAGATATATTTCTTAAAACTTATGGGGGCAATGGGCAATTTGAATTTTTTCGATGAAAATACCAAAAAGATATTTTTCAAGCAGAATGCAGTCAATAAGTATTTTCAAAATCCCCCCCCCCCATTAATGCCTCTGTGTATATATCCTTATTAACCTTCTTACTAGTAGATTTAAGATGATTAGAAAATACCTCGGCTTTATCTTCTTCCTATTCAATAGCTGCTAAGAACCTGTAATCGAGTATCGCTTCAAACGAAGATGAATAAGAAAAATACAAGAATTTCTGCTTAAGCGTTATTAGTGATATTCGATACGGTGCGATACGATACGAATTTATTATGTCAAATAACAGGAATTAAATTAACAGTTAAATTAAGAGACAATATAATTTAAATAATCACTCTTCTTTGTCACTTATTTACTAAAATGAGACACAAAATACTGTCGAAAAGACAATCTGTATCGGTTGGTAGCCACGGGCTTACAAGGCTTGGGTTGTAAGACTATTCGTCTTGTTCGCGTTATCTCCAAAATGAAAGGATCCTTATTAGTAATAGTAGAATGGCCATAATATCTCCGAACAGCACACCATATATGGGCATAGAGTCATTAGGGAGAACACGTTGTTAACGGGGTCAATGACCTCTTTTTCCAAGTGTGTCAACAACAACAACATCGACCTTGACATTCGCTGAGAGCGTGCACTTACAACAACAACAACATCGACCTTGGAACATCTGTGCTGTCGACCTCAATTCCCCTATCGTGAATCAATAATTCCCCTTAGAAACAACAAATTAATTCCCCTTTCTTGACAGATCAATCAACCAATGACATCATCTGTCAGACTTTAAAAATTTTCGCATAGAAACGATTCTCCAGGAATAGATCCAAGTCATTAATGTCATTGCCTCGGAAACAACTCTTTTGGTCGAACTCCAAAGGATATTAATACCAAAGGCCATGGAAACAATTCTCCAAGAAACATCTTAGCGATGAATTGTTTTAGCGCGGGAATCAGGTTTCTTATTAATTTGAAATGCATTAGCGCAGAGATGCCAAAAACAAAAGGAACACGCTGAAATTACGTTTAGGGATTATTTGGGCGAAACTGTTTTAGACAGGTTATGGAATTATTTCGGCGAAACAGCTAGAGACATTTTAAAAGATGATTTTTGAAGAGATTTTAGAAGAGAATTTAATGGTGAAACTCTGTGGTCGTTATAATACACAAGTTTCATTTGAACAGTGTTGTGAGGTCCTCTAACCCAACCCCAAAGGGTTCCAATCCTCCTACCCCAACCCCGAAGGAAGCCCCCGGTCCTCAAAGGCCCCCCAAGCTCCCAAAGGGCCACCGGCGCCCCCAAAGGCCCACCCAGACCCTCAAAGGCCATCCCCGGGCCCCCCAAAGGCCCATCGAGCTCCCAAAGGACCAACGGGGTCCCAAAGGCCCTCCACCGGTCCCCAATGTACCCCAGGCCCCCAACTGCCTCCCCCCCCGGACCCCCAAAGGCCCTCCCTGTGCCCCAAAGGCCCTCCCTGTGCCCCAAAGGCCCTCCCCCGGCCCCCAAAGGTCCCCCGGACCAGAGAAGCGCCGCCGGGATGCGCCGTGGGCCAGGAAAGCGCCGCAGGATGTGCCGCAGGGATGCGCTGCGGGTCAGGAAAGCGCCGCAGGGGATGCGCCGCAGGGAGGCGCCGCAGGAAAGCGCCGCAGGAATGCGCTGCAGGAATGCGCCGCAAAAAGTAAACTAAAAAGTAAAAATTTCGAAATGTTATCCCCCAAACGCCCTCCTCAGACCCCCAAAGGCCCTCCCCTGGTCCTCAAAGGTCCCCCGGGCTCCCAAAGGGCCAACCGGCCCCCAAGGGTCCCCCGGGCCCCCAAAGGTCCTCCCCCGGTCCCCAAAGGTCCACTGGGCTCCCAAAAGACCACCCAATCCTCAAGGGCCCCGGATCCCCAAACGCCCTCCCTGGGTCCCAAAGGCCCTCCCCCGGTCCCCAAACATGCACACAAAAACTTACACACACACAAAAACTTACACACACACACGAAAACTTACACACACACACGAAAACTTACACACACACGCCAAAACTTACACACACACACAAACTTACACACCCACACACACACACAAAAACTTACACATGCATACGAAAACTTACATGCACACAAAAACTTACATGCACACAAAAACTTACACACACACACACACACACACACAAACTTACACACACACACGAAAACTCACACACACACGCCAAAACTTACACACACACAAAAACTTACACACACACACACACACAAAAACTTACACATGAACACAAAAAAAAACTCACACACACACGCACAAAA